>JANQDE010000017.1:2113842-2186842 GCA_037157785.1 Cephalotes varians | reverse complement strand
GTGTGTAATTACAATTATATTTTCTATTTTGCAGTTGATCCTGAACATAGCTATCGCGATTAAAGCTGTTGGCGATATAAAGAGTCTAAATATTGAGAAACTCGATAAAGCTGTATTGCTAGCTATCTTGTTGCAGCTATTTTATATTATACATGGATTAATATATGAAGCTGCTATTTTTACATCTTTTACAATAATGTATGAGGGAACCGGATACATGACATGTGTTAGTCACTTGTTGTATCCATTCTTGACGACACTCACTACAAGATTTATATTATATCAGAAGTAAGTTTAATGTATATACATAAAATAACTATTAATGCAATATTTTTATGATTTCTGTTTGCACTTTTAGAATGAAACTTGAATACTTTGCTGGCTTATCTATTTTGAGCTTTATAATGGGATATGCTTTGTATAAGACTAGTAACTTGCGGAAAGACGAGTTTAGAAAGAATCCAATTTCGCCGACAGTACCTTGTAAGTGTAAAGGCAAACAGTAACTATTTTTTTTTCATTTTTTGGTTAAAATAATGCCCGTTCTTGAAATTTACAGATTTGGAAACTATCCCAACATCACGTGGAAAGAAGTTGATGGTGTCTGGTTTATGGGGCTATGTGAGACATCCCAATTATTTGGGTGACATTATAATGCAATGGTCTATCGCGAGTATTGGCTTGGCAAATGACATTTTGCCGTATTATACGGCGATTTGCTGCACGTTAGTGCTCGCTTACAGAGCCATGAGAGATAATAAACGTTGTCAGATGCGCTACGGATATGCTTGGGAGCAGTATTGTTCGCGTGTAAAGTACATGATCTTGAAGAATATATTTTGAAGCAATAATAGAACGCATAGCGTGGTATTTTTGAATACCAAATTCTATATCAGTTTTATCAGATGGAAGATGATATGCTCATTACTTTTTTTTATAAGATCTCTAATCGTGCATTTTATAATATTTTTGAGATATAGTGATATAGTAGTATTATGAAGTACACAAATGTGTAGAATCAGATAGAGCCAAAAATATTTTGATAATATTGAGAGATTTCACATATAGAGAGAGAGATATATATATATATATATTTAAGTTTATGATACGAATCTCTATTATATATGTGATGAGAAGCAAACATGACAATGCGTTTTGATAAAGAGAGGAAAAACTTGTGTATTTGTAGGATAAGTATAAATATGTACTTGTTAAGATATGTGCCTATAATATCGAGCATTACAAACTTAAAAATATAAATTAAAAAATTTTATACTTTTATATAATAGATATATAAGTGTACAATATCATATAATATTAAAGATTATTATATATAAGCAGTTTTCTTAAAAGACATTTAATAAAATATATTCTCGTCTATTTTCTCGTGTTTATCTTGTAATTCTAACATATCTAATAAATGTATAGCCATATTTTTGGACTAGGAGTTTATCTAGGAGTCTATCTTTGGACAGGAGCCATATGTGAAGCATTGTGGAAGAAGAGTTATTACTTCAAATTTCTAAATTAATTACTGTTATGAAAAAGCCACAAAGCAAATGAAAAGTGGCTACAAGTAAAAAAACAAGAAAGAGAAATATTATATTTAAACATGTTAAAGACAGATTGTTAATGATAAAAAAATATGTAATATATTTGTACACTTATTTTTTTATTAAACTGCTCGTATATATACATCTAATTATTATAAAAACAATCTCGTTAAATTGGATTGTTAAAAATATGTCCATTCGATCCATTCTGTAACATAATTGACAAACAGAATTAGATTTGGATATTCTTACGCTGTAAATCATTTATATATTTTAGCCAATCATTAATAGAGAATATTCTCTATTTTACATATGCTTCTGTCTAACAAACGCTATTTATTTCTAAAATAAAGATTTCTCGAAATTGTGTGTAGCAACTCACTGTAAAATAATGAAAGCAAAATTCCGTATATTTATAAATCTATTCGCGGTAGATACGTGTTTAATTGCCCGGATTATTATACATATTTATTCATCTATTTTTATAGCTATATTTATTTCTTAAAATTATATTTAGAAATCGTCGTTAAGCCACAAATGTACTGTCTCTACACGACACTTTTTCATTGCAACATTTTCATTGCACATTTTTAAGAAAAATATCTTTCAAGTTTGTATATAACGATATCTGATATAATCCATGTCTGCAATTGTATGTCTGAAAAATGATATGAAAATATTATATATAAACTATTGTATGACGTATATAAAGAATGATGTCAATTGCCAAATTTCCATTATATATTGTCAATATATTTCTATAAATCATTATTTATTATGCCGATAATAATCTCTTTTCCATTCTATTAATCGCTTTATTTGAACTTATAATTTAATCTGTATAATTTAATCCGTTAATTTCGCATTTTATGACTGATTGATTTTAAATCTACTTTATGAAATTGAGGGTCAGACCATTTATAAAAACAAATCAGCGATGAAAATGAATTAAGTCATAAATATAAAAAAATATATATATATTTGATTTTATATATATATATATATATATATATATATATATATATATATATATAAAAAGTGTTACAGGAAAATATTAACAAAATATAGAAATTTGAGATAATATTTTGTTTTAAATCATTAAGAAATCATAAGTAAAATATAAGTAATAATATTTCTCAATATATAAGGAAGAATAATTTTTTAATGTATAAAAGATATTTTATTTAGAAAATAAAATATACGACTTGAATCATTTTTATCATGAACGTAAGTATCTTATTTCCGATGCAGTTGTTATTATCGCAAATTTTGTCGTTCACACTTTCTATTTATTGATCCTTCTCACGACGAACATGACAAAGCTATCATGCTTCATTAGGAACATATTGTCGCTCGTCTTTATTGCTTATCGCTATATATATGTATGTATGTACTTTCTAATTAACGAAAATCTCATAAATCTCCGTTAGCACACACGAGTCTCCCACCGTCCTACTTTTATCGATAAATATTTCGTGGCAGTACTTTCGATTCAGTACTTTCATCACCTGCTGTATTCAGTAGGCCTTCATCCTCGTGAAAAATTATACATCGGTCGATAGTGATAGAGATCATGCTAGAAGACTTGAAAGAATCCTCCCGAATCGATTGGTCCTTTTTAGGCGTATACGAGGCCAAGTGCAATTCAGTTTTTACTATCACCGTTTAGAAGAAGTAGAAGATCCAGTACACGGCGTTAAACAGCATGAAACTGACCGGGAAGATGATTCGCGAATACTTGTCTATTATGTTCACATCCTTGATCTTCGGCATCGATACACGTAACGCGGAAGCTCCTCTACGTAGAGCGTGTAACATCTACAAAATTGCGCAATTTTATATTTAAATAAATTTAAATTAAATTAAATTTAAACTTTAGGAGCGATTTACAAATTTAGGAGTGACTCTGGCAATTCCTTTCATTTTTTGCAATCTCATAAATATCTTTTTTACAAAAATGTAAAATATATGTACAAAAGTGTAGTGAAAATGTTTGAAACATTCCTCAAGTATTTTCTGTACAGTTGCGTTTGTCTAGGAAATGCTTTCGCATACCTTTGGCTTATGCGGTCTCGGACCTCTGTACCTGAGTCCGCTGTTTCGACCGTGCGTATTGTAAGTAGCGGTCCTGGAAATACGAAAACTCGGAGGAAACTTAGCCGGGTCGTGATCCCTTCCGGTTCCCGGTGCCGATGAAGCGCTAACTAGACCTGATCTATTTCTAATGCTTGGCAGAGGCGACATTCTGAGATCCTGAAGCTCTATAATATCCGCGTCGGTGGAGCCAGGAAAAGGCGAGCTAGCTTTGCTCCCTGAAAAGAAATCAGATTAATTTAACATGCCAGAAAATAATATGAATTTTAAAAATCCGATATTCTCGGCTTACCCGCCTTAGAAGATAGTACTTTTTTCTCGTCGATCTCTTTCTTTTTGGTTTTCTTTTTCGCTCTGGCGCCCCAATACGTGTAATTGACTGCCGCGTATTCCAGCAAAGCCGCGAACACGAAAACAAAACACATCACCAGGTAGATATCGATAGCTTTCACATAACTGATCCGTGGCAGTGAGCTTCTAACACCTGTCGATATTGTTGTCATCGTCAATACGGTCGTAATGCCTGAAAAAAGTGATAAATTATATATTCTATATTTTATATTTTCCTGTAATGAAAACAAAAATTTCTCAGCGACAATGTGTTAGAAGATAAAGATCGAAAATCTAGAAATTTATTATTATTAAAAGGAAAGACTTAAAATTTATTAATTCTAATTTAATGGAGATCTAATCAAGTTAACAAAGATAGTTAAGGGAATTAGTTTACGAATTATATATCTTTTTAAGGCGTACCGAGAGCTACTCTCGCGCTGGTAGCTTCGTGATTGATCCAAAAGCTGACCCAGCTTAGCATCACGATTAGTATACTTGGCAGGTACGTTTGAAAAACGAAATATCCGATATTCCTCTGGAGCTTGAAGCTTAGCGAGAGTCTCTGATAGATGCCCGTCGCCAGTTTCTCCTTTCGATCATTGGTTTCGTAACCAATTATTGTAAATTGCGGCAATTCTGCCTCCTTGACCCCATGAACAGGAGTTTCTTTCCAGGACATTACTACGTCGAGCACCGTGTATCCATCTGAGCATTTAGAGCGTAATTCAAAATAATCTGCAGTTTATTAAAATTCAATATCTTTTATTTATTCATATGAACATATGTGCATTTTATTAGAACTCAATATTCTTTCATTGATCCATATTCAAATAATTACTATTTTTATGTATGTCCTAAATGATATTATTCTAACTATAATATTGCAATTTTTTGAGAACGTAAATCTACAAGAAAATTTAATTTAAAAAGATAGAAACTATATATTCATGAAAATTGATTTCTTTTAGAATATTTTTAAAATAAAAAAAATGTTTTTTTTATCTTTTTATGTAAAATCAACATTTATGAGAAGAGAATGATAGATGATATACGTTCGAACGATCGATTGTAGACGCGTATTCCAATACGTACAGCTTTCGATTTCGACCGTGCAATTCTGCGAGTCGAGGGGATAGTAATGTAGGTCCATCATGCAGGCCAGGGTCGTTGTGAATCTCATGCCGTATGTGATTGAGCCGTCACCAGATAATCTAACGAGTTTATTGCGCTCGGTGACGTCGTGCAGAAAGCTGCAATAAATTCGACAAAATGATACGTTAAGGCAGAGCTGAGGAATAAAAAGGAATAAAAAGAAAATAAAATCTTGAAAAATAAAATAGTCACGAATATTAAAAAATTTTTTGAAATGTCATACATTTGTCATCGCGATTACCTATTTTTGTCGTTGGCGAAAAACGTGTCTGGAACCCAAATCTTTTCCGCGAAATCGCCACTTAACGTCAGGACCTCGTCCTTGTGCGAAAAGGCGAGTCTCTCGTCCTTCCAATATTGATTTAAGTACATCGTTATCGTATAATCCTGGGATGCAAATAATGATTCATGTTGTTAATAAAATTTATTACAATTAATTAAAACAAATTATATAAAACGTATGTATATAATATTAATTCGTTCCATTGTTTTCAAGAAAAAAGAATAAAAAGGATAAGGATAAGAGTGTAAAAGAACACTCGAAAATGCATTTCAACAGAACGACGCGATAATGGATGAAAGAAAAAAAAGAAACTTTCAGACGCATGTCGACGATCGAACGCGGTTTATCCGAGCCTTGGGGATATGAATCGCGACGAGGATGTTATGAATGGTCGGTGAAAGAACGAATTTTGTATTCTGACTTGTACAAATATCTTCAACACAACGCAAGCATCTATCGATTTATATTACGAGATTAGAATAAATAATACAAATCAAAGATGTAAGATAATAATTTAATTTTTTTTTTTAAATCTTGATAAAATTAATTCATATATATGATTAGAAAATCAAGTTTACATTAAGATTGTTAAGCGAATTAATAATTATCGTCGCACTGGAAATACTTTTTACTTATATAAATATCTTTTTTTATTTTATCTACTCACCATATTGACTTCTGAGATCGCGTCGAAACTCGCGATAGTGAGATCCATCCCGACTAGTAATGGATCGCCTTTAAATAATTATTAATTTATTACAATAATTTATTATTAATTTTTTAGATACATTATGTAATTCAGAATGATACGCATTCTAATTTCTCTATTTAGTTTTCCTTTAATTTCTCTTTTTTTAAACTGTTTGCCAGAGAAAGAAATATAGCTTAAAGTGTTCGTCTAATCCATTGATAATATCGGCAAATTATTTCTCCTCGTTGCATGTTCGATTAAAAGTGCTGATTGCGATCATGCCTCGTTGAATAGCGTGGAAAATTCATTAAAAGCTTTCCATATTGTCCTACCTTCGAGCTTCTAAAATTTAATTCTATGAAATATAGATGAAACCCAAATATGAAGGATAGTTCTATTTGTTAAGTCTATAATATGTTTTTCTTAGTGCTACAATTTTAAGTCATATGTTCTTAGTAATATTTTATATATAAAAATATATTAATAATATATATAATATATATAGTTTATATATATATAATTATATTAATAATAATAATTATTATTATTAATATAATTATTAATATAACAATTTATTAATTTTATATATTTTTTTTATTTTATTCACTATACATACAAATATAGATTCTTTAAAATAGTCTTAATTATTTACACTATTAAAGATATCGTTCATTTTTCATTACTGTATATTCTTTTAAATACACGAAATAATTTTGTCAGAATTGAATAATGTACACATCGCTGTTAACTTGTGAAAATGCTTAATTTTGAGATAATTTTTAACGAAACGTGCAGAAATCGATCCAGAACTTACCGCCGAAGTTCGGCCTTAATCGGATATCGTAGCCATCGAGTATCCTCGAAATTGTCTGCGTAACGTTCTCCAGTCTATCGGACATCCCAGCGCTCTGTAGAGAAGCCCTGTAAAGTACAAAATTCCGAAAGCTGTCGATAGAGTTTAAATCTGTTAAAATATCTTTATTAACAAGTACATTGTTAAATTTGTCAAACGAATATTGAAACGACTATACAATATACTTTGCTAGTCTCTTATAAATGGAATGTAATATTATATATTTTTCAATATTAATTAACGTATTATAGATTAATATAATAATTATGTATGAATATTAGCAAAGGCTGCATTCCGATGCCAGTACTAAAAACCTGTGGTATACGTAACGTCCACTATAGATTTTTCCAATATTCACTGCCAGTGAATATCGGAACGCAGCTTAGATTCACTGTTCCATCAATTTTTTAAACAAAAGTTTTGCTTATTGAAGTATGCCTCAAATATCGATATCTTCGACGTTCATTTTTATTAAACATGGCCTGATGAACAAAATCCAAGACATACGTTTCATTCTGACAAAGATGAATGATTTATCCAAAGTTCGTTTAATATTTTTACATATAGTAGCAAATTATATTTTTATACAAAATGCTAATAAGTGTTGTATGTGTAGATATACGTGTGATGTACAATGACACAACGAAGAATACGCACAATCGAGGAATAAAACGATATCTAAATTAATACGTATAAACATCGAAGGAAAATCGAAGAAAAATGGATAGGAAAGAAATAATGGAACGACTCGGGAAATTGCTTCCATTGACCAATTCGGGCACTGTCGATTTGATCTGGTCTATAGCGATCATTGTACTCGCGATCATAATATTTTTCACTTTGAGAAGAAATTAGCGAGTAGAGGAAGATTGCTTCGATTTTGTATGCGGCGTTGTTCGGAAAAAATTATCAGATTCGTCTTTTGCCCAGAAAACGGAGCTTTGTTGTCTCTTCTCGTGTACAGCGGACTGATTGGAATGTTAATTGCCCAAACAATCGCCTATGTCGCACGTCGAGCTTAATTCAAGTATCTAATTATTTTCTTTTGTACTTAACTTTTTTGTATTTTTTTTATTTATTTTTTATACATATGCATATATATTAATTTTCTTTGCTACATTTATATAACATTAATTGAGAATTCTGACACCCATTATTAAGATATTAATTGTTACATTTTAAATGTTATACAATAGATTATCATATAGATTATCATATTGAACGGTTTTAAGAACAGTTTATAGTTCATTGGACAAGTTGGAAGTCAACTTTTCTTTAGCGAAATATTTATAAGGACTTCAGCATGCTTTTTATGCTAATATTTTATTGCTAATTAAGCCAGATTCTTTCCAATAATAACACATAAAGTTTCTAATTGCTTTTATTGAAATATGTTACAGTGTTTTAGTTACATGAAGTGCTTTAGTTGCATGAAGATTTATGGGAAAGAGAAAGATTTGCATTCTCTCTTTTTAATAATATATTTTTTAAGTTAGATTTATATATGTTATTAATATAAAAATTTTATGTTTAGTATCTCATTCTTTAATTTAGGAGCAATTTATATGCTGCATTTATGAAAAAGCTTCCCTTTTTTTTTTTTTTATTACCTCTATTAGAATGTGTGTTTAGAGATACATAATCAAAACTATACCTTTTGCGTATGCATGTCACGTGTTCATTAGAATTTGGAACACGGTTGGAATGCATTAAATCTTGTTATTCTCCATGATCTTTTACAACAGGACGAGAATTCGAGTGACAGTGCTCACCAGGTGACACGATGACGCAACTGCACGAGGAGGATGATCAACGGCAACCCACACGGCAGCATCCTGCCAATCGTCTTCGTTATCCGGCCGAGATTGCGTCAGTAAACGACGAGCGCAATGGAGAACGTCATCTTGCGGTATCCTTGCATCCCCTCGACATCCCTGTAACCGGCTCGTTGCCGCTACCACCGCCGTTCTGTAATCATAGGCGGAAGGGAAGAGCGCCCATCGACCCTTTCCCGCCTGTTCATCGCTACCCTTGACCCCATGTAGAACCTTCATGCAATATATTCTATGCAACACGCACTCGGACTTATCTCGCACGCGAGACAAGTCCTATAGTAATATTTCTCGCGACCACAATAAGTCCTTTACTCAGGAGGAGAAGGAAGAGTTAATTCAGCCGATAAAGATTGAGAAGGATCCACAGAAAACTTATCCTAGTAACTTATTCTAAAAATCCTATGTGTTTCATTCTCAGAGTAAGATTAATTAAATTTTGTTTCAATTAAAAAATTGAATTTGATTCCTGTTTCCCCAACAGAACAAAAATAGATGATTGCTTTTAAACAGCCGGTCGCACTGACTTGAATTTTGTCGTTATAACGAGTTACATGATATATTATCGTTTTCAGAAAAAGTAATAAAAGTTATTACTTTTTATGCCAATATTTTAATGCTATCGCTAATTTTATCACGTACCGTTAATTACCGTTAATTAAGCGAAAAAGTTATGAAGCTTTTGTGTCTTGAGATAATCAATCGTGTTTTTCTTTTTGAAATTTCCATGGAAATTAAGTGAAAACTAACTCCGTCATGCACGATTGATCTAGATTGAAGTATAACGAAATGTGGATGGGCCGCGATAAAGCATTGTACGTACAATACAGTAAAATAAGAATGCAATAAAATCATGCATAACACGCTCTACATATCGCCTGTATGCTTCAACCTCGCGCTTTATTCACTTTCTATTCAAAGATTGCGCACGTACGAAGCCGCACTTTCGCTTCTATAGACATGACATTCGCGTTAAACACAATAAAAAAGAGCGTGTAAAATATATATCCGACAATTTTACGTATTTTACGTACTTACGTGATAAAGCTATTTCCCTAGGGTAATCAAGATGAAGAATATCTTGTTAGTCACGAAATTCTATACCGCAAATAATGAAGGAACGACTTTTTCTCATTAGGTTGGCTTTATTAATGCTCGAGTCTTAGATTGGCGACAGAAAATATTTTATGCACGCGATATCCTATGCAACTACTTGAAAAAATTACTATATCAAATATTATTTTCCTTGTTGTTACTTTATTCGACAAAATTTATTATACATATATAAAAATTAAACAAAATACTGCCGTAAACAATAATATAATCATACAAATAATATTAAATCATGAACCAATGGAAATGGAAACATAATATATGCTGGAATTTAATTAATCTTTTTACTAATAAACAAACTGTCCGACATATGCCGGATTGGCAGGAGATTTGATTAGAAATTGCTAGCAAATTGGCGTCAATTATGTTTGCATTAAGCATGTTTTGCTGACAAAGCCTGCTAATATAATATGACAGCAGATTAGCGGCAGAAATTGAGTAGAATCTATCGAATGCAGATTCTGTTATATTTCTGCCGCCAATCTGCATCAAATTGTAGCAAATTCTGCTATCCAAGTCTGCTTGATTTCAATCAATCATCTGCCGTCATATCTTGTTGACAAACTTTGCTATATTTCTACTAGCAACAGCATTATATATCCTGTGTCGGATTCTGTATCAAATCTGTAGACTTTCTGCCGACAAAATTTATAGCAAACACATTGCAGAATTTATTTTCAACAGACTGAGTCTTCATTTATTAATATATATTAATTTTTTAAGTTTAATTAAAAATTTATGCAATAATCTATATGTATATAAATATTTTTAAAGAAATAATGATTTACTGCAACATTTGCCAATTTGGAACTGCAAATTATTTCAAATCAAATAAGTTTATTCAAATTCATACTTGAACAAATATATTTTTATAGATTAATTCTCTATGGCTTGGTGGTGGATAAGTATATTTCTCTTTCTCTCTCTTTCTCTTTCTCTCTCTTTCTTTTTTACTATTTAGATTTATATTACATGTACAGATAATTACCTGCATTTGAAGAGAATCACGACACGCGCGATGATTTCATCATCGATTCAATGGAGATACCAGAAAGATTGTTGGACTGATTATCGCGTCGTTGATCGGAGTTATCGCTCGCATGCACTTCAGTCCATCGTAATTTAAAAATCGAAGAGTGTTGCAAAATCTCAAGATCTCTCGAAATTCGGTCGTTATTATTATTCGCGAAATCCACTGTTCGCGGGATACACCGGCTTATCACCTTTCGCTCGATGCGATCGAACTCGCGGATCCGAACGGGTTATCGATCGTCGCGCAGCATCACTCCACATCTATGTTCTTGTCTTCGTCCTCGTCCACGTCGTCATTGTCGTCGTCGAATAGAAACGGATAAATGCGAGATATTTCTGTGCGTTACGAGCTTCGCGGAGGCTGCTGCCTTTCAACCCTCGGTAGCTAACGCGGATCCACTGTCGATTACTCTCTTCAGTCCTTTCTCTCTCTCTCATTCTCGCTCCCCTCTTTCACTTCCTCATCGCGAACGTGTTTCTCCCTCTCTTTCTTTCTATCTCTCTCTTTCTCTCTCTCTTGTTCACTTCAGAAATCATCCCCCTCACTCCTACCAATGCGCGGTTTTCTCTCTGTCTTTCTATCACAATTCAACCCCCTTTATCTCGCTCTCGTGAATCCTCCCTCTCCCACGCTCTCGTTTTCGCGGATCCTCCGTCCTTCCCGCTTGCATCCCCTTTTTCACGTGCGATTGCCCCGTTCCATCCCCGTTTAGTCCTCTGCCCGATTTCTCGTATCCCGTATCTCTCTTTCTCTCCCTCTCTTTCTCTCTCTCTCTCTCTCTTTCTCTTTCTTCCCTCTTCTCTCACAGATCACCTTGATGTTACTCTCTTCTGCTTCTCGAAGTCCCTCTTCGTCTTTCGTCACAAGTTTCCCCCGCGACTTGCTGTATGACTTGCGCAGGGCGCATGTACAGTATACTTATCTATCTCCGTATGTCGACCCAGTGACACACACACACACACACACACACACAGCCGGTGATCGGATTTCTAGAGCAACTCGATCGAAAATTTCCACTGACGCTATCATCGTCATCACAATCATCATCATCGTCATCACAATCATCATCATCGTCTCTATCGCTGCTCCTGCGAAAAAAGACGTCATTAATTTTCTAGAGTAGTAATGCTATGAAAACGCCGGAGATAATTGATGTTTATCTCATGATATGCAGCAAGAACTAATCAGCTCTTTCTGATCGCTCCATGGTGAAATGTCGCAACACGTAAAAATAATAACATTTGAAAAGGCAACACGTCTTGTAACGCAAACCATATATTTTTCAGCCAATTTATTTTTTGCATATATCATTTTGCATATATCGATAGAAATGATCCAATTGAAAAGGAATTTGAAAGATGCACAAATTCGCGAGCAGTCTCAGAGAGTCCCAGTTTTTTCCACAGCTTAATGAGAATAAGGTTTTTTTCAAATGCGACCACCTTAAAAATAAGAGTAAAAGACACAAGCGCGGAGATAAGATCAAATTAATGGACCCTCGGCTAAGCATTAATGAAGATTCACCTCCGCACACCATATCATACACGTTATCGCGACAAAGATATCCGATAAGTAAACTGTCGTGATTTGGAACACTTAGCAGGAATATACAGAGTAATTTGCGAGCATCGTTAAGAATAAAATTTCTTTATTAAAATCTTGAACGAACATTCTTGTCAAAGAAGTTTATTATTTATATTGCAGTATTTCACAATTTTTGACGATAAATGCCTTAATTCGTTTGGAATTAAATAAAGAACAAAATTCAGTATCGATATTCGCATTTCTAAAAACTAACTTAAAAATTATTAATTGAGAGTAAACTTTAAATATTCTTTAAATATTTTCATTCCGAGGAATGTGCTTTTATAATTTTATGTCAGTTGCAAAACTCAATAAATGACATCGTATCGCAATAGCAGTTAGATTTACAATCGATAAATAGCCTCAGGATGAGTTCACTTACTTTTCAGGAACGATAAGAATTTTTCTGTCGGCAACATCGTCGCTGGTCGGAAATCATTTCAACACTCGATATCCTGGAAGACACGTTTTGATCAATTTTGAGATATCCGCAAGAAAATGCAAGCGAGAAATCATAGCACCGCATATCTTCGCAATAGTCATTCCTAAATCGAGGGATCGCTTTCCAAACTCGCTTTCTATAAAACCAAATTGTTATTTGGAAAATAACATTTATTGTTTTAACAAATATACATTGCATACAAAAAATAAGAAAATTATTTTTAAAAGTTTATTGAGCTTATCGCTAATTAAATCGTTAATTGCGACAATTATATTTTTAATTTACTTTATTTACATTGTTAAGAGTGAAAATTACGAATAGAAATTAAACATCAAATTTTTTAAATGTAATAATCTTTAAGATTCATGTTCTGTATTAGGATCAGCTTGTTGTTGGCTCAAACTTTTGTGTCTATAAATTTTGCTCTGCAAATGAAATTAAACGAAGCCTAGTTGGAACATGACGCGATTAGAAGCACACATCTAGAAATCTGCTAATTAACGCGTATTTAAATTTGATAGCAAGAAGTTTAGTGTAAGTTGACGAGAGAGGTGACATGCGAAATCTCTTAATTGCAGATATAATTTAGTCCCGAAATCATGAAATGCGATTCAGCTCTCTCTGACATCTCAAACGTTTTAATAACATTATAATATTTTATAATAATCAGAAAAAGCGCGCGTGCATTTACAAAATATGAAGTAGCGATGTATTTTTTTCATTCAAAATATCAGAATTTGAAAGACTGAGCTTCCATGTAGACGAAGAACTGAGTTTTTACTGACTGTCTAAAGTCCAATGTACAAAATCTTTCATCCACCAATTGCCTACAATTCAAAAGCTTTTGGCTTTTGATATTAAGGTACATCTTAATCTTCACCTTTCCCGGCAATTATGATTAAACTGATAAAACTACACGATAAGTCGTACAAACTTTTCCATTTATGAGTTTCGAAGTTATCTTCGGTATTCGCGTATTCGCGCATATCATATACAGATTATATGAGTATGAAGAGAATTGAATTAATTATAATAAAACGTGAATTCTTCAGACCACAAGTTCGTTGCGCGGTAACCGCGCGGACGTTAAAGGATTAAGAGCAAATATACGGACGGCGTGATTGCGGGGCTTGCGCGTCGCGACGCTTGTGCCCGCGTCTTAGGGGGTTCGCGGTAGGAAGATCCACGCGGCCGCCACAATGGTCCGTCGCACCTCGTGGCGAGTTAAACTCATCGGACATCGATTCAACATACCCTTGAATCTTCGACGGAGCGGATTGCGGACGGATCACCGAGATAATGACATCGGGCAAACTGCTGCTGTAAGTAAAATAATTGTTATTTGATTGTCGCAATGAAAATTATCGCGGGGCAGCAAGATATTCTAATCACCGCGCATTCTGCATTTATTTTAATAACATGGTGTTTATTTTAACGCATTATAGATAAAACGCTTCTTTATTTTTCGGCTTTTTACGGTGTTTAATACCATTAAAATAAATATCATTTAAATTGTTCTTAAAATTGTTCTTAAACATGTTAAGTTTAATTAGAATTATGAACAAATGATATCTTCATAATTGTTTTTACCATTTCCTTCTTTGCAATAGCTATCAACTATGCAATTTACAATTGAACACGAAGAAACATTAGACAATCGAATGCAAATAAACATGAAGCGTTTAATTTGCGATAATTGTAATAACATTACTGTAAAAAAATAATTATAATGCTCTTTGTCTTTCACTAAATGTAATTACATGTAATTTTTATTAAGATTGTTTTAAAAACTTGTAAAAAAATTTTGCGTTCTCTGATATTCTATCCTTTGTAGAAAACTGTAACATCATTCATTGTTATTCAGGTCGGTCTCAACGTTATTTAATGCATTTTATTTTATACGCGTTCGCGAGTGCTTTGCATATATCTTGAAATAATGAAAATTTTAATCGCGCATATCAAAGCCGCTTCTGACGCATGAAACTCAAAGGTGCATCTTAAGCAATTATTGCTATATGCGTAGATTGCGCAACTTGTAAGAGCCTGAATGTTTCAAGAACAGATTTCGAGGCGGCTTCCAAAGCAGATGTAATTACCCTTTGAATTTAATCGAGCGTATCTAGCGAGTTGTTACTCGTGCAGATACAAACGTCGAGAGCATCTAGGGACCGCGTTCTTTCGCGAGATATTCAAGTAAAGCTTTCGCGTCATCTCAGTCAAATAATAACGATCTTGAAAATGATCTTGCAACGAAGATTACAAGATTCTTGTCTTTAGTAAATAATTACAGCGAAAAAAATTATTAACTGAAGATGCAACGAAATGAAAAACTATTCTCAAATAGAAATAACAACGTTCTATGATGCAAATTACGTGAATTCCTGTTTTTTAATTTCGCTTCAAGTCTGTCTCTTTTTTTTATACTACATCTCATTTTTACTAATTAAAAAAGGAATACTAATAAAGGAAGACATTTATTAATTAAAGATATTTAAGCAACGTTTGTTTGCGATTATCCGCAAGCTTATGTTCTGAATTTTATAAATTTTATGAATGCGCTGTGTTCTAAAAAAAAAAGAGAGAAATCTGACATAAGAAAAAAATTGATCTATTGTCATTGATTGTGATCATTTATATTTAATTTTTAAATTAATAAAGCACAATTGATAAGTTCCAAATGAAACGCAGAATACATTTCAGGTTGAGTTAAAATGTGTTCCCTCAAATTTCTGTTGGGCAAATTTATCTATGCCGTAAAAGCAAATGTTTCAATGCGCATCATACGTATAAAGCAATAAAAAAACGCAATTAAAGTTCTACGCAAGTAAGAAGTTTACGCATCAACGCATTGTTAAAGAAAAAATTTAGGCTTGTGTTTTATGAAATTACAAAACAAGCAATAATAAGTGGAGAAACAAACCGATAAGTGAATAACATAAATAAGGGAAAAAGCATTAAGAAATTATAAATTAACAAAATTTTGAAAATTTTTTTATAATTGAGCCACGTTTGTTTATAGGAATAGTTTTACGAACTTTTATTCTACACTATTCGCTAATAATTAGACACAGATTGATGTAGTTTACGATTCATCTCTGTGATGATTACTTGAAATTAATGATTATTTTACTTATAATTATTTATTATATAAATATTTATTTTTTTCATTAAGAAACTGATATTATTTTGCACGAAATAGTGCCGATATGGCATTATCCATATCCGATGAACGAAACGCTCACCGTATCACTCGAATCTTATGGCCCACTCGAAGACCGTCTCAAACGACCCGAAAATCGGATGCAAAATGCGCATACGATCTCACGAGATTGTAACAGGGCGCAACGTTCTCTCGAAACAGCGAAGCGAACCCTCGTGGACCATGCTGCTGAATCGGCGAATGACAAGAGGCACTCTTCTCCACTTTTCCTTCCCGTCGCGATACTGACCTCGCTTTATGCTTTAAACCGAACTCTAAACGATGCTCGTCGTTTATCCCTTTTGCAACTTTATTACATTACTTACTGTGTTTCGAGCTTCGTGGCAAAAATTAAAACAAATGTGGGATTGATAACGCTGTTCAAACATCAATACAACTTCGAGAAGTCATTGGACGTGATATATTATACATCATATGCATCATATGTCTTTTTTGTGTAAAGCTAAATTTCGAAAATTAAAATTCATATTTGAATATGTAAAATTGATATTTGAATTGATAAAATTGAATTTGTCAAGCTTATCTTAAATACGGTATTTTGTTGGCAATACGCATTCAAAATAGTTTTTGACATTGTTATACGTTTTTTCGTTATGAAACTATGACACACGAATTTGTAAAATATCTTGTTACATTTGCAGAAGATTTCGGAGGATATCGTAAGAACAACAAAATCTCGTTGCACTTATGATTAGCGGAAGGATATCCTCTCGCGTGTGTCACGAGCCGCGGTTTATCGCTAGCGGCTAGTCCAGTCCCTGCACCGGAACGAAGTTCTGGCACGCAGACGATGCTATTTCGCAGTGGTTGTCGGAAGGGCGATAGGGAATGTGGGCATAAGAGCTGAGAGAGAATGTAGCGTGCCCTAGATAACTCCTTATAACATCTTTGTAACGTTAACGTCATTATTATGTCACGTTACATCGTTTGAGAAGGAACGCCTCGAATACCGCGCGCATCTTTTTGAAAGAACGTGTTATCGCTTTTCATTTGACGTAACAGTGCAGAATGTTTTTGAACATTTAATTAAAAACAGATATATAAATATAAAGTATACTCTATGGGATTTGAGCATACATGATACTTTTCTTTTTCATAAAATATATTTAAAAATATATTTAAAAGTAAAAAATATATATCATAAATTAATAAAAATAAATAAATAAATATATATATATATACATAAATATCATCAGCTTAAAAAAAAATTAGAATTATTAAATTAAATTGACTAAATTTGTTAGAAGATGTTGCACGCATTGTCAATTGCGCAAAGGGATTGTTCTCCTTGCAACGAAAGCATTATAAAAATTGGAAACTCAGGATTTATTTGGTGGTATTAACTAGTTCTCTTTAGACTTATATATATATGAAATGCGAATGATCGATACAGATTGAAATGCACCTCTCTTAGTAGGACATAATATCAATTTTAAAATCAAATGGAACAATCGCATTTACATATCCATGCACTCATGTTCATTAAATACTTAATGAATTTCAATTATTGACATTTAGGATCCATTCATAATGTTAAATATAATTGATAGGCTGTATCGACATCCAGTAATATATTACGTTCTATTTATAATTTTTATCACGTTATAGTCTTTCTAATCTATTTAAATTATTGTTTTTCGATTTGCTGACTTTTTTATTGTTTTTTATTGTTATAAATTTTCTTATTCCTTAAACTATTTCTAATTTATATTCGCATTTTCAATACAATTAATAATTAAATTAAACTTTAATTAATAAAAACAGTAATAAAATGTATTTTAACTTTGTCTAAGATTAGATTATGCATAGTTTGCATTGAGTTCATTAATAATTTGTATAGTATTCAAAGTCAATGATTGTTATACTATCGTGAAAATTTTTTACTATTACTGCATTAAATAGTTCAATTTGTTTTATTTGTTAACAAACTTAATTATCAAATTATGAGTGTAATTTTATTATTAGCAAGATATTCAAGAACGCAAATATTCCGTAACGAATTACTTTTACAGTAGATTAAATTTTCATAAGAAAATACGAATTTCTGATTTTGTAAGAGACTTATCACGTAATTCTCTACGTAAACAGAATATTGCAAATTGTAGAATTCATTGCCAGTAGAATAACGAACGTACTTCTGTGTTATATGCGTAGTTTCGTCATTCTCGTGCCACTCACTGTGTATAAATATCATTACTATGCATTCGAAACCAAAGCGGCATCGGGCATGACACCGTTATCTGAATCGTCAGAGTCGATGGTGATGATCGGTAACAGGATGCCTCGAGCTACGCTGAATGATATTGTCTCAAAAAATATCACCATGGTCCTCGAGAATCTGTTAATGAACTACGAAAACAGTCAGCTGCCCACACACGGTAAAGGTAAGAAAAATAAGAGTTTGTGGAATAAATTCCTCCCTGCTATCGCGGATCATAAGAAATAGATAAGATTATAAATAGATTAAATAGCGAAAGTAGATAATAGTGAGATCATTCTGGTACAAAATATCCGTGAAAAAAAGCTTTATTATAGAAACTTATATATTCTCGTGCAAGAGAATAAGTAGAACTTTTTTTCTGCCATTTTAATAATACATGCATCTTTTTGTTATTTTTTTGACAGTAGATATGCGTATGTGTTCCAGAAATTCATTATACGTTTTAGTTGTATTTTTAATACATTTTTTTACCTATATTATCAACATAGCACTTTACCATTGCCTTTAGATATTCACATCGTAATGACATTTTTTTATTTACATAATTTTTTCTTATTTTTAACTGCTTCCTTTATTTTAAATGTGTTTTATGTTAAACTTAGATTAATAAATTGTTGTTTGTGATATCATAGATTTGAATATAACTAAAAAATAAAAATTTATACAAAAAAAATAAAATAAAAATAGAAGCTCATATTATCATCCTTTTCTCCACACAGCATTTTATTTAATATTTAATTTAAAAAAAATTAATTTTTATAAATGACATTAAAATATCAAGATACAAAATAAACTGCATGTAAACGCAATAAGCGTATGCATGCATTTAATATTGATATTAATTTTATGAATACAAGCTATATTGCGCTGCGGTCACTCTACAACACTGAAACTATTTCATGATGCATTATGTCCTGTACCTGCGTTAATCGCAGCATCATACAACAGAAAATAAGAAAATAATATCGGATATAATCAGATTTCAAAGAGCTGAGGGAGATTGTACATGGTGGTTTAACCGCTTTAATTATCAATAACTGGAACTTTAGGCTACAATGTCAAATTAATTGCAACAATTAATTGCATTAAAATTAAATTAAAAAATTATATATATATATATATATAAATATAAAAAAATATATATTCAAGCGCATATCCGAATAAATCTGATCATTTCTTGACAACCGCCATTTCGGTAACTTTTTTTATTTTTTAAAGCTATATATTTCGAACTCTTTCCAGGATGTTGATATTGACATTTTATAAATTACAGTATATTTATTCCGCATTTTTTCAGGCGTACCCACAGTGGTCAAAACCAATATTCTAATTAGAAGTATGGGCCCAGTATCTGAGCTCGATATGGTGAGATTCAAATTTTCAGTAAAGAAGGTGCCAGTAAATCTATCTTTCGTTTTTCTGTGGCACCATATAGTATTTTAAGTAGACCAATTTGTAACACGAATCAATTATACAGGAATAATAATCACTAACTGGCCTTATTATTGTAACATTTTTTAAATTTTATTTACCATACTTTCGCAAAGTTGAGTTAAGTTTAATGCAATACCAAAAATATATAATATATTTATTTAGAGTTAAAATTGAATTATGTAGCAATCTTTAATCGGCCGTTTATTGGTGCGTGTTTAATAGTTTAGTTGCTTGCTAGTAGACAGTCTCAATAAATTCTTATCTTATTTGTCTTTGAATGCTTTGTTTGAAAGCTGGTTTGATGCAATCTTAAAAATTCTTCCGCCAGGATTACTCGATGGATTGCTATTTTCGGCAATCGTGGCGCGACTCGCGTCTAAGTTTCCTTGGCCCGATCAAGTCTCTCAGCCTCAGCATCAAAATGCTCGAGAGGATTTGGCGTCCCGATACCTACTTTTACAATGGCAAACATAGTTACGTGCACACGATCACTGTGCCGAACAAATTGCTAAGGATCTCCCAGCACGGCGATATATTGTATTCTATGAGGTTTGTTCGCGCGTGAATTTACGCACTGTGTGGCAAATCGCATTCAATTTCGCCGATATCTGCGAGATATTCTTGAACTTCTGTTACGATTTCGCGAAAAAAATATACGCGATCGACGGCTGAAGAAGTTTAATTCTGTACTTTGTAATATTCTATCGCGAAATATTATACGAAAGTGCAGCGTTGTTCTCAAATCAGTTATAAATATAAATTTTTGAGAGAATATTAATCTATATATGATAATATATATAAAAGGAAAATAATATAATAAAATTAAACGATAGCATTAGATGTACATTAATATTACATAGCATTATTTGTAATATAAAAGAAAGATATAAAACTAAGCAGCAGCGTTAGATATGAATATTTTATAATCTATTTTTGACACACACGATTTTTTTTTAATGTCTTGTAATACAGGCTCACTATTAAGGCCAAATGTCCCATGGAGCTGAGGAACTTCCCTATGGATCGACAATTTTGCCCGTTAATAATGGGAAGCTGTACGTATTGATTTTTTAAGTATTACATAATAATATCACACCTTATGAAAATGAATGCCACTATATAAAAAATTAATTTTTGAAATAAGAAAAATGCAAAGAGATTTTCAGTTATAAGATCAAAATCACCAAACAAAATTATATACCGTTTTATTTAGCGAAATAAGAAATTATATAAATTTTTATAATTTTTATTTTTACAAACTTTTGTTTTATATTGCATTTATTGATTTGTGCACAGGCGTAACACATTCTTGTTTCCACGATATGATATGAAATCTGTATGTTATTTTCGTTTTGTTTAAGCCGCTTTTGTTCTCTAATATTACAGTCTACAGATCATTTGGAAATACTGTACTTCGCGCATCAATTGAGACCCAAGCCGACAGAGACATAATTCGCGTAAGGAAACCAGAAATAACTTCATTCCTCACGTGTGTAACGTCTACTGATATTATTCTTCAGCAAGTGTTCGCAATCGTCCATGTCGAAGTTATGATCGGAATAAATTTGATATTTCTTTACGTTTCGGCTTTACGGTGCCGGGCGGTTCCACCTTTTGCCATAACAGCTGGCATTATGGCCCATGATACGATGTAATATCGAAATTTATTATCATAAGCGCGCGCTAGTGATCGAATTCTCCTCGAATCGGGATGCTCGATTTAGATTAATCATTTTGGATGGCTAAAAAAAATATTGGAAGCGACATAAGGATATATCCGGCGATTATACGTTGACGAACTTCCGGATGTTTTGAATTGATAATCGAAGAATAAATACTAGAAAGAAAGAAGTGGAATGATCAATTAATCGTCTATTATTGAATTGTCTACTTATGGAATATTCACAGAATTTATAATGCAATATCTCTGAATCGAAGACATGGGTATCTTTCTGAAATGCTCTTCTAGTTAATAATATTTAGAAATTTATTAATTTAGGATTGTTCGAAGGATAAATATAAGAAAAAGAAAAATACTTATGAGATATTATAATACCTCTGATTAATTATAATTACTTAATTGTCTGCTTATTGAATATTATACATAGGATCTATGATAAAATGTGATTTCTGAGATATCATTGGAGTAAACGCGAGTATCTTCAGTACCTATCAGAAATGTTTTTATCTGACAATTAGTATTTTATTTCTTTTCATATTATATAATATTGCTACATCTTTCTATTTGTTAGACGCGTACACATCGGGACAGCTGGTCTACGAATGGCAGGAAGGTGTGTCGGTGAATTTCGTGCCCGGAATGGCGCTGTCACAATTCGATTTAATGGGCTCGCCCTACAGAAATCTCACGTTTTTCCGTCGCGAGGGCGAATTCTCGGTACTGCAAGTATCTTTCAACTTGCAACGCCACACCGGATACTTTCTCATACAAGTAAGCGCGTGTAAATCGTAAGAACTCATTGCAAATGATAAATTTCTTTTTTATGTGTCGTAATAAAGAAATTTTTACATTTTTACATCAACAGGTTTATGTGCCATGTGTTTTGATAGTCGTGCTGAGTTGGGTATCTTTTTGGATCCATCGCGAGGCGACGAGCGATCGAGTGGGTTTAGGTACTTGCATTCAATTTGTAAGACGCCCTTTCTATCACTTTTTCTTCGTTTTTATTATTTTCATTATTTTTCGCTCTTATAATTTATTCTTTGCCGTAAAGAAAATTTTATATTTGTTTCTTCCCTTTACGAATCTTGAAAATTTCATAGATCCTAGGCACTACGTGCTTGTAGTGTTAAATAGAAAATCGGCCCTGTGGATAACTCATAAATTTTACAGGTATCACCACCGTCTTGACACTATCGACGATAAGCCTCGATTCCAGAACGGATTTACCGAAAGTTAGGTACGCTACCGCTCTGGATTGGTTTCTACTGATGAGTTTCGGTTACTGCATCGCCACCCTCTTGGAGTTTGCCGGCGTTCATTACTTCACGAAGGTGGTGATTTTGCGCAATATTTTCTTATCTGTTCAATCGTTTCCTTGTATAGGAACTAAGAAAAGATATATCAGGAATATGTAATACGAAATATTTTGGAAAAACGATTATCATCTTCTAGGATCTCTAAGTATAATTTTTATCTTTGCAACATATATTTTCGATGTATGCTAGAAAATGTAGTTTTCTCATGTTTACATACAGTATTAGGTTAATTTATTCAAAAAAATTATTGCACTTGGAAAAAAAGTATTCAAATAATATCCAAAATTATTTTTACACCGCAACTTTAATTAAAAATATATATAGAAATAAAGATACAATTTAAGTCAATGTCAATCTAATTTTGATTAATTTTCAGGTTGGTAGCGGCGAGATCCCGTTGGACGACGAAGAATGGGAAGAGTGGAAGGACACTGCGAGCGAAGAGTTCGAAGATACATTTCGCACGATGATTTCTTGCAGTCCTCAGGCTGTTCATCCGGAGATTATTGACACGAATACTAGAAAACGTGGTTCTCTCATGTCCGCACTATACGGCGTAAGTTCAATATTTAAAAACTACTGCAATTCGTAACAAAGCCATCCATCCAATATCAAAGACATAGGGATAGTTTTAGAAGGCGGATATCCTTCTTAGGTTTTTAAAATGTAGAATGCCCTTTAGATATTTTTAAACCTTTGTCTGTATTCTTCCTACAAAGGCAAATAAATTAATTCATAGAAGATTGATTTACAGATGATTAAAATGCACAGAAATTAATCTCATAAATCTGTTAAAATATTCGATCTTTAGAATTAGAGACTGATCTAAAAATGTCTAATTTTCTTTTATTCCCTTATAAATTTCCAACAATTTCTCCTAGAATTATTTTGAAATATTAATTACATCATTGCTAATTCAAGTTTCGTTTTTGACGCCAGGACGGCGTCACATACGAACGAGAGTCCTGTCATTCCATCACGGTCGCCATTTCTTCAAAACCGTCAACGATGGAGAGACAGACACAAACTGAACTTATTTTACCGATATGGCGGCAGTTTCTCTATTGTCTAGCAGGAGATGATGCTTTCAGGTATATTAGATAATACATTAATAAGAAAGCAAATTTTTATAAAGCACGCGATATCACTGCGGCATCTCTCAATTTTGTTTCAATTTTTATCCCAATTTTAGAAATTTTAATTAATATAGCTCTATCTTTATTATTTCTTTTTATTATTACTTTTATCTTTACCACTTATAAATTAAGCAAAACTGTCGCTAAAATTAAGACCGTAAAATTTAAAAAATTACATATTTACATATTTAGCTTTATGACTATTATATTTATGTATTACTTTTTTATTAAGTTACACCTATAGACTGTGAGAGACTCTATAATTAATATCTAAAATTGCAGGCGTCGTCGACAGCAAGAAGCGGCTAGCAACCATCGAAAATGCGGCGATCGTATGTCGAAGAGGCACATAAACAGCGTGTCTTACATCGACAGGGTAGCGCGAATAGTCTTTCCCGCGTCTTTCGGTCTACTCAATGTCTGCTACTGGGTAGTCTACGTCACCTATCAAGAGGAATTTAAGTGGCAGGATCCACCGATTGGATCAATAACGCCTATCTCCCATTAACAAAAATATCGTAATAACAATGAAGCGAACATATAGTGTATTACAACATAGAGGAGACGGGAGAGATCACGCATTTCTTATTGAGTTATCAAATTTATTTCAAATTAAGTTATCGATTAAACGTATATATTGTCATAATTTTTTTATTTAAAATTGCTCGTATACATAGTTCTGTGTTAAGCTCTCGAGATCGAATATGTGTTTGGGAAATGATATGTATATATCAATATCTTCTTAGGATAGAAAAATGAGAAATACATCGAGATAAACGAATTACATCTTTCTCATAAATTTCCAATTTTAATCATAGCGAAAATATACGCACAAATGTTAGGAAATTTTCAAAGTAGTTTTCGATTCCTTTTTTTTTTCTTCTTTTCCTTTTCATTATAAAAATCCTGATTATCTTCACCTCAGTCTTCGTCAAATTACACGAATTTATTAAATTCGTTATATTTATTTATTTAATATTTAATATTTAATTTAATTAAAAATTTAATATTTAAGCTGCTAAAATTTAGACAATTAGCTTGTGATTTTAATTTTATGGTATTATTTATTATTATATTGACTTTTAGATATGTACATACATCTAATATATTTACGACAAAATTCGATTTTTATTTACAGATGCACTTTTATCATTACTATCCGCGTTCAATTATCCATATACAAATAATATGAGAAAAGAATACAATTTCGCATTGTAGGTGCATTTGGTAACGCAAGTCGATACAAATGTTGTTCTGTCTTCATCACTTATTAAATACCAAGAAAGATAGAACGATGTTTATATCAACTTGTATCTAAATGGAAAGCACTCTACATTATGGTGTCGTAAATATCTATTGCGTAATAATAAATCTGATAATGACTGCGTTCAGCAGAAAAAGCAGCTTAGTAAGCGTTTTGCGCTGATTGGATTATATTTTTAGATCTAAAAGAATAGTCCTATCATAATTTAGATCTAAAAGTACAATCCAATCAACACAAAATGTTTACTAAACTGTTTTTTCTGCTAAAGGCGCCCAATAATAGCATCTGTATAATAATGAATTTAATAATGCAAAGCTTGTTCCGAAATTTATATCGGTCGAAATATATATTTTTCAATTATCTTTAATTATCCTAATTTTATACTTGAAAATCACGAAAATTTATTCTCAAAACTATTCAAAGGCGTTCACAATGAGCGAGAAAATAATTTATCGAATACGCTTTACTATTGGATACCGTTCGAGCGGTTAA
This sequence comes from Cephalotes varians, assembly GCA_037157785.1. Taxonomy (NCBI): domain Eukaryota; kingdom Metazoa; phylum Arthropoda; class Insecta; order Hymenoptera; family Formicidae; genus Cephalotes; species Cephalotes varians. Next base: position 2,161,112 of record JANQDE010000017.1, on the reverse strand, counting down.
ACAACGATTGGCTCTTACTTTCAGATCCCGGCGACCCGGCAAATCTCATTTGACGAGGAACAAATTGTCGAGTCTCTGGCTTATAATGCTTGCGGTTAATTTGCTGAACGAAAACCAATCGCGTTCGACCAAATCGTTCTCAGTGATTGCATCAGAATTGTTTCCGTTAAACGCAATTCACTATTCAGTTTCGAAAAAATTCGATACCGATGATGCCGTGCGGATGAGCCTCTTTTAGAATTTGGCTCGCCGTATAAAAAAAATAAAATAAAATAAGATAGACTAAAATAAACTCACCGCTTTCCAGTCGCTGAGTACGTGCGCCACGTTTTTTCACGCAAATATCATTCGCAATCTCCTGTGTTATTGTGAAAATGACACCGGTTCACATCAACATGGTCGAATATAGTTTGGATCCAACATGGTACTCCGTACGTATAGATGTCGTACACACTTGTGATCAGAAAAATCTCATGCATTCAAATACATAATACTTCAGTTTTAATAAATTATCTTTTTCTGCTCTACCTCTGGCACGCATAAAATATTTATTAAAACATATTTCTACGTGCATAAATGAGAGAAAGCTTAACACGTTCGAACGTCATTGTAAAAAGGATGTTATGTGAAAGATGTTTGTCCCTTTTCACAAATATTACATCTAAAAAAAAAATCAAAAAGCTTCTTTCTTACTTTTTTAGGAATAGACTATGATGAAAATGTAATTGCTTTTAACTTTTTGCAGTCCAAATTGTTTCTTATAAATGAGTGTAGATTATTTTATTTTCAATTTAATCTGACACGAATTAAAGAGATTTTATTATTTAGAGAATTTTATATAGAAATTTTAAAAATATAGTTTGCTGATTATAATCGTGCACTAATTTAGATTCTTAGAGAACGATGCGAAAGAAAGTATGAAAGAGATATGAAAGAGTGAATGTTCAGTTTTATAGGACTGCAAAAAGTAAAAAAATTATAAAAATTATAACTACGTAATGAAGTAATTAACTTGAAATTTTTTAACACAAAAAAAAATTAAGCAGTATAAGGAACAAGGATTGCTCGAAAATTGATATCATATCTATAACATCCTATCTATAACATAAGTTTTCCTACAAAATTTAGTTTCCTACAAATTTGATTGATTAAAAAATAAATAAATATGTATTTTATGGTATAATATTTTTTGTTACAGAATTAAGGAATAACACAAAATCAGGAAATTTTAGAAAAGTTCGATTTTCGATAATCGAAAAATGGACGATAATAAGAAGATAGTATGCAACCAAACACACAACGAAATCGACAAAAACATTGTTAAGATCGAGGCGATGGAATCTGAACAAAATTTCAATCCTGAAAATCTAGATGTCAATTTTATAGAAGTTCCCTCAATGGAAGGAAATCATTCTGATGTCAGTACTAAGCCAAAGCGTAGAACTAGACGCTGCAACAAATCACAAATCTCAGTCTTGCCAAAGCATGGTTCCACGGATTTAAAGTTAATTTTGAAGAAGGAACGTTTTCGTCCGATTCGGCCGAAACCCTTACAATCTGGTTCCTCGATTCTAAGACATAAATATGGATTGCCGATGATGAATATGACTACTTTATCACCAAATCGCATTATTGTACCAAATACTGTGCCGATTAAGGAAAAAATTCGATATGTTGCATCTTCAAATGTATCCAATAAGAATAATTGCATCAAACCGAATAGTAGTAACAAAACTAACAACAGTGACGTTATTGGTAGCATTAATATTGACGACAGTAATATCGTTAACAATAGTGATAATAGCAATACCGTAAATATTCCATCAGTAATCGACAAAAATAAAATAGATAAAACTGTAAAAACTCAAAATTCAAACACTATAACAAATAATTGTAAGAACAACAGTAAGAATAACACTAATAATACTAACAATAGTAATAATAATAGTAATAGTAGTAATAATAATAGTAATAGTAGTAATAATAGTAGTAATAATGGCAATTCTAATTACGGTAAAGATTCGCGTACTAATAAGGCAATATCCAAATTCCATAAGAATAGTATTGAATTATTTTTTGAGAGTATGGCACAGACTGTGTTGAATTTACCTAACGAAGTACAAGCGGACATTAAAATGCAGATCTGCAAAATTGTTACCAAGGCCGAAATACAATACTGTGGATCGCAAGCAAAATCCAAGACTGAAAATTAAATTTCAAGGATGACAATCCCAGGAGAAAATGTTTCATATATCTCGGGAAAAAATTATATATATATAGATATTTTATATAATTGTATATAAAATATGTCAATAATTATATACAATTATATATAAAATCATATATATAATATATATATAAAATATTCATATATGTATATATATAATTTTTTTCCGGAATGTCATCTGTTGTTATCAAATTAAGATTTATAACTCTAATTTTTTTTATGAGGCAAACTAAATTTTACAAGATGTAGAGTATAATTAACACTGCCATCAATCGACATTTTGAACAATAAATCTATGGCGGGCAACTTTAAAACAGTTTGAGTTCTACGCCATTTACGTTTTGCTTAAGATGACTTTCAAAATATTAATCTCATTTTTTTTTAGCTATTCTCATAATTTCAATTTGATAATATGCATAAATAATTTATAAGACATACAAAAATGACATGAAAATATATAATAGTACATTTATAAAACATACAAAAATTAAATATAGTTTTTTTTTAATCATATCTTTTTATCATCATTTTTCTTTAATAAAAAGGAAAATATTTTCATGAATAAGAAATGGTCATGAGAAATTAAATTGAATTTATAGAGTGCGGATGTAATAATTTTCTATATATGTTCTTATGTTTTTTAAATGTTAATTATAATTTGCATTATAGGATATTTGATGATAAAAATTTGATGATAATTTTGCGAGTAATTTCATTAAAAAAAGAAAAAAAAAGAAAAAGAATTATAAGTTTATTATAAATATATATGTAATTGTATTAAATCATAATTCACTATAATTATATTTTTTGTGTACGCTGTTATATACATATATATTTATAGAAAATAACTATATAAATAAAAGTAAATATATATTTATGATTAGCACGTACTTTTAAAGGTGCTGCAATGTAAGTACGTAGTATAACATTGTAAATAAATGCTAATATAAGAATGTAAGAAATTAATTCACAAATAAAAAAGTCGCGCAGTTTAGTTGAACTTGAAAAATGTATATAAAATCACACAAGAAACTTTAGCACGAAGATCTAGCTTTGATCTTTAGACGCTTTAATTACGTCATATTTTCAAAAAAGATCGGTTTATATTCTATTATTTAATAAATATTTGTTAAATTTTATTGGAAATATAAAAAGAATAAAAAATTCATCAATTTCATCTTCGTAAAGTTGCTATTATGCTATTATAAAAATAACAAATGTATACGATTATTTTTTTGACATCTAAGAAAATTAACAGATTATCCATCCTCAATTTAAATCAATTTTTTCCAATCTTATAAATATGAGCTAATGAGAACATTCTCATGCAAGTAACTGCAAGTTATGAGAGAAACAATTAAAAAATATATCTAAAAAATTACCTACATCTGAGACTTGATATTAAATATTAAAAAGGAATAGAATTTCTCATAGCTTTGAATTTTTCATGACTTTTATAAACAAAAAGAAGTATATTATAACTCATTAATTGTGAACATTGTGTACTCTCGTACATTATAGTTGTTTCACTTGTAGAAGCCAAATTAAACGAAACAATAAAACATTAATTGCCTAATAATTTGTAAAGATAAATTATAGGATATGAGTGATAGACTGAAAGTGATTTACATCTAAGAGAGTAAGGTATCAAAATTATTGAACTATACAAACACGTTGGATGAGTACAATCGCGTAAAAGTTCGATAAAATAAATTGTGTCTCCTTTCATTCGACAAATATAAACATAATAATATAAAATCATCGAGAAAATTATTCCAAAACGACGTACTAAAGACAATTACATCAGAACCAATTATTCATTTAAATCGAGTTGTGCATTTTTTTCTCATGTTTATTAGATATATCATGATAGCGCATTAAAGGTAGTATATCCATTTATGTATAATGTATGTAATACAAACTATCAATCCCAATATGATTTTCAATGTCTATCTAAATGACTAATGGCTCGTGCACATACACTACTTTATATGTGAATTACGGTATGCAATGCTGTCAACATCTACTGAAGTATCAAAGCGTGACGCCACTTATCTTCTCATTCTTATGATCTCTGTCGGTATCGTTATATAGTATAAGGTATGTTCTGAATCTAATGATTACGAGCGCTACATCTACCTAAAATGGATTTTAGAATGCATCTTCTTTATTTTCGCTGTTTAATTATACAGAAAAAATTATTAAATAAAAATACATATATAAGGTGTGAGAGGAGAATCGCAGTATATATAAGATATCAACCCAGTGATATAATTTCGTAAACTTTTCATCTTCATAAACGCACTTATGTTCTTCTAGTGAGTCTGTGTCTTCCTTGCCAAAGCTCACTTTTATGAGTAAAATGTGAAATGCGAAAGCACTGTATCTATCACTGTCTATATAGGTGAGAGATGAATCGGAAATAAGCGATTCAATGACGAAAATACTTTAAATGGACAAAAAGCAACATATAAAAGTGTACAAACAATTAAAAAATAATATTAACGCCGTGAAACTTCTCTTTCTACTGTCTTACAATCTGTATCTCATGATCGTTATTTTTTTCTTTTTTTCAAATATGTTTATAAGGAAATGCAATAACGATAAAGATAAAAGACACTAAAGGCGCAAAAGCCTTATCTGCTTTTCGACAATAGAGACGCAAAAGCATCATAAAGCATCATCATATGATAGTTGTTTATTCTTCCTCTTTTTCGGCTTTTTCGACATCTTGCTTCTCTTCGCCCTCAGCGATATCACCACCTTCAAATTTTGGACCTGGTGCTTCATCGCTTTCCAGAACAATTTCCTCTGGATCAGGCGCGCGTGGTAAAAAGTCCTCATCTGGATACATAGACTTAAAAATGTTCTTAGCCTGAAAGCAAAAAACAAAAATTTTGAAGTTATCCAGTGCAATTTGAAAAAGTAGATATAATTTATCAAAGCAATTAATTTTAGGAAAATCAATACTGTTTGGCAGTAAATATATCCAGCTCAAAAATAGTACAAAATACAAAGTACTTGGGACAATAATTAATTATATTTTATATATATATATATATATATATATATATATATATATATATATATATATATATATATATATACAATATTACATCACTATTATCTTATATTAGCAATACATACCTGATTCACAGCAAAGTCGAAATCAAGTTCAAGATCCGGTCCAGAACATAGATGTATGTTATTCGGCGCAGAATCGCTTAATTTAATGTCGCTCGCAGGTAAATTCAGATACAAAGACCATAATACTTGGGGTACTGGATACTCAGTTTCTTCTTTCTCTTGTCGGTCATCCTAATTATTCAATTTGAAATATCACGTTCATTTACTTACACATAATTTTAATATCTTCGTTATTTTATCTCGTAAGATATAATTATATAAATTATTGATAATTTTTATGAAAATTTTACCTGAAGATGTCGTTTATCAGGAGAGACTGTTTGGGTATGAGAATCAGAAGAACTACGTACAACATTGGAGTTAAGCGGTTCTGCTCTCAAAAACTTATTCACGACATATGCCAAATCCTCCTTTGCATTTTTAGTACGTTTACATGTCATATGAACTATGACTGAAAAAAAGAAAAATGCACGCTATATATTTCAAATCGATTTTCGAAATATATTTGCATTGAAGTTAACGTACACAATCCTTGAGGGCAGGCATTAGTAGATGGTCCCAATTCGATTAGAGTAATGGCTTCTTGGTCTGACTTTTCCGGCGGATAATACAAAAGAGTTAGACTTTCTTTTTCACCTTGCATAATTGACCTATAAAAGCGAATAATAACATTTCCAATAAAATATATTATACAAATACGTATTATCTTTTAAGAAATCTGCATAAAGAAAATACCTGTCAGTAATGAAAATTCCGCGTGAAATTTGATTTTCTCCTTCAGAGGCTACAATTTCTGGTGGCAAGTGTCCTTGTCCTACAACTAAATGCTCCAAAGCCAATCTCTGTCTCCCACTGATAATGGCTTTGCATTTATCCTCGTTAACTATCACGCCGTCTAATTGTCTTTTTAAGCAATAAATTCCGCCAAAGACTGCACACAGTCTAGAAGTATGGAAAATATCATTTTTAGATGACTGTAAAATATAAAAAAAATTTCGGCATGTTTTTAGAAACGTACCTGCAGAAACATTGAGGCAGTTCGCCACTTCCGTACATAGGCCATAAGAAGGGCGTATTTCCATAACGTCCAAGGCTATTGAGAAAATGCTTCGTACGATTCACACCGTCTCTACATGATGTTTTGTTCGTTGCCATTGCAATAGCTTGCATAACATAATGCTGTACTATAGGCGTAAGATTTTTCGTATTAAGATATTCTAAGAAAGTTTTATCACGGAAACCTAAAAAACAGAATATATTAAGTCGAAAATTAAATTAAGAAAATGTATTCTTGTATAATACATTCACATGCGACACGCACCATCAAACTCTGGACTATCAGCACCTTGTTCCATGCAAGAGGTCAAAAGTTGCATCAACATTCTTTTCTCGACCACGCTAACCGTTTTGTTAGCGAACACATCCGCTCGAGAGCAAGGAACTTGCGTAAGTTTACCATCCATAAAAGTGGCAACTCTAGAAACTGCACGGAATTCGGCATAACGCGCAATGTTGCTGGAAATCAACAGTTCTACTAATTCACCACGGGCGAATAATAACTGCAACAAAAATAAAAAATTATATGCATATGTACATGAAGAATAAATGCGTGTATCTACAGTATTTGCAATTACTTTAGGCGCCAAATCAATATTAAATCTTCTATATTCCTTCTTGATTCGGTCTATGCTCCATTGTTTCACATTTTCCTTTTTGTCAGCCTTGTCTTGATCAGTCTTTTCCGCACCCTCAATTGCGGCACTATCTCCAGAACTCTCGGTCTGGGTATCTTTCGAAGAAACATCAGGTAGGTCCGCATCACTGCATGAAAAAGGAAACTAGTCAGAATATATAAGATATTATCTGAAACTGTTAAACAATCGATTTAGGGAGATCATTTCTTACTTGGAAATATACCAGATTTCTTCAATGTTCTCAACTGTAGAATATTGATCACTAGCCTTCAAAAATTTTTCATCTTTCTTCAAATCGACATTTGTATTCCTAGTATTACTTTTAACCGTTTTTAAATCTTCTATCCATTTTTGCAAGCCATCGAAATTGAATGTAGCCCACAGCCCTCCGTAATATTCGTTGCTAAATAAAACAAGTAGAAATTTTAATAACACACAAATATCGTCTCTATTATAAATAAGCTTATGATATCATATCAGAAAAGGTGAAAAGGAATTCTTTTATCTCTAAAAATATGAGATAAGAATCTAATCAAGATACTAGGCTGTAAGAACTTCATTTTATTATTTTCCTCAAATGATTAAGCGAGATTATCTATATAGTTCTGGCACTCTTAAGAAAATATTTAATAATTAATGGACACGTCCAGAGCAACAAAATATCGATGCAACAAAATTTTTTCATACAATTCTATATGTAAATTTCCTTAAGATTTAACAAAATAAATGTTAAACAAGCATATTAAAAATATTGATAATCATCTTTGCAGTTTTATGTGTCAAACATGTTTTGAATAATGCATGTGTGATTGACAGGTGACAGATGCAGAGGAAAAGGAGGACAAGGTGTCGGACAGCTGGTCGTTACCTGTCCAGATGCAGAACTCTCTTGCCGATCCTGCTTGCCGCCGCGGCGACGATGGACTCGGTCATACCTGTCAAAAATCATGACAGCGAGGATTACCGGCGAAAAAGTTCGAGTTTCAGCTGACAAACGTGACGCGCGACTGTCACCCCTCGTCATGATAAAAATCAATACCTGTCCCTACGACGACCACATCGTATTCGGTCGGCAGATCGTCCTCCATGGTTGTCTCTCTCTCGACGGCTGCCCTCTCGGAGCTGATCGGGTTGTACGCGCGACGATCGGTTCGTGGGTATCGGCGAATAAATTATAAATCCACGATGTATCGGACGCAGGCCGAATCAGTTCATCTTCCTCGGCGACCGATGAGATTTGCATAAAAAACCCCGCCCCGCACGCGACCCTCACTCGCAGCTCTCGCGCACGAAACGGGCCCAGTTCAATCCTTCTTTGCTCGGAGTTTGACAGAACGAACGGTGTCAAAGCGGCCAAAGGAGCGAGCGGATGTGCGGCGACTGGAGAAAGAGAGAAAGAGAGCGAGATCGTTAATCCGACGTCTCACTCGTCGCGAGCGTCGCGCTGCTTCGCGGAGCGGCGCCCGAAACATGTGAGAATGTCCGTTTTCATAAATGTAAATTCAAAGCGGAATGTGACTCTTATCATTCAAGATCTCGGACCGATTTCTAGCATCGTGGACACAAGGCTTTAGGGCCACACAAAACAAATTTAAGCAATAAGACTTAATTAGGAAATCAACAATTTGGATTTACTTACCTTGTCTTACGTTTGCCCTCGATTCTTAATTGTGATTGGCTGATTCGCTGATCTCGCGAACATTCCGAGTAGGCTCGAAAAGCAATATCCTGGGTTAACATACACATAAGGCATAAGAAAATTAACCAATCAAAATCCTTTATTTTCTTCTTTTCCGTGAAATAAAGGTTTCCGATTGGTTCTTTAGGTCGTATGCGTTAGGCCGGTTCTACAATGGAGTCGTAAGTCATATGTTGGCGTTCTGTGCTTCGGCCTTTAAAGTGGAGGGAGATACGGTGTGCCAGAGTGGCGGTGTGTATCGTGCATGTTCCTTGTAAATTTCAATATGTTACGTGGTTCAATGTTTGAAACCAGTCCCTTGACTTAAATGCATATTTTTCTTGTTCTGAAAATTTAGTATTCCAATAACCTTTTATAAAAGCAATTTTAAATAAAGCACGTATAAATACAAAAAAATTGGGAAAGATGGTGAATGATTTAAAACTGGAATGCTCCTTTTCCTCCTGGTATTCGATGTTCAAGAAAGATTCCTTGAGGGCTAGAATTCTTCACATTCCTGACGAGGTTCTGAAATATTTGGAATATGATACGTTTGTGTTGCCTCTTGAGGCAGCGAAAGCTTCACCGAAGGACTCTGAATGGGCTGATGGCTCACCGGTGATATGTGAAGACGAGGTATTTATTATTACATATTTTCTGTTTGGGAAGTGGTAAAATTATAATCTGGCACCTTTATATATAAAAATCTTTTGTAGGAAACGGATTATCAACCGACATTCCCTGAATTCAGTCGACAAATACAGGAAGTATTAGATGAATACGATGGGGTATTTGTCAAAACAAATTGGAGTACACCTGCAGTAAATTATTTTTTATTGTATATTTTTCTTCCTTCCTATTACGCAATTGAATCAATCATTTAAGAAAGACAATTTCTTGCAAAATTCTTTTTAGGGAATACAGCAAGTATGTATCCACATAAAAAAGTACTACGTGCAGTAAAAACCAAATTCTCTTTCTAAAATGAGTGATTCATTTAATGAATCAAATAGCTTATTTATTACATTTTTTATTGAATAACAATATAACGCAATAGTATAACTTTGTAATAATTGTAAAAATATAATTATAATAATTTATAAGATGAAATGATTTTTAAGATGAAAAAAAAGTTATAATACAATTTATAATACCTGCGTCTAGCAAACGAAGCAGATTAGTGAGCGCTCAATGATTCTTTATTACGATTGGTTTCTCAGATACAGCAAAAAACTAAAGGCACGAATCAATTATATTAAAGAATCATTGAATATTCACTGATCTGCTTTGTCCGCTGAATGCAGCCAATATGTAATCATATTTATTTTATAGGATGCCATGTGGGTTGCACCCACAAAGACTCTCAAATGTAACACGCTTGAAGAGATCTATTTGTTACTGAAAAGTTCCGATAGGATTGCTAAAGATCTGAACATCGTAAAATCTTTGAGGGACTGCAAGAACCCTTTGCCATTCTGCCTAGTGTTGAAACAATGGCGAGATATTAATCCGTGTACAGAATTTCGCTGCTTTGTCATGGACAATGAGCTCATTGGTAATTTATCAACTCAATTGTTTTTTCTCAATTGTTAAATTTTATTAACTGCTTTCGCGTTTCTCTGCCTGCTTTTACAAAGTTAACTTTTGCGATAACAAATCATATCTTATGCAGCTATAAGCCAGAGGGATATATCCCAGTACCACAGTTCTAACGAGTCAGAAAAATATGATATACAGACAGACATTAAGAGTCTGTTTTTGGAGCGTATCAAAGACAGATTTCCGTTGCGCAACTGTAAGTGGAACGCCGTACTAAAATTAATAACGATATTATATATAATTCATAGAATTTATTTCTGACAGATTCTTTTGATGTTGTCCGAAGAAAGAAAGATAAAGTAAAAATAATAGATTTCGGTGCAATGGACGCGGCGTCTACAAAGGGAACGCTTTTTACGTACGAGGAATTACAAAATCATATTGAAGACACGCCAGAGTTTCGTTTTATCGGGGAGGAAATAGGTATTCAGCCAAAACCTCCTATGCAATTTTGCATTCCGCAAGAGATCAGCGAATTTTTCCAGTCGAGAGATAATGTCACGTTGCTGGATATTATTCAGAGGGTATGTTTTCTAGTCACTAAAGAAATATGCTTGCAAAATTTGTGCGTCACCTTTAGATCTGACGCTTGATTATGATAACCGAAGTTTTGCTTTGTTGCAGGAAGTGGAAAGTCAACGGAAAGAGCATGAAAAAAAAAATGCTGACGTTTCAGAAGGTACTTGATGTATATACAATGTATAAATATTTTTCTTATATATGAACATCAGCTGTAACTCTTTTACTCACATGTACAAGGGATACAAAAACTTAAAAGAGATATTATAAATTATTGTTACATTTTATCTTTCCCAAAGAAAGCTAATATTTAATAGTGAGTACGCGCGCTAATAAATATACGCGAGATTACACAACGAATGAATTCTACTCTTTAAATCTCATATGTTACATTTTAGCTTGTTTATAAATTCTACGTTTTGAGATTATTGGATTACATCAGTGGTAAAAGGAGTAATCGAACTTATTCAAATTATTTCGCTCCTCCTAAGTTACCAAATTCCATTGAATGGTTTCTTTGTTCCGGGTACAATACGTGTTACAAGAAATTCAAAATTATCTGCATGCAACATAGATCGTGATCTGTCAATTGAATTAAAACCGATATAATTCTCGTAGCGTATCGTGATTCGAAGTTTTTGTATGTAGTTGTATAAGTACATGCAATTAATGCTCCTGATCATTGAATCGCTCCTGCATCTGGGGATGCGACACGTCTGCGTGTATATGTGTGTATGTGAATGAATGTACACCGACAGGATATTTAAATACAGAACTTTCACTTTTATTCTGCCAGACTCTCTTTTTCTATCATTACATTACATAAAACGATTAAAGGCTATCCTACCGCTTGAAAGAATTATCATAATATTGCAGTATTTTTCGAGCCATCGGCCTTTTTACCGAGCGACGTCCCTTATATAGAAAATATGTCTTGTTTATGTACAATATGCAATCCTTAATACTTCAGTTTTGAAAAAGGATCCCCGATATATGTACCTCCGGACAAGTTAATACGCTGTACAGTCATATCCAAGGAGTATTTTCATCTTTCTCACCCTTTCTACGTTTCTTTCTGTTCTGCCTTCTCATAATCTTCATAAAAACAAAATCCATAGGATGGGCGACTAGTGCTGTGTGCGATTTTACAGTTTCATTAGTGGACCATGGTACGTTTCCGAAATCCGAGGTTCTCGCAAAACGACCCAGCAGCTTTTCGCATCGGACCTTTAACTTTGTGTGGACAGTTCTGTCGAGTATTATAGGACAAAAGTACTTAAATTCTAATTTTTCATAACGTACTGATTTCATCAATTTTTTAGTAATAATGCAAAGTTTCTCTCGAAATTATATAATATATATATGTATAATTTACATTATATTGAAAACCAATGCAAAAATTAAAATTTGCCAATTTTAGAAAGGTATTACGGAAACACTATTTAATATTTTAACGTTATTTAAAAAATGAACAAACTGTTCTAAATTTCTGAATGGCTTTGTTTCAGATTTCTGAGATTAATAATAATAATAATAAAATGGTTACATTTCTCTATCATACTTATCGTGTAATTTAGCCTGAGAGATTTAGAGATTCGGTGAGAAGCAAACCATAAGCCATCGCGCATTTAGCATCGAATCATATTTAAATAATCTTAAATTCTTTTATCATCCAGCAAACGAAAGTACACGATTGCGCTTGGCCCTAATTCGATACGAGACAAAGACCCGTCATCAGAAATCTGCAAATGCAGATGAAAAAAGTTGCAAAGTCGTTTCGCAAAATAAAGCCTTATTTACAAAAGTTGTCTTCTTCTTCCGCGAGCGAAATACGGCAGATTGCCTCGTCGCTGTTTCGTTATACAGAAAACCTTTCCCACATTAGTCGCGATTGCAATTTGTGCATCGGTGTCTTGCTCACAATATACACGCGAATATCGAATGGATTTTACGTAAAAGGTCTCAAGCACCTCTATGTGAAAAAAAGAGTTCTTTCTAGACGGAAGTACGATGCCATTTCGCGTGATAAAAATAATTTGCAGCGCATCGCTGTTCCTATATAGTAACGATAAACGGTAAGATGTGAGGACTATCCTCCTTGAGATACCTTCAACGCTCAAAGTAATTAATATGGATTAATTGGAGCGGTTCCTTTTACATAAAAACCCTTCGTTTGTCGTAACTCCGATCTCCGGGTCTCTTCTCGAGATCGTGCCCTTCGCGACGCATTTCGTTTTCGAGGGATATCCGATTTCATTCCAATAACATTCAGCGTGTATGTATAGCGGTGTATCGTCTAAGACATGCACCCCTTGCGAAGCACGTGGTTCACATCGTTTTCCTATCGTTATGTACACAGGAGCGCATCTCTTCGCGTTTGCCACGATCGTTCTCCGTCCATGATCAGTTTCGCGTCACGTTCACACACTCGCCCTCGGTTTTTCCCTCACAATCTGATAGCTCAAATTATTTCGACTGATTTGTGCTAGACGACATTGCGTAGCTTAATGAATGTACATTTTGCGGTGTACGGCCGTTCGCTCGTCCTCCGAGTCTCTCTCTCTCTCTCTCTCTCTCTTCATCATCTCGCCCTTCTTCTTTTCGCCCTTTGCTCGCTCGCAAATTCATTCGCTTTTTTTTTTACTACGTCGCTCGTTTTAATGATACTAAAGTGACGTACAACAGCATTCGCACACTCTCTCGATTCTCTTTCTCTCTTTCGCAACCCCTTTCACTCCTTCACTCGCTCTCTCTCTCTCTCTCGAATACTGGTAGGGTGTTGAGTGACAAAAACAGTAGTCTTAACAAACATACGATACAAAAATTCTTAAGTTATCGCTTAACGGCCAGTGTAAAGCGGGTTTTTATATTTTATAATTATTTTTTTCTTCTCTCTCTCCCCCCTTTTTCTTCCTTCCTATTTCTTTAAGTACCTGAAGAAGCTAGCTTTGGGAAATCTCGCCTTGATTCGCAGACGGCCTGAAACCGATGTGGAATCTCGGATCTTAGATCTGATCCTTACTGATAGCGATTGTAAAAGATCGATAATCCGCGTGCATTTTCAACATCGAAAATCATGCTCGCCGAAATTACACCGGCTCCGATCCTCGCTCTCAAATGCGTTCCTCTTTCTCTCTCTCTCTCTCTTTCCTGCTCCTTCCCTCGAGTCCGCCTCGGATTTGCCTTAACGATGAAGACTACACACCCCTCTATGATAAATGCGATTGGTACGACTATTGGGTGGCGAAAGGCCAGACTATCACCGACGAATCGAGTGGTACACGCGCGTCCAACGTGCGTGAGCTAGAAGCTATCTCCCATTGACGTCCCATTCAAAAAATACGCATCTCTATTTGGTGCGAGACACCTCGCACGGAATTTTATACACGCGGAGACACGCCGCTCTGACATCTCTCTCTCCGTATTTTTTTTTCATTCCGCCTCCTTTCTTTCTTTCTCTTTAATATACAGGAAGATAGAGCTCGTTCTCTTACTTTTACCGAGGGAATAAATATATTGAACTTGTCCTCGCTTTATACAAGTGGTTCGAGTGGAAACGCGATTTTCTCTTTCTTTAGGATACGCTCCTCTCGCGTTAAATACCGAGAGAGCCACGAAAGAAAAATGAAAGAGACGGTCTACAAAAAAAAAAAAGTATGAATGTTTCTTTTCTAAAAATTAATTTATTTGATTTATAAATAAAGCTTTCAAGTTTACTTCTTTTTCGATTAAAAAGTAAATCTCGCATTTATGTAGACCGACTCAATTACATAAAATATAATTTCAAAATAAGGAAATAAATAAGATATGGTCGATGTAGCAATTTTCCGAATCTTCCTATACTTGATAATAAAAATCGAGGGAGAAAACGCTTCAGAAGAAAAATGTATGATCTAGGCCACGTTCGCATTAATACAATATCGTTAACAAATTTGCGCTTTTTAATCACTCCTACAGTCAGGAGAGTTAACATAAAACTCAATACATAAATTTATTCACATATATTTCCTCACTGTTATACATAATATTTCTTCCCGTAGCTAAAACCCAAATTATTTTTAGCGTTCTGAATTTAAAATAAAATAATCTGGATCGAATGATTGCGAAAAAGAAGAAAGGAAAAGAAAAACCGTCTAACGTGCTTTTTCTCGAAAACGTGCGATTTGCGTTTTCACGAGAACACAGAACTTTCTGTCGTGCGAGAAACACGAACGATTACGTACGCGGACATTCGAATTTCCACGCTCTGGAATCGTGGTAATTGAGATAAACTAGTAAGAGATGAAGCGCACGAGGTAGGTATCTTGTTCGCCCTTTAACTGAATGGAGAAATCGAAAGGAACGTATTTCACAAATATAATTACATTTATAACGAAACAATCATATCACATACGTTTCGCAGAGAGAAAGATATTAATCATTTCATTTGCTAGCGTACGTGTAGAATGTGTAAATCAGGAAGAAACGCAACAACAGAAAAACTATCGATTAGCTATCTTATTTAGATTCTCATACAATATTCTTCACATCAAAATTAACTAGAAAGATTGCAACGCTCTTCAGTTCCAGTTTTGGCGCTATTCTGTTAAAAAATAATATTGTATTATATATATATTATAAATAACTATATATTTTTCGTAATTTTATATTTCATATATGACACACACATATTCGATGCACTAAATTCAAAAAGATACTATAATTAAAAAAGTTTCTTCTTGATCTCTATTTATAGTCAAATAATCATATAAGTGAATATCAGATATATGAATAGTAATATTATATTATTATATCCACAACAAATATTACATACTTAATTCTCTTCTAAACATAAAATTAACGATTATTGAACAAGTAAAGTTCATTCTATAGAAATAAAAAAAGAAAAAGAGTCTACAGAATGATTAGTTTAATTACAATTTACATATTCTACACGTATATTGCTGTTCGCTTTCCACATCGACAGATTACGCGTTTCCTTGAACGCCTTCTCGACAGAGCCTTCACTTTGGTTCATATCACGTAATGAGACACTATTCACAGGAACACTTCGATTACTTGAAGCTACGATATTCTTTTCTTGCAACATCGAAAGAGAACAGAAAAAGAGAGAAAGAACAAACTTGACAAAGTTCTCTACATATTTATACATATATATCGCGCGCCGGGATAAAAATTTTTGGAATGGATATCGGCGCCCGACGTACGTTTTTATTAATCATAATTATCAATAACGAAATGTTAGATAAACTTATACTTCCACGCAGCCTGTCCCGTTCTCAGCTTTTACAAGTTACAAGTTTTAGAGTAAGTCCATAGTAAAATTTGCGGGCATTCACACGTTTCACGATAGCACACGGAGATACGATATAAATCTATCATTCTCATCTGAAACAAAGTGAAGCGTTTTTGTACTAAAGTGCAGCGATATATATATAATATTATACCTTTTTAATGAATTATCTACGCAATGTACAATCGTGGATTTTTACATGCACCATGACAGGGTATGGTCGGGCCGTACAACAGACAGCTGTTAGAATGATTCGTAGAACGTGTTATTGCCACTCCACATCTTTTTTTTCTCTCCCCCATGCCTCCACGCCTAGCGCAATGGAATCATCTTATCCAAATAACCCCGCGTTCTTTATGGGGTCTAAGAGCAGAGTGCCGAGAATTTACAACGATAATTTTTTCTCTATATGGAGTTATACAGATATAGATAAGCATTACATGAAAGGCAAAGACCGCGCGATTTCCAAAGAAGTCGCATGTCCTTGTTACTATATCCTATTTCTTCAAAAAGAGGACTCTATTATTATTTGTCTATTCAGTCTGACCACACCATGTTACAACGTGGAATAGCTTTGCCATGATAGACATACTGTAGATTGAATTATATAAATTCAGGCTCTCTCTCTTTACTTTGCGAGGGATCTATTAATGATCGTTATGGTTTTGCTTGCTTCTTTTTACCTTAACTTAATTCACTCGCCTATTCCTCGTCACAAAAACGACTTGACTAGATTGCATCGCTAAACGGTCCTTAACGATTTAAAATCTAAGTCTGCCATAAATGATCTGTACCTTACAATTTAATATCGTAATTAACACCTAATGGTAGAAGGATGACCTACTGTTATCGATGAGAACTATTTAGTAATAAATCGTATGCCTATTATATTTCCGCCCTCTCTCTCTCAATCTCTCTTTTCACGCATTCATATATATGCATATAGCACGCATATCGACGTGAAATAAATCCAATTAATTTAAATCTCCACTCACATGGAGAATATTTCTTTTGTTCACACTGAGCCTGCCTGTCTGCTCGCCTATCTGCGTGTTCTAAATGCAGAATGTTCCAAATATTGTAAATGATAGACTCACGGAATATGCGTCTAAGCGCGCTTTTAATAATATTTACAAAGCATAGATCTTTCGATTCGCGAATAAGATTGTTCGCTGTTCGAATCGTGTTTTCTAGCGAAAAGTATCAAACCTTCGGTCTCGATCGCGCTGAAACGCTCGTATCATCGTCGCAGACCGACGACGACGACGATGACGACGACGACAATGATACGCTAATGATATAACAACATATTGCGATACTCGCGCGAGCGTTCGATCGCTAGGACTACCTCTTCTTGCCAGGCTGCTTCGACGGTAATCGCTTCTTCAGTTTATGATCCGTCGATTTGACCGTCGTCGTTATCGTCTTCTTTTTCGGTCGCTCCGGTGAGCCGTTACAGCACGCGCAATTCTTCTTCACGTGACAACGCAGACTGGATCTTCTGGCGCGGCAATCCGCCGGTTCCATTAATACGATATTATTCGTCTCATCCTCCGACGCTTCTGATGCCTTATCGCTCGATATTATCATCGACTCTGTCGTTGCTATCGATTCTGTCTTAGGAATTCGTTTGGGAAGCGCCGTTGCTGTCATCGCCGTTGATCTATGATCAGCGCGATTCAAAATCACCCTCGCGGCATTCACTTGCAACTTGTCCTTTTTCTTTATGTAAGTGCAATGCCGATCGGACAAGGATTTTAATGTTTGTACACTGTCCTCCAAGCCATTGCTCAGCGTGACATTGTCTTCCAATTGGCTACCGATCGACTCGCTAATGCTGGAGTCCTCATCGTCGCTGCTGGATCTTGTGCGCTCGGACATTGGGCTCTCCCATGCCATATACGAGTCCATGCGCATCTTGGATGACAACACGCGCTTTTTGTTGGCATATGTGTACTTGTTGTGCGTGGACAGTAGCGGTCCGGCAGCGGCTAACGGTGACAATGGCGATGGTATAGTATGATGGTCCGCGGTATTACCGCTCAGTAAAGTCAAACTCTCGTCGCCCGAACTTGCTGCCGAAGTGTTGTTAACGTTAATACTGGGCGGTAATGATTCCGAATCCAAATCGATGTCCAATTTCATGTTAGACGGTATACTAGATACACTGCTGGGTGTTCCTTCTTTCGAGGCGCTCCGTGAGATGAGTTTCACACGATGACTCATATCTTTTGATGACTCGTTCTCCAAAGAGCCAAGATTCGTCGGTGATAGTCTGGACATGTCCGAGTTGCTATTCGATGCTTCATCCTGACTTAGATTATCCAAAGTCAGTCGCATATGTTTCGCTGGAATGCCCAATTGCAAATCCTCCTTCTCTCGCTTCCCTCTCTTTGTCAGATCCTTTAAAGTTCTTGCGCGTTGACTCGCATTTTTCTTACGTTCATTTATCTTGAATTCACTTATTGGACTGGCGTCCCTACTGCCGCTGGATGAGTCCAGCGATCGGAAATATGAACTATTGTACGGTTTCATGCCCAAAGATTGACTGCAGGATGCATCTTGTGAGGAATGATCGAACGATGGCGAGTGATTCGTGTCGAATAGCAGATCTGCTTCTGGGAACAACTCACTGGTACTAGGCTCGTCAACTCCCAGGTCTTCGCATTCCTCCGACAAGCTCTTTTGCAGCTTAAGCTCACGTTCGTACGCAGCCTTTCTCTCTAACCTCTGCTGCATTAGCTCGCGGTCCAATCTAGGAATCAGCTGCGATTTCATCAAGTTTTTGTTGGAATATGGAGCGTCTAGAGTGTGATTCATAAAATACTTTTTCGCATTTGACTGATAGATTTGTCCGCTTGCCATTTCGATGCCCTGGCCCTTGTTAATAATCTGTAGTACGCTCTCGGAGTTGTCATTATCCCTGGAATTGATCATAGCCAATCGAGAATTCTCTTTCTCAAAAATTTTAAGATTTAAAAAGAGATCTGAGTCTTTAGATAATATTTAAATTAGATGGAAATTTTTATAATGTAATTTTGATATAATTCGAATCGTTACCTGGAATATGTTTTTAACGGTTCATTGCCCAATGTGTTCATCGATGTAGGAACGTATCTCCATGGCGTATCAGGTGAGATCTTTCCTTCCGATTCCCATGCCTCTTGCAAACGTGCATTTTCGTACAACAGTCCGTTCCCAACTTTACAGGATCCATCGATTGTTTCGGTGGATTGTTGCACAGATGACTCCTGGCTATCCGAACTGCTCGGTCCACCAGTTACCAAAAACTGCGTCGTGCTATCGATAACGCTCGATTGTTTGTTTGTAGAAGTAATAGAAGACATAGATTCTATAAAAAGAATAATATACGATAAAAATTAATTGTCGAAACATGTACAATAATGAGAATGGATGCTATTTACAATGCAAGCTATTCTAATACAAAATATATTGTTGTTAAAAATATTAATGTTGTTTATCAAAGATCATTCATTTTTCTGTTAATTATAGCGCAATTGTACCTATAATTAATTTAAAAGAAACATCTATATCTTAGAAAAACATTAAATAAAAATTTGTTTATTTATATATCAATATTTTTTTATTTGAGCAGAAAAAATAATAAAACGAGTTATTACATAGCGTAAAAATTTATGCATGTTCTCTCTAAAAAAAAGAGAGAACAATGATTTAAAAATGCAAAAAAATTAAGTATTAAAACTAAAAATTGAAATTAATAACACTAGAGAAATACATATGCAGAAAAATTTATGACATTTAACTCCGTTTTCATCCCATATTTAATTAATTATAATAAATAATCAAAATAATTTTGTATTCACATATATATATATATACACACATCATACATACATACATACATACACACACATATGTCTAACAGCAATTAACATGTTAATGTATCATATAAAAGATGTGCTACAATGTTACAATTCATGAGAAAAACAAAATAGTATTTCCACTACGTGTTGGACAAATCCTTACCAATTTTCGTATTGTTCTGTAACGACGTAGCAATGCTCGTGGAAATCAAACTTCTCGGCGATATGTTTTCCTGTATGCCGACAGTATTGTCGAATTTTCTTTTTACCGTTTTCGGTGAAATAATTTTGGTACCGGATGTTATCTCAGTGGATGCTTCCTTCGTGTCCTTCTGTTGTTGCTGATTCGTGTCGTTCAATATAGCGTTCATATCAGTCTGCTGACTGAAGGTGAGCGCAATAGTGGCGCTCGTTTGTATGGAAACCGACTTCTCGGTATGTATCTGACCGTCCTGAGAAGATTTCTTTTCTGGCGAATGAGAAACTGCAGCAGCTGGCGCAATGCAGACCATGTTTTCCGCCTTCAAAGCAGGTGTGGATGATAGTTTATGTATGCTCGAATTGAAGAATCTTGTGCCCTGTAGCGCCGGATTGCTGGTGATAACGCCACATATTTGTTGGCTGTCTGATATTTCATTAATGTTTCGGGTTCCAATCAAAGTGGGATTGTTTTTGTTCATCACGATGGCGTTTGTTGCCGCTGATTCGATCGCACTATTAGAATCATTCTTCAACGTCAACTCGTTGATCACATTAGGCTTATCCACTGTAGACACCGTCACAGTGGCTGACTCTCCAGCGAACTGCGTATTTCCAGTCTGCGATATCACCACAGGTGTACTCTGAACATTCTGC
The DNA here is from genome assembly GCA_037157785.1 of Cephalotes varians. Classification (NCBI taxonomy): domain Eukaryota; kingdom Metazoa; phylum Arthropoda; class Insecta; order Hymenoptera; family Formicidae; genus Cephalotes; species Cephalotes varians. Next base: position 2,140,255 of record JANQDE010000017.1, on the reverse strand, counting down.
GCGCCAGTCAACGTCTGATTGTTGTTCGATAACGTCTGCAAGGTGGGCTGCACTTTCATCTGCTTGACCTGCGACTGCGGAATCAGCTTGCCCTGATTGAGGAAGGACTGCAACAGTAGAGTGTTGGGAACTGCAGTGCCGCCGGCCGTGCGCACGGTCGTCGGCATAGTCAACAACTTGGACCCGGACACTATGGTGAATTGCTGAGCGCCCTTCATTAGCGGCAACACGATACTGGTAGGCATCAGTACTGATGTGCCGCTCATCTTGCCCGTAACCGAGGCGAGTGCCTCGCTAACACTCACCGAGCCGGATTGCACTGTTTCCTGGACGATTACCGTACGTGGCTGGCCAGAACCTGGTTCCGTAAAGATGAGATTACGCCGCTTCACGTTCAATTCGACGCCGTCATTCGAGTCATTCGTTAGATTGCGCACCTCTGCGCTCGCTTCCGCACTCATCGACGGTTCTTCTGGTGCAGAGAAACCAGCTGGACTGTCTTGCACGTGTACAACACCGCTGGATGAATCCTCGCTACCCATAGTCCTGCCAAGATCGTCCGTGCTAGGGCTTAATTCTGAAGTCTGCTGTCCCACGGGCTTGTTCTTACTGGAACTTGATTTCTTCCTCTTCGACGATTGACTTGGATTGGTTGGCGGATTGGATCTTCTGCGGGGCGCCGGTTTGTTGTTAAGATCCGGTGAATTTCTCAGCTGTTCCGCATATTCATCGAGAATTGCATAAATCCGTTGAGCAGTCTGCTCGTCTTCTTGTGGTTTCTGTTGTGGTTTTGGTATTGGTGATGCCTTGGACGTGTTAGTGGCGCTAGTCTTGACTGTCTTAGGCGTCGATTTCTTCACATTGGTTTTGCCAGCGGTAGTTCCAGCTACGGCGGACGGCGGCGTCGATGGTGTTTTGCCAGCCGACGATATCGGCGCTGGCGCCGGTGTCACGCACGGGCTCGAAGAACTTTGAGATGTGACGCTCAGCGCTGGCGATGCCGCTGGTTGACAATAGCTGGTGACTACGACCACCGGTGTTGTGGAATTGGTTGCCACTTTGGTGCTGCTGTTTGGATTCACATAGGCCAAGGAGACCTTTTGCTGATATACAGATTCCTGTTGAAATGTCACGGTACTGCCATTGTTGGCAAATGATTCGTTATTCGCGCTGGATTGCGTTGGCATCATCAGTTGCTGCGTCAGAGTGCTAACAGATATCTGTTGCTGCTGTTTGCTTGCTTGAGTCTGTTGCGTAGTAGTTTGCGTCTGCACAGCTGTCGTAGTCGGGTTATTAGAGATTGACTGATGAGATTGCGGTTGGATACTTCTCTCCTTTACCTGTTCCAACACACTTTCGAACTCCCGTAACTGTTCCAGAGTTGTCGAGCTCACCTGATTGTTTACCTCAATCGGAGAACCGATTAGATTATCCGTTCTTACGGCCTGCTGCTGTTGTTGTTGTTGTTGCTGCAATCTCGGTGTTAGGACTGCCTGGATGGTTCCCGCGAGATTCTGTTGTCTGACTGGCGCACGGATGATGTTAAGCTTGACCACGGGAGTTCTACCACTACTCGGTGGTCCCACCGAATTAGTGTGTGATATGATTGGTGGGATGATATTGAGCTGATTTGGATTATTGCCGGCTATCACCTTGTGCGTGTATATAACACCGGTATTCGACGAACTGGCGTTCTGCACGAGATGCGTGAGCGTTTGATTCGCGGCCTGATTTGAACCAATGGAGGCGTTCGCCGGACCATTATTACCGGAATTCGGAACAATATTAACTATTTGCCTGCCAGTCGGCAGCTGCAAATTCGGAATGATTGATCCAGCATTCGCTTGCTGTTGTTGCTGTTGATTATTCGGCACGGATGTCTGCACCGCCTTCGATAGATTTGTCGTTGTTTTTTGCGCAGACGTCGTCGCCGCTTGTTGAACGCCGCCTAGCGATGTATCTGTTGTAGTACTGGCAACTCCACTTGCGGACGCATCGGCTGAAAGAGTGGTATAGATGGAGGTTTTACGAAAGGCCTGTTGAAATTTTGGTAAAACGGCATTTTGACCAGTCTGCGACGTACTCTTCACAATAGAACTGGTGCCAGTCAATCGATCATAAACATTTCTATTGGATGCTCCACCTGTCGCATCCGCACCGCGTTGCGTTATCTGTCGCGTAAAATTCGCGCCGCTACCGTCTTCTAGATTCTGCAGGCCTAAAAGATTCCTCTGATTGGACATGATTTGACTGGGATTGACAGACGCGAGATGGTAACTGCCGTCGGATTTGCAGATGACCTTTAATGACTCGGATGTTGCAATCAGTCCGCCCGAAGACATCGTGGTCGTCGCCGTCGTCATTATTGTAGCTGCGGTCGCGCTCGCGGAGCACGGTGAAGAAGGTGATTTTTTTGGTGATTGGTTGTTCTGCTGATTACTTGCGCGACGTATCTGTGCCATCGTTCTCACCGGACTTGACGACTCGGTAGCAGCAATGTCGAGTTGATGGACTACCGAGACATTGTTGGCAGTTATCGTCGCCGTCGGAATCGCATGACCGATAGTCGTCGGTGACATAGCATCCAGTGGTTGATTGGCTTCCTCGCCTACGGTATCCGGCGTTCCAAGGTTCGATGATGATCTCAGTGGTGGCGTTTGGCCGGCTGGACTCATACCGACACCGCTGTCGTGACCGCCTATTGAAGATGGGGTACCTGGCAGTTGTATACTGCCGTTACCACCGCCACTGCTACTTTGGTTGCTAGCCACGCTTGGAGTACGCGTCGGCCGCGGTGGCGTATTACCACTAACATTAATGGCCGTCGGTGTGCCCGTGGCAGAACTTGGACTCTGCGGCACGCCACTTCTGGAGAGCTGAACGACATTCACTGTAGAACGTTGTCGCGGCGGTACCATCATATCCAACGAATTCAGACCCGGCACATTTTTGGCCAATATGTCGGAATCTCTAACAGCCTTCTCGAGAATAAATTTGGTCTTACCCAAGTTGGACTTAACAGAACCGAAATGATGATGGTGATGATCGCGATGTCCATCTACCACGGAACAGCTCAGGTCGCTCTTGCCGCTGGCATTGTTCTTACTACTCGCGGCGCGTTGCTTTTGCTTCTTTTGATACGTCATTACACTCTTGTTTGGCGAGAACGGCATCGTCTTCTGTATGTTAATCAGCTCGCTAGTGATGTCACCGCTACTCAGCCGTTGCTGCTGTTTCTTGCCACGACTCGTCAATTTACGATCGGCTTCGTCCGTGCGTGTCAGCACAATCTTCGGGTTCAGATTTAACGTGCTCAGCATGGGCGCAAATTTCGCTATGTTGTTGGTTGCTTGTTGCTCGGCATCCGTCCGATTACCATTGTTGGTATCCTTGTTCTTATTTAATAAATTCTTCTGTAGAATCTGCGAAATCCTCGACGGCTTTTTCGTGCTTTGCGGCCTGAACATCCTCAAAGATTTGAGCACTGCTGGATCGCTTCGCCTTTCAGTAAGGATCAATTGTGCCGCGGCGGTGTATGCTGATCCCTTGATCGTTTCACGCTTGTTTTCGTCCATGTCGGCTGAAAAGAGAGTGATGATGTCATTACTGCTAACGTCAGACCCGCTGGCATCCTCATGCGCGTTTGTGTGTCGTACTTCCTCATTCACTAACATGTGAAAATGCGAGACGGACTCTACGGTGAGCTTCGATGTCTTTGAACGTTTTTTACTGGATTCCTTGCCACTTGATTTGTTGGATTTCTTCTTGATCTCTAATCGAAAACCATCACTACCCAAGCTATCAGTCTGACTGTCCTGTGTGTTGCTGTCGCTATCTGATACCGAGCTGATCCTATTCCTAAAATGCTTTGGTTTACGTTCAACGCTGTCGTAGTCACTTTCGGATGATTCTAACCGATGGATTTTCCGAGTTCGTGCAGTACGTCGCACACGCAATACACTGCCACTGTCGGAGTCCGTGGTCGTATCATCTAAACTGCGACGCATCGACGAACGTTTATAGCCGGCCGCCGGCTGGAAGCTACCGAATTGCTCGGAACTGTCAGATGGTAGATCAACCCACTGCTCATAACCCTTCTCAATGCCGAAAAAGACGTCCTTAGTATCATCTTCCGATGGCCAATCCTTGAATTGCGAGTAATCAATATTCAGATATTTAAGCTCCTTATTTGTATTCCGCATTTCTTCGGCATTTTCCAAGTACCGCTCACATAAATTCTTCAATTCTTTCCAGTCCAGCACCCAACTGAGCATATGATAACGTGGACTACTCAGTACTACAGCCAGATCGTCGCACAATTGCGGCGACAGACCCAATTTTTCACCGTCCAGAACTTGGCTGGGCACAGACTTTTCGTCATAATTTGCCGAACCTGTCACCGCATCGCCTTTGATCAGAATCAATGCATCTAAAGTTCTCTCTACGTTCTTGCCTGGTATCGTGCTCGCTTCGTTCAGTTGTGATTTATTATCATTCAGTTGATTACTGCTGGTGAATTCGCCACAATTAAAACAGAACTCACTGAGCATCTCGGATGAAGATTCTCGCTTCGGGTGCAACAGACACTTGCCGCTGGTCGACGTCGTTGGTGTTGTCGTGTCAGATAACCTCATGTCGGGAGTCTTTGTCGTCAATAAGCTTTTCAACAATTGATCAGTCCGTTCGAATGTTTTCGTTACCTGACCGCTTTGAAAGTTTATGCCCTTTGCGACGGTCAAATTTTGATGCGGTGGCTGCGCTTCCAAAACTGTCGAACTTAGCGAAGGCATCGATGTTTCCGTAACGCTGTCATCTTCCATTAATTCGGATTTCACTTCAACCTTGATGGCCGATATAGGGAGAAGATCATCTTCTATAGTCTCCTTAGGTTCCTCCTTGATTCTTAGTTCTTCTTGCGAAACGCCATCTTCCTTCGCCTTTCCACACGCCACCGCCAATTCCTTTATTCTATCATAACAGGCTCTGGTAGGATGTAAGGAAAACGCCGTCAAAACGCATTCTCTTGCGATGCCAATATTGCTGTCTACTACGTCCGCCAATTTGAGAAATTGCGTGCTCAGACGCTTGGCGGTCTCGCGCACTTTGTCCTTGTCCGACTTTGCCTTTTGACTTTCCAGCTCATTCATATCCGTTGTTAGCGCTCTGATATACAGTTCGATCACCAATGGTTTTATACTCTCGCCAAACTGCAATTAAAAAGAAATCCAAGAAAAATAATAGAATTTGTTTCATTGAAAAAAGATTATTTAACTTGGCTTTTGAATGCGATAAAATAAAATCTGTTTTTTCTATTTGTTTTATTAACTTTTAATATATTTAACTTTTATTGATAATTCTGTTCTCATACAATACAATTTTTTATTAACATCCTGGCAAAATAAAAAACCGTATCTAAATATTTTTTAAATACTTTTCAAATATTCAACTTTTTAAATTAAATATTACTTACTTGAATTAAATATTACTTATAAATTAAATCTTACTTACATGTTTTGCAAGTACTGCACAGAAGATATAAATATGTTGAGCACTTTCCGCGGGTTCAATTAATTTTCTAATCATGCCGGGCAGAGTCGGTGCAACGTCCTTCAATTTTGCGTGCAATAGTGCCCAAGAGTTCAAAATCTGCTCCAAAATATTTGCACCGGTTTCCGATACCGGTCGAACCATCCCGGCAGTAACGAGATACTGCGCGACCAATTCCGCGGCCTTTATCGAATTTCTCCAAACACGCGCCGTTCCATATTTCGTTGGCTTCTCACCGCTAAGCCTTTGGACCAATTCAAGCCCGTCATTGAGGTCCATTAATTTTAACTGTAACAAAGCGTAGTTATGAATTCCAGCACAGCAATAATCGTACACAACGCAAAACACGCGTTTCTTCAATCACAAAGAAACGAATCGACTTTTTGCATGAATTTACTATAATTCTACTTTCTCACAATTCCAATCGATTCGTTTGAAAGATGTCTTTTTAAATTTTCTGAATACACCCTCACAGATCTTGGCAAATTAAGCAAGTAGGTCGATATGACTCATGGTATAGTGATTTGACATTTTCTATGATGTTCTTGGAGCATCAGATGCGTCACAATTTCACTTCTCTAAACTAGATAAATTGGTTAATCCGGGAATAATCACCTAGTTCTTTTTTTTTGTGCAAATGATCATCAATATTACGTATTTTATATTATCGATTGTTTTATAATTTATTACTATTTATGATCATTTTATGTTTCTTTTTTTATAAAATAGATTTATTTGATATTTTTTTCTAAAAAGAAGAAATAAAAAAAATAGATATAAATTCTCGACATCAATAAAGAAAATTATTGTGAGAGAAAAAGATTGAGTTTTATTTCCTCGCTGTAAAAATCAGACTATTCTCGGATTAAGAATATCGCTTGAAGTTTGAAGATTTATACGTCTGTACTTTAATAACTTTCGACAATATAAATCGAATAAACGTTGCGATAATCTGACATTTCTGATCGACACTCACTTGAGCGAAAATATCTTGCGTGCGTTTCAATTTGTACAAGAGGACGATGTACACGTCGATCATGTAGTGGACGTGATGAGACTCCGAGAGCGACCGCAGCTGATCGCTTCGTCTGAGAGAACGCACGCATGCGGCGGCGAGGTTCACCGCTATGTCCTCGCAGCGGTCCTCGCAGAGTATCTTCAGTCTCATCGTCAGCAGCTCGCCTTTCTCCGAACAACAGAATTCTGAAAACATAACGTTCCTCAGTTGCCATTCAATAACGTATTAACACCGTAATTTTTCACGGAAAACTAGATATCGTTGAATTCGATTGCGAATTTATTTGCCATTTAAACTTAATTGTTGAAAAATTTATTCAGATATCGTAAACAATTCAATTACAATTAAAATAAAATCAAGAGCTGAAATAAATGCAGAAGATAAAAGTTTCTCGAATAATGTTGGCACTGGTATAAATGGCACTTCTAGTTTTCTCTCTGAGATATATGGTCGAGGATTTAAAGACAGCTGATCAAAGTTAGTCAAAGAGACGAAATTGGCATGTAAAATAATCTTGTCAGTGATCGTACTCGAGAACAATTTAGTATTCAGAAAGAATACAAAAATCAGACAGATCGTATATTTACTTATAATATATGAAATATAACACAAAATATTAAATATTCAAATACGACGAAATGTAAGTAAATTTCTCTTTAAAATATTTATAATTATGAATATGGAGTTTCCGGAACTTTTGCTTTATTTTTTGTAACTTTGCCCAATTATATATATTTTTTAGAAAAATAAAACTTTATTCTGTGTACGAATAATGCTGAAAAAATACAGCAGTAAATACGCAGGGTGGAAACCTATTATTTCTCATTTTTTCATATTTAAAATTAGGAGTCCTTGGAATTTCACATTTCCGCTAGTACGTAACGTAATCCGGCGTTAATTCCTAAGGCGATAACAAATCCCAGATGATAATATTATTTTCATAACTGCCAATAAAAAAAGTTTAAAAATGATTTTAGATCCTATCAATTTTATAGATATAATTTAGATCCAAGAATCAATTTAAAATATTTAAAAAATTTTATCTTATCACAACTTAAGCTCTTAGATAGCTATAGTTTATATATTAGATTAGATACAGTTATATTTTTAATAAAGTCCATCTTAATAATTGTGCCACCATGTTTCCATCTTAGTAACGCCGAATTAAGGGTTGAACATGTGCGCGCAAATATACTTGTTCAAACAACCCACTTTTCCGAGATTGGGAGGATATTATAAGATCAACGATACGTTATCTCACTTTCTATTCAAATTTAAAACAGGACCTATATCGAAATAGCGATAATTCTCTTCTTACCCTCCTCATGTTCGGAATCCGGTTGGCCGTTAAGTATGCTGTCGAGGACGGGATGCGTCCATGGATTGTTCACCAGAGCCAGCAGGGCGGTACACCTGGGTGCAGCGGGATGTTGCACCAGTTGAGACGCACACCTCTGCAGCGTTACGCAGAGATGTGTTTTGGCGACGGGTGCCAATTTCGGCCACTCCCCGCGCAATACCAATGTCAATGTATGTCTGCACAACGGAGGACAACAACGTGAGTGAACCGCAACGTGAAAAAACGGACAGCGGAACGTGTTTGCGCGGATTTGTATTTTCGTATTTGCCTCCCAACGGGATTTCGCGACATACATCGACGGTGCCTATCGCGAAATCCAATATTAAAATAAGAGAAGAGAGAAAGAGATATCTTGGAAAATCAGAATTCCGATATAGCTAAACCGATACTTAAGTTCTAAGTAGATTGATCCCTTTCTTTTGAACTCATTGTTTTTAAATCACTATCAATAATATTTATTATATTGCATAATTAGATATATACTTTAAGAAGAATTGAATGAAAAGGAGAATTAACTTAGATAATTCGCGATAATCTGTTATTCCATCTTAATATTTGCAATGGTAAGATCGTGAACGAAAAACTCATTGAAATAAAATTAGATTTAAAAAATTGGACTTCTTGATTACTTATTCATTTCTAATTCACCCACGAGATTCAATCCACCAGCAACAATGCCGAACGGTTCACTAATCAGACCTCCCTTACGGGAAACTTCACGAAGAATAATGTTCTCGCGCATCCCTTTTGAACCACTCTGTACCCGTAGGGTGCCTCGGTTGTACACCCGTCACGTTAACGTGAATTTGCGTCGCATTGCTATTCAAAATTCTGGGATCGTTTGTATGACGATGCTACATACGTGCAGATTCATTACTCAGCACAGTCTGTCTCTTTCTGCATTTCTCTATCTCTCTCTCTCTCTCGCTCTTTTTCTCTCTCCTATCACGTTTATCTGCTGTAGAACGTCGCTGTTACATCGAAACTCGTTTCACGCTACCTTTGTGTCGAAAAAGCTCCGACCAGTAATGCAAAAAAAGTTGACTGTGTACACGTTAAATGGGTCATATACGCGTGCGGAGAGAGAGAAACCTCATAATGTAATAATAATGAACATAATTAAGTGGTAAGTATAACTTGGCGGCCCCTACATTATACATTCAATTATTACAATTTAAATACTCAAATTAAGTAATAACGTGAACTAAAAGGACGTTTAAAAAATTCTCACTCTGAACTCATTACTTTTAAAAGAAGCATTTAAAAAATTACACTCGATAAAAATGTCAGATATTTTAACTTACAAAAATAACAGAGTATGGTGAGCGAGTTCGATTTATCTTTTTTCCAATTAAAATATAAACGTTTGTACAATTATTTTGTTATTGAAAATTAAGAGTCATAATAATATAGATATAGCGTGCCTTTTTTTCCTTTTTTTAACGATATAATTTGACAAAAAATGATCATAGTTACAATACATCCCTAATGTTGATATTTCAACTTATAAAATAGATTACTGATGTTTATTGAGCAAGTTCGACTTATCACTTTTTTCTCTAATTAAAAGATAAAGCTTTTGCACAATTATTTTATATTAAAAATTAAAAGTCACAATATAAAGATCGCGTATCTTTCAATGTTGTAATTCGACGAGAAATGATCATAATTACGCAACGGTGTATCTCCCTGCGTTCGTACATGTCTTCACGAAACGAGTCCCCGTTAATCGAGAGTCGGTCGCATAATTGAGGATACAACAACGATCGACGGACGACGTGTACCCACCTGTGAGCCCATTCTATGAGAGACTGGATGGCCTCGGGCGGTGCCGCAGGAATATAATTGGTGACATGCTCCCAGGCTGACAGAAGCGCACTCACCTTGTCGCTGTACTTCTTCTTGCTGTCACTCAGTGTCGCCTCGAGCCCCTGCGAAGGGAAGAAGTCGCTGGCTCGATTAAGAGAAACCGGAAAATCATCGGAGAACGGAGGGATACCGAGGGAATAATCGTCGCGTCAGCATCAATGCGGAACACGACGATTCATTCTGATGAACGACACCGCGTTTTTCGTATTGTACCGAACTCTTCGATATATCCTTGTCAATTGTTTTGTCCGATTAAAGACGTATTTCCTGTCTCGCCTAATTACAAATCGCATTTACATGTAGATATCCTATACTATTTGCATTCGTGGTAAACAACCAATATTATCTTACCTTAAATAACTCTAATTAATTAACTCAATGTGTTTGTCTGCTTCTACATCTTATGTATCTTCCAGCTTTCTATATCTGTTTCGCGTTTCTGCCTTCCTATCTATCTTTCATTTCCGTCCATACACATTTCCGCACATTTAATAAATTAGATTTAGAAAACTTAAATATAAAGTACACTTTTGCCTTTCCAAAGATTTATATTTGTTTTCAGTAAAGATGTCAAAATATATTAAGTACATTAATGTTAATATTAACAGTATTAATACTATTAATTTCAGAGAGCAATATTTATATTTAACGTTGAACTCTAAAATAAAATGAAAGAGCAGACTATGCTCAGTTAAATGATAAATCGATCCATCCATCATATCGGGAGATCAAGAAGAATCGCGCAAAAGAAGATTGAGAAATATAAATCCTGAAGAGATAGTCGTGTCGAAAAGATCATCGATGATGAAAGAAGCACGAAGTTTTCACTCGCGAAGAAAGAACGAAATATGGAAAGCCTTAACCCGATAAAACGTTCCTTGAAAGAACGGTGCTTTTTAGCGCTCAATACATCAGCATACTCGACAATTTTATGTCCGTGATACGGCATGTATTACATAAAAAATAACGGTATTGTCGTATGTGAGGAAATAGCTTTTGAATTATGCAATTTCTCGGAACACGCTGCTTTCGCGAGAAAATGATTATCTCTACTGCAAAGTAATACAAATTTGAAGTTAAAATGCTTCGTAACAAAGATTTATAGATATTTGAGCGACACAAAAGTTATTTCGATAAATCTAAATGTTGCAAAAGAGAAATTATTCTGAAAATTATCTAAAAGAAGAATTTGATATAGAATTGAAATAGAGATATAGACTATAAGCTTCTTCGATAGAAGGATTGCACTAAAGGAGCTTAAAGTACTATGCCATATCCAGTGTAAGAATCGACTACGTTTCTAAAATCGAAGGCGTTTCCATTTTGAACGGGTTAAAAGAGGTCCTACTGTACGCTTGTTTCTTTCAGTGGAAAGCGCAGTCGTACATAACGAGCGTAATGACATTTATCCAGGGGACTTTGAAGCGACGTTCACGTTCCCTTGGCAAACAATGTTTACCAAGGACCACGTAGTTCCGCGGAGGATTGATAACGCGGTTAAAGCTGTAGAGTTATTCGGGAATCGCATTATTCAAAGCAATTACCTGCGCGCACTAAGGCTCATGCAAGACGAAAAAAGAATGAGTTACAAAATAAACGTTTACGTAAATAAACGAACTCGTTTCCCTCATCGAGAATTTTACATGAGACTCGATTCGTCACGTACTGATTTCGCTTCGGGTTTTTCCGCTGACTCATAGTTTAGAAAGAAAAACTACTTCTTTTTATTATATTAAAATAGTCACATTACCGCACAATAAGTAATTAAATATAATAATAATAGAAAAATAGATATAACAATGAAAAATTATTTCATTATTATTCATATAATAATGATGCTTGATAAATATGTCCCGATAAAATTTAATATCTTTTATTTTCATATGAAAAGATATTCGTATAAAAGTTTCGTTAATTTCAATTACATTTTATTATTACATAAACTTAGTTAAGTAAGTCTTGTTGATGTTAGAAAGTAGAACAGAACATATGTGCAAACGCTCGTGCAAACGCGTTATTAAGATGACTATTTTATGGATAATGAAGATATTTTGAAACTGTAATAATCCACTCGCAAAATAAAAGCGGTATATAACGCGAAACGCATCAGAAAGAAGATTTGCGCGAATTCGATGCACCATCGTAAACATGTTATATCGGATGGGATTCAGCAATAAACCGCAAATATCCGACGATTGAAACGAATTTGACGTGGCACTGGCAAATCCGTCAAGTAAACGTCAGCCTTGATTTCCATCTTTTTGTTAATCACAGTTCGATGCATCTCGCTCGATTCGCTAACGCTTTCGTCATGTACGGAATACATGTATATGAAAAAAAGCGCTCTGCTACAAACGGTTTTTAGAAATATAGTTTGCTCGCCACAAAAAATTAAAAAAAAAAAAAACCGTTAACGATGAAAACGTTTCCGTTTTGATAAAATTCTCGCGCGGTTTATAATTCTCCAGATTTATAAAAATAATAAACAATATTAAGTGAAAACAGATATTAACGTGGCAATGCTGTAAATAATATTGACGTAGTGATGGTAGCAGAATCCCTCTTGCTTTGTCAATTGTTAACTAAAGGTATCCCGAGACTTATGCTACTCCCGCAAACTCGCAACGTTATCATCACGAGCATGGGAAACGTTTTTCCTTTGTTCGCAAACATTTCTCTTCACATATTTGAAAGGAGTATTTCCTCCGTCAAGAGCCGGAGAAAATATGGAAGTTTTTACCTATCTCGGCAAAGTCTTTATGTCACATAATATTATTCTGTTTGCTATCTTCTAGCATGTTTCGTGCGCATCTACCGCGTCAAAGGATAAAGATTGTCAATAACGACATCGAAGACGAGAATTGAAGAGTTCAGCGTAACGAAGAATTCGGTGTAATAGACAGTTTGTTCCTTGAGAGCTTGAAAATATTAATCTATATTTTCAACTCGACCGTAAGATCAATGTTTTTCAATTTGCGCTAATAAACGAGACGCACCTTTAAAAAATATTCTTGTCCCTTGGAGCTCGTGAACGAACCACTGTGCGCCGCTGGAACCGACGATTGAAGCTGCAAAAATAAAACGATGATAATATTAGAAAGTATTCAGAAGTTGGCTCTATTGTATTCTCTTATGCTAAAATTAAACTTTGACCGTTTTATATATAGATCTAACATCGGACGCGGCACTTGAGGAATACAAATTAGCATTTGCGAAAATATTGGTTTCAGGAAAGGATATTTTTAAACATAGTTGCAGTATGACTAGAATCCGCATACGACGTAATCGGTCACGTTCACGTATTACACGAACGATGAGAGCCAGCCGGTATTTAATGTTGCGAACGCGTTGCGAATGCAACGCGAAGTCGGTGCAAAATCGGCGCGACCGCGTGCGAGTAAGGGAGAGACGGGGAAAGATGTTATCCTCACAAGGCGCACACCGAGAGACGTCGCGACGCTTCTCGCGGGGAATATAAACCAGGCCGACGGTATTCCCGGCCGACGTACGTATCCAGGAACGTACTCGACACGTCGTCCACAAATTTCCCGCGAATGCGCCTGATGTATCGTGCATCCGGAATACCGAGGGGTGTGCGGCGAGATTCCTGAAGTGCGGCGTGGGAGAGAGGGGGAGAGAGAGAGAGAGAGCCGCGTCTTTGCGATCGGCGAAAAACCGCGAGAGACGTGGGGGTAAACATAGTGCGAGACATGACGGCGCTCCTTTAACCCGCCTACACACCCGGATCCCCTCCAGCAAAAAGAGAAGGAAGGATCCGGAGCGTTTCATCATGATGGATCACGAGACTCGTTCATACTTGAACATTATTTTCTGCTGCATAACTGCAGAAGAAAATCAATTCCAATATTCTCGATTAAAAAAAAAAAGTGTTTTACGGATAAAATAAGCTTGTTATTAAATTAATCATTACAATATTATTTTTAAGATAATCATTTTCATAGAATGAAAACATTCCTTTTTTTTAAGATCGAGAATATTGAAATTGATTTTCTTCAGCGGGCCTTAAACAATTTCATTTTGCGAAAATGTTTAAGGCCCGCAGGAACGCTTTCGTGTTCTCGTATATGATCTAATTATTACACATAGCGCCTTCACGGAAATAACGTGTCAGTTCGATATACCCATGCAACAAGTTTTCGTAAATCTTTAAAGGCTGCGAGCACGCGAGATTATTACGGTGAACGCTGCAGCGTGATGTCCTACCTGTGCGATACAGCAATGGCTACGTCACAAATCAATTGTAATGTTGGGTTTTATTATGAAATACGGGTCAATAAGTTCTCCCGAGGCAATTTCCTCCTGTGTGCTCGCACGTGTGTGGGCCACATAACCGCAATATTTATCCTACGCTGAATGCAATCAGTGCAAAACGTCACAGTCGCAATTTCAACGGTTTTTTGTTTTTTTATATCGGATACTTCGCCAAGTGATCTAATATAGCGTATATATGGCATATCTAGCATAGCAATATATCGTTTTATTGAAGTTTTTTATTATTTAGCCTCAATGTAAAAACAAATTTTGAAAAACAAAAAAATTTAACAAAAATTATATATAAAAAACAAAAAAAAACTTAAGTACTCTACGTTTTATTAGCATTATAAATACTCGCGTTATTCACGGGATGTCCCAATTTGCCAGTATCTCTGTTATTTTGGCATTTTTCTCTCGTTGGCAGCTTTACTCGTGCTGGACATAATTTCTCTCTTGCCGCAACTTTTCGGAGACATTTTTATGCAGCTCCAATTGCATTCTAACTTATTCATTTTTTTACAAACTTTTTGCTCGCAATCATTTTAGTTTTAATCCGTTCCAATGCGCGCGCTTTCGCGATGTGTGAGTAAGTTTCGCTCGCAATCCGCTTAGTATTATCATGTGACAAAAGCACCGGAAATATCGAGTGCGACCCAGGCTTAATTTCGCGGCATTTATCAAAATCGATTTGTCGGGCTCATGCCGATTTCATTCGCGAATCTACAGATTGATTCGACGGCACGACCAACTTTCCGGAGAATTACGAATCTAGGTCAAATGGATCCATCGCGTAATAACTTTTGAGGTTGACATTGAGGCAGCGCAAAATTCCTCGAGGCTTTCATTCGCTTGAACGATATTACAAAAAAATGGAATGCTTGCTTCTGTCATAGACGGATCTCGTTCACGGGGTATTGTTATCGTACTGTTATTATTATCAATTTAATTTGATCTTTACTTGCTAAATGGTTTAATATTAAAGGTAAAAAAAACGTACTATTACAAATTAAATTGAAAATACTAAGAAGATATATAATCCTCTTATTTTAACTTTTTTTTTTCATTTTACATTGTGATAAGTTTAGTTTAGAACTTTACTGTGTGCCTCTCATATCTCTGCGTAAACCATTTTAATGTTATATTTTTATGGGACATTTATAATGTACAGAAGAAAATAACAGATCAATCAAATATAATCCAGATAGCAATAAAAATTTCCAGGAGCAGGTGCGAGACTTACGATTTCTTTTCCGAGCACGCACGCTGCCCGATCGTTAGACTGGAGCTTTATTCGAAAGCACAACTCGCAAGCTCCGGTTACTTACACAGAAAGTCCCCCCCCCCCTGAAATCCTCCGCCTCCGCCGCGTAACTTTGCCCATTTGCAACTTTCGTGTTGCGCGCACTCCCCCGCGAACCACCCTTCTTCACAGAGAAGACCTCGTTTCCCCCCTCCCTCCCTCCGATTTCGTTTTCTTTCCGACGAAAATGGTTTTACGTTCTCACATAACAAATCCCGCAGACGGCGCGGCAGAGAGACCCCATTAATATTCCTTTTCTCTCACTCGTAATTTCCTTTCCGCGATCCCGAAGTGGACAGACGTTAGGATAGCGTCTCCGCGCTTTTCTGCAAAGTGCTATTTCACGAAACGTGAGGAAACAAGCTTATACAGCACGATACAGAATGTAGCAAGATGTTTGTTTCTCTCAGAAGAGATTAAAGATTTAAAGTTCAGTTTTCTTAATAGGCAGACAACGCATACATAGTCAGGTTAATTTTGAAGTTGAAATAAATGTACATACTTATATTCTTCAACAGCAAAGCTAATAATAATTGTAAAGATAAAAGTCAAGTACTTATTTCGTTTCTAAATGTATCCCGTTGTACAATGGATTTTATTGTGACAGTTTATAATATCGTTTTGACTTTTTTATAATAATTACAATTAATTTCTATGCTATTTTTATTTTACGATATTTAAAACTGAATCCAGATTTAAATTTATTTAAATGTAATTTCTTTTTGTCAAGACCAAAATATACAATGAACTAAAGAAATGTTAATTGGAAGGTTTTACTGCTATTTATTGATATTTTCAACCTCTGACCTATAACGGCGTTCGATCTTTTTTATTGCATAAATTTATTCCATGCATATTTTGAGACTTTATTTAATCTTGTTGAAGAACATTTGTTCTGAATAAAAAATCTACTCTATTTCGAATAACGGTATCAAAGCGCATTCACACAAGATGAATAATCGATGATGCAATAGAAACAATTAAAACTTCCTGCTGCAGCAGTTTCTCAATCGAGTAAATAAGTATTAATATTTATCGAAGTATCATAAATGTCGAAACATGCGACAAACAAATATTTAAATAAAAACTGCGATAAAAAAATTTCAATAAAATAATGCCTTATACGAGGACTTTCCGTAAAATTCATTAGCATTAATGGAACTGTTTCGTATAATTGCAAGTGGTTATTAATTTGCTACGTATTCAGTGCGTCATTCAATATGCAGTGAATGCGTAAATCGTTCAATATGTAATAGCAAAGAGAATCGCGTCCAATTATATTCTTCCTGTCTTTTTAATAAATGCTTTCTTTAGAATGTAGCATATTATAGTATTATATTGTAGAACTTAATAAGCTATTAAAAATGCAGTGAATCATTTAAGAACATATAAAAAGCAAAACTAATTCTTATAACACATTTTAATTATGTCGTAGATATAACTAGACTTTGCCTCAAAAAAATAATTTAATTCAATGTACATACCCAACACATACACACACACACRCGCACAGAGTATATTTTTATATCCATTTCTGTATTTTTACATAATTAAATATCCACGATATTTTGTTTTTTACAAAAAACCTAATAAAAACTCATATATAAATTTATTATAAGTATTTAAGTTTTTAAAATATTTACTAACCATTTAGAGAATTAAAAGAAAATATTTTCCTCTATCGTTGTTGAAATATCTTGATTTCTATCTGAAACTAGCTTTCTATAAGCTTTATCCTCTTAAAGCGGACAGAATAGTTCTAACTTAAAAAGTAGAGAGAGAAAGAAATTTCCTTTATATATTGAAAATAAAAATAAATCCCGCAGCAACATAAAATGCAGGTCGTATCGGTTTTCTAATTTGGCGCAGCATCCAGCCGCTCGTGAAGCCGACAATCGATATATACGTGCAATTATTAATAAGAAATTACTATTTTGAGATACAGTTAATTATATTTGGAGAATTCTGATGTCTGCCGTTGAGGGAACGTGATGTTGCCGACGCATTTTGCGATCTCATTCTGACAATCGACAGCCGATACGTCACCGTCGAGGGATGTCCGATATCAACCGATATCTCGCAAGGAAATAATGCAAGATCCATTAAAAAGACAAAATGGAGACAACCGCTGATTCGTTCACGAACCGCAATGCACAGTATGATATGGATTATTAAACGCAATATATCCAACGATATATTTGCGAAACTAAAATTATAATTTAATTATCTGGGAATTAATGAGCTTTCTAATTTTCTCCCCGTGTACATCGAAAATAACAATTATTATCCTGGTTAAGTTCCGTAAAATTGATTTGATTCCAAGCATGAACCGGTAAACCAACGCTGAATGAACTTGAGGCATGAGTAATTAATACTATGACTTATCGCTTTTAATGCTTATCTAAAATTTCTGCGCATTAAAATTAATTCGAATTAATATCTAAGTTCGTCCATCGGAAGATAATCTGATAAGTATAAGTATTTGTGCAACAACACAGATATAAATGAGATATTTTTCAATGAGAGAGAAGAAGAGAGAGAAAAGGGAAACTTAATATAATCTCTCCCCGATAAAATGTTTATGTGATAACTATGTATTTACGCAATAGATAATACGAATATTCAAAAAGCTACTAGTTATGCTATTGGAAAATAATTCCAATATTTATATTTATTCCTGTCATATAAAATAAAATGTTCGCTTTAGTCTATTTCAAAGACACGATATTCAAATGAGAAAATTACATCTTACGGAATTCTAATCTCCACAGTGAATTGAAGAGTGAATTAATGTTTCGACAATAGAAGGGCTGTCACACAACTGAGCACAATGGGGAAGAGAGAGTTTCTTGCTGAACTTCTCGACATCTTGAAATGCGTGAAGAAAAGAAATCATTGTTTCTCTCGCAAAAGTCACTGTCCGCGCACAATATGATATTCTCTTCTCGTTGCGCCGTATACGTCTTCCTTAAAATCTGACGTTTCGTTCTGTCTACTCTTGAATTTTAGAAAATTCAACACGAGATAAGAAATAAACGCTTGAAATATCAAGGAGCATTTCCCGTGTCTCATTTCGAAAAGCGATCGCATACGGAGAATGGCACGAAAGCAGTGTACCACGAACCACTCTTTGCCAAGTCAAATATGACGCTCGGCGAAAAAAGTTGATTCGCCAGACCGACGAAGATCAGTATGCGGGATGAATTTATTCGCAATATTCATTGATTACGCTCTGTTCGCAATATACTCTCTTCCGACAGATAATTTACGACTTCTCAAAACCAAAATAAAAAAAAAACCGTGCTGTTCTTCTCTGAAAAATTAAAATATTTTTAATGTCAGTTTCTTGATTTTTATATATTCCAGACAAATCCATTTCGAGAGTTATTAAACGTGAACTGATAGCCCTTCCCGTCCTCTCTACGTCAGAATCCATCATAAAAAGTAATCGCAACTATGAAGAACGGATATGAATTCCAATGTTTGTTCTTGGCAAGGATCTTTGATCATGCGAGGATATTTCGAGGGGAGTAAGATCGATCTTTCCATTGGTACAGCAAGGGTGAAATTGCTGACGGATACGACATCGGACAGTCCAAGGGGTCTCCCCCTTCCGAGTTGCTTACGTTTGTGTCACGGCCACGAGGTCATCGACCCTCCTGTGATTCCTGCTAGCAGGTACGAGTCATCAACCAGCCCTTATTTTCATTACCTGCTTGAATTGTGTTAACACTTATTTGCTCTTCTTATCAACAATGATAAAATTGAGAAAATTGCAAGAATAATACACTGTTGGAAAATTATCCAAAATTATTTTAACATAAGTAATATATTTATTAGCGTTAAAACTACAACATTTAATAGCTTACCTGTTTATATAAATAACAATATTTATGTGTATCTAATAATTTATCTATTCTCCAAAAAATTTCTACAATTGATTAATTTTCCTTCGACCCGGGAGTTTTCGAATTTTTATAGCAACGATATAAATGTCGAATTTTTTCATTGAAGTTGTATCGTCAAGCTGTAGTATTGTCGCCGTGAGCGTTTAATATTATCGCAGCGACGCTTCTCGTATCGATAAAATCAAAAGGATCGAACTATATACTGCACGTCGAGTTACACAAACAGATAAATCTTAATTCCGGGGAAATAGAAAAACACCACGCTGTTTTTCCGCAATCCCCTTGATCGGCATTTTTTCAAATCGATAGAATGAAAACGCGCGGATAGAAACGTAAACCCCACGGCGCTTATTGCACGAGAGTTTATTCCTCTCTTTATCTTTCGGAGCCAATGTGTGTAAAAATGGACCGACCAGGCGCCGGATTATTCACATGGAATTCCGCGGTTGTATACGTCCAAAGCTTTGAGCTTTGAAATTCCTTTCTGCCGATACTGACAGCCAATTAGCGCGATGACGCGCGCGTGCAAGCACCTCCCCTTCTCTTCCTCGCTCTTGTACCTGCACGCGGAATCGAGAGCAAAGAGGATTAAGCTCACCACACGCTCTTCTCCTTCCTGATTGCCAGGTTCAAAGTTCATGATCCTACGTCAATGTGAGCGTCGTAAAACAAGGTTAAATTACACTGCCGTAAAAGCGGTAGCAGACGATGAACGTTGCGCGAATATCATTTGCTTAAAGTTTCCAAACAAAGTATTTTCGTTATGTAATAGCCGTATCTTATGCAAACTTTAAAACGAAAATATCTAGAAAATTGCTGAAGATATAACGTAGTATGCAGATGATTGCCTTCAATATCACCGAGTGGACTCAAGGTTTTAATCGAGATTTTTCGATACCATGATATTCATCGATAATTTACGAATGAAAACCGTTACAATCACGAAATTATACACGATATAATTAAAGAAAAGAGAAACGAGGGCTCTTGATTTTTAAATGTCACTTTACCAGCACAGAAAGGATAGATTCCGAAAAACAGTCAGAAAACGACTGAAAAAAACCTGATCTTTTTTCGAAATGTAACCGTAGATTTTCGTTCAAAGGATAGAACATTTCTCCCAAAAAAATAAATTGAAATTGAAGAGGCAGTTTTGTTGCATTCTTTGCCGGAAAAAGGTTCAAAGGACAATAAAATACAGTGTAAAAGCATGAAACCTTCAAACTGTTAAAGTATTGAAATGTTTGAAAACCTTGAACAATCAGTATTTCTCTTATTTAAAGAAGGACCTTTCTCTCTTTTAAAAATATGCAAATTTCAAAACATCAAGTTGCGACAGATCTGAAGCAAGTTGAAAAAAGTATTCCAAATACTTTTTTCTATATTTTTTATAAGTTAGCACTTCGTATGTGTGTGTATATTATATATATATATATATATATATATATATATATATATATTCTTGCAATTTTTCATTTCTTTTTCTTTCTCTGACATTCTCTGACATGTGATTCAAGAAAACTTCTGAGAAAATCTTAACTTTACGTATAAAATAAGCTTTTGATGTTGCAAAAATGTACATGTATATTTAGAAAAATAAATATATTAAATTTCTATTCTTATGAAAATAGAAAATTATTCTCTTTCATTCTGATATTAAGAACATTATTCTGATTAAACTAAACATTGAGTTATTAACAAGAAAATATATATATATTCATTGTCTATTGAAATCCGCATATTTCATAGCATCGTCCAAATAAGGATAAAATGGAAAGAAGAATAAAGAAATATAACATAAAGAAATTAGTCTAGAAGATATCGATTCAAGATTTTCGAATTACTAGAGTTAGGGAATCGTTTTATCGTGTGATGTAATAAGAAACATCTTAGAAACATATATACTTTATCTAGTGCACACATGTGGATTCGCGTTTTGTCGACGTCGATGTCAAATATCGACGGAAGTAGAAGTGGCACTAGCACGGATGATGCTTTATTTCCAGAATGAGAACGGTCCATGGTTCGTCCAACTCAAATCTCAATAGCGTGTACTACGCGAGGAACCAGATCGATTCTTTCGCTTGGAAAGTTAGTCTTTTATTCCGAAACAATAACAGCGGTCTCTCTCGGTCTCTGCTTATCCCCGCGCGCCGAACGCGCCCGAACGTATTGGATATCCGCATCTTACGAAGTACTTGGCTCATCCGAGAAAAGAAAAATATTTTCCACCACACGCGCAGCCACCGTAATCTCACGTCAAGGTGATGTCAGAAAACCAAACACGTATTTCCTACCTTTGTATAAATTTACTTTTCTCCTTTTATTTACTACGCCTCTGCCGCTATCATAATGTAATTTCGCACTTTTATATATAGCGGAGCAGTGACATAAATCCTAATTATTAATATATGAATGCAAATGAAATGATAAAATCAAAAAGTAAATTTTAAATGTGCAATTAATTTCATATATAATTAATTAATATTAACGGGAATTAATAGGAATGAATAAATCAGGAATAATAAGCTGAGACTATAAATTTATAGACATGCGGTTAAAATTGATATATGAATTCATATCCAATAATTTGTAACACATTGTTTGTCTCCCCGAACAAATTTATTTACATTTATTTACATTTGCAAAATGATGAGGGCTCAATATACATTTTGTAACGTTCCAAATTAAGAGGGGAAGATTCGCTTGTGAAATTGCCAAATGTTTTCCTTGAATAATTTTCGTGATTCGAAAACAGTTCAGCAGCTGAAAAAATTCAGCCGAGCGAATTTGTTCGCTGCTAAAAAGGAAGTTAAACGACTTCGTGCTGAAACGTGCTTTTCCGACGACCAAAAAAAAAAAGAACTAATGTCAACTTCTATCAATTTCAGCTAGCTATATATAAATCGGCTTGTCCGCATCCGGATTACGCTGAGAAATAAAGTTTCTTGTTACATCCTTTTTAGTCATGTCAAATATCAACTGCTAACCCTCTCCCCTCACATCCCTCGTTCCATTTTTGCCATTTCTCTCCGTCTGCGGTGCCTCGCGTAAGATTAATCGGCGCTGCTTCTTATTGGTCGTTTCTGCTTATTCGTGACGAGCGGCAATTATTCTCTCTTCAACATCTCACAACGAGGCTAGACCCGGGTCTCGCACATACGAGTTATCTATCGATTACTCAATTTCAAAATACAGTATACGTCCGGAGTTTTGTTTTAAGTGGGATTATTATCTTCTGAGAAAAATATGCAAATGAAATTGCCTATTCGATTACTCACTTGCAAGGAATATTCGTTTGCTTTTTTTCCCTGTTTGCTTATTCAGAGAACTGAAAGGAAATAGTAAAGTATAATGAGCCATGTTTGATTTGTTTAATTAATGAAATCTCTCTCTCTCTCATATAATGCCATTAAGTTCAATCTATAATTTTGTAAAAAATATTTTGATCGATAATATATCAAATATTTTCGAATTAGCAAATAATCAATTTTACCACGTTTGGGAGAAATACTTTAACTTTAATATATGCAGAATATTTTTCACGTATAATTTAGAAATCACCATAGAATTTCTATAAAATCACGTGATTAATTAAAAGTTAAGTTTCACATCTGGCAATTATGGTCTAAATTTGCTTCAAAAAATGCAGATGTTTGCTTTCAACTTGCAAGATTGAAGACGCCAATATTAAACAGAAACGCGACAAGACGCGATCGTTGAAGCTTAACAGGGCAGAAGCAAGGGAAGTTTATCTTCGTTCCTGACTTGAAAGCAAACGTCGGCAGCGCGTAACTAGATCCGCCGGAGCGACGTGTTATCACTTCGCGCTTAGATTCGCTATCGCGCCAATTTGCACGTGAATACTTTCCCGCACGTTAGTCTCGCGAATTACTCGCCGCTCTTTCTTGTAGAAATTCCCTGAAATTCGTTTCTCGGATTTCCGGTTTTGTATTCTGACTAATATTAAAAATGGAACGAAACGCATTGAATGCCATAGAGAAATACGAAAAAATTAAAAATATATATAAAAAATAAAAACAAAAATTATTATTGGTTACTTTTTGTTTTTGATTATTTTATTGATTATTTGATTATATCTTAGTTTAATATTATTAAATACGTTATTAAGAAATAACAGATTTTATCTCGGTAAAACTTACGCTTTAACTGTACAGAGATTTATAGATTTTATATTTAAAAGTTGAAAAATTGTGCCAGTAATCTTGTTAAAGCAAGATCGATATTCACCGTAAAATCTGTCACTAAAGCACGTTTACTTTGGATTCTATGTATGAACTGAGACAAATTAGTCTTGGCACCTTTTCAGGGCGACGAATCTTCAACGCGTCCCTTGTCGACCTGTGTACGCGTACGCGTGCGTCGAATGTCTCGAGGCAGTCAGATTGTTCCACGCGGATGATACCGTGTACCAAAAAGGAACGAACATTTACAGGAGAAGGAGGACCAACTCGTACGCGGCTGCGGACGTCATTCCACCGTGATTTTCTATCGGATGAAAAACCTCCCCTCGTTGCGCTCGCGTACTTTGGGTAAGCCGCGATACTTTTGCACGTGCATCCTACCCCACGCTCCGTATTACGCGTAAATTTTCGCGTGACCGCGCACACGAATGGCCACATCGTTCGCGGCGACTCTCGCGCCGGGGTGTTACCCAGCGCGCGAAAGCAAATACTCGCTTGCTGCAGGGTGCAAAGGGCCAGGCTGCCCGAGCACTCGGTAAAAAGGCACGTGTCGCTTATTTTCGCTCTCGCGCCACGTTCGCCCCGTTTCTAACCCCGTTATTCCGTATAATCTCATAATATCGGGAAACTTACCGGAATGCGACGCGTCGAAAAAATGTTTGCGCGCAAAAACGTTTAACGGTCCTCCAGTCGCGGAATAAAAATTGCCCGCAATCTATTTGTTTCGCACACACAATCCGATAATTCTGTTCGGTTTTAATATCTGCAATATAATGGTCGCGTTCGAATATTTTATTTATCTAAATAATACGATAAAAATATACATCGATGAATTTACATGCTGTAGAAAAAAAACGCATTAAAAGAGAATTAAAAAAGCTATGGTGATTGGAACAAATTGAATTTCTGAAAAAATAAATTTGGACTTCACTTCGTTTCTATAATCTAAATATCATACACTATTTACTTTTAATTAATTAAGAATAAAAAGTCGCGCTATGCGCTGAATCTTCCCGAACGATACAAAATAAACGTAATCGGCGTTACCGCAAAAAGAAAAACCACCTGTACGTTAGGAGATTGTTAAACCCTCTCTTTTTTGCTCCTTTTAACTTTCGACCTTTCAGCACCGCCACTAAACCCTCTTTTTGAGGGGAAGCGAAAGCCGGAGAGTCGGAGGGGTGACTCGCCTATTTTCGAGGGAATAAGAACAGGGTTCTTAATCCTATAATACATGCGCCATGTGACGTCAGAACAAAGGCAATGTGCGAAAAATAGCGGAGTCGAAACGCCTCACGTATGCTTTGTCGCGCGCAATGGTGTGCGGCTCGAGTGCGCGTGTGTGAGGGGTGTTCGAGTGAAGATCCGCTAACAGGGTTGCGTCTCGTCTATGTTAACAGAGTGCCTCCGTGTCTTTCAATTTTCTCGATTTTTGTACCTTCGATAATAAGTTCGCAGAATTTCCCTCTTCTCTTCGTAATTAAATTTCTAAATAAATTTTGAGAGACCCCCGCTAAATGAAGCGTTTCCAAATCGTGTCAGTGAATATTTCAAACCGATCTTCATTGGCAGTTTTCTCCGACATTATCGTAGCAAGCTCACACGCGCAAGAAAATTATTCTTTACGTGAGTGCAGCGCGACCACTCAAAGTCACCCGCCTGGGAAATCTAATTTCCCGAATTTATGCGGTTCTCCTTCCTTCTCGTTCTCTTAATTTGGATCCTTTGCGTAGCAATTCGCTGAATAAGACTCTTCTGGGACTACATGGTCTAACAATGTTATGAGAAAACGCTGTACGGGGGAAGAGGGCAGAACACGAGTTTCCGAATAACGCGTTTAGACCCGAGAAAGCTCATTACCGGCCACGATCGTCTAATCACGGGAAGAGCGAGCCGGAGAAAATGCTACAGGTACTTCAGGATTAAGTGTGAACTGTCTTGAAACCATCCGAAGAAGCAGAGAAACTTCGATCAAGCTCGCCTCTCCCTATCAAGAGGTAAGAGAGGAAAAAAGAATAGCAAAGTAGAGCCCGTCTAAGCGAAATGCTTTACTAAATAGCCTAAAAAATCCACATATAAACATATTTTTTTTATTATTCTCTCCAGTTTTCATATTTCCCTAAAATATTTTTAAAAAATTCAATCGAAATAATAACTTTCAACAAATTGTGTAAAATGCCATTGTGGATATTATTGTAGTTTTAATACTTTAATCCTCCGTAAAATCCAAATAACATAGCAGAAATAAAATATTGAAATCCAAAATTTAAAGAGAAAATTAAATGGTAACAAATATTGGAAGGATTTCTTTCCGTGAATTTCAAAATTGTACAAATATCGCGGAATTATTATACAAAAAATGATATTAATATTTCCTTTCCTGCGTCTCTTCTCTTTTTTGTCGCATTAATTCGGTCTGTCAAGGCGGTGTATCGCGACTTTTGCGTGCAACACGCGAAAGGTCGTGACCTTCAACTGCGCTCCGAAGCTTTAAGAATTGCGATTTGCCGATTTCCACGACCTCCAGATTTGTTGCTTCAGATATTTCAACTGGCGAGTCACGGATAGACATAAAATTGACGTTTAAAAATTTCTATCTCGATTTTTTTTATTAACAATGGAAAAAAACGCGCGTTACATGTGTTTTCATCGGAGCTTACGCAATTATGCGAGCCATGTGTACACATCGTCGAGAAATAATGTAAAAAAAAAACCAAGCACGAATCACCGTTCGAATAATTACAAAAAACAACGTTCAAAAGCTGGAGCAAAGTTAAAATAATTGCGAAGTTAATCTCTGTGTCGACACGTCAGCTGTTGCGTGGCAACAGGTGGTGCTTTGTACAAATAAAAAAAATATAAAGGCATAATCAGTTGCAACGGCCTCTCGCATTTAACATGCTAAAATATAAATCTTTATTGCAAAAGGGA
>JANQDE010000017.1:2047880-2109465 GCA_037157785.1 Cephalotes varians | reverse complement strand
TCTCGTCGAGTCTAAAATACACTTTAACCGCGTTGCGGCGATCCCGCGCATTTGCGTTATTTTTCCGCGGAAAGGAAAAGGAGTCCTTTCCTGAGAGCGTCGATCGAATCCCACCCACCGACGGGTTGGTTTCCGGACAGGGGGGACAGCAGGGTAAAAGAGGGGAAGAGTACGAGGATGAAAGCCAGCGGCAAAAAGGTCGGCCGTCAAAAGCCACAGTTGCATCCCCTTTAAGCCTATGGAAAAACGTGTGTCGTGTGAATTGTATATATACATGTGCACGTGTATGTATGTATATTTTGTGTGCATGTGCACACGTGCACTCCTAAAAGCTTATAATAAGAACGTAAACGGCGGAATCGTATTCCAGTGCGACTTGCGCACTTTACCGCGACACAACTCCGCCTGATTAGATAGCACGGATAATCGTAACGATACGGTAAAACCTCATGGACTTTTAACGTCAAATTAACTCGGTGCAACCCGTTGCATGCGCACATTACATAGACTGCCCTTTGCAGCGCGTGATAGTTGTGCCAGACAAAGCGAGACACGAGCGAAACTTTCCAAGAACGAAAGGATCTTTTTACTTTCGCGTTCGTAATAGCAAGAGTTTTTAGCACTCACATTACTTTAATCTCTTACATCTCCGATGTAGACGTTTGAAAATACTTCAATTTTAAAAAAGCATTTCTAGAGAAAAAGAAATATGTATAACACAGCATCTCAAAAGAATTATTATATATTCAAGAGAAATATTTTTATTTTTAATGGACTCTATATTACGTATCTCTATAATATTTTTGCTTTAAATTATTCGTACACGGAAAAAACGATTTTGC
Organism: Cephalotes varians; assembly: GCA_037157785.1. Classification (NCBI taxonomy): domain Eukaryota; kingdom Metazoa; phylum Arthropoda; class Insecta; order Hymenoptera; family Formicidae; genus Cephalotes; species Cephalotes varians. The sequence goes on along the minus strand of JANQDE010000017.1, from coordinate 2,108,623 downwards.
TAAGGAATCTAAAATTTTGCTAGATCTAAAAATAATTTTGTTGAACCATTAAAATAATTTTGTTGGAACCTTAAAAATAACGAGCAATGCTGCAAAAAATTTTGATATTCTGAGCAATTAATTTGAGCGTTGTACATAATTATTTTGATAGTTCAACAAAATTACTTTTCTGATCTGTCAGCTAAAATTTTAGATCTTTCAGCAAAACCGTTCTCCGTGTATATTCTCTATAATTTTTATAACATAATTTTTTTTTATAGCATAGTGACGGACGCCACGAGGGATACAACGATACTACACATTGGAAAATAATGAAAAACAGGTTATACAAAGTTTCGTAATTAAATATGTCCTGCCTGGTTAAAAGGTATTAGTTTCGCCGCGAATATTTGATGCACATTTCGTAATTACAGTGTTGTTCTTTGATACAGTTTGCGGGCGACTGCGGGTCTCGTATGCAATCTCACGTCGCCGATTGGCCTTTGTAACCTAACGTAACGAGGCGTAATGCAGCGCACGAAAACGTAATCAACGCGGGACAAACATCGTAATGCCGCATGTAACGTACAATTTAAATCAACGGGGAGCAACCCCGTCTACTTGCTTGATAATGAACTAACTGGCGCGCGTTCTATGCCCGATTAGTTATTATCGATACGTAACAGTCGCATACGCGATATTGCAACGCGCACTTTGCAACGTAGTATCTCAACATTGTAATCGTGCTTGTCGAAAGCAATTATTCGATACGATTACGTTCGGTTAATTATTTGAATGGTAATAATCCCGTAGGCCATTAGAATTATATCAACCGCTATGTGAGCATATAATTTATTATTTGCATCGTGATAATAATGTGGAAAAATTAAACTATTGCTCGTTATAATCCATTCAGTTTGGCCATGGCACAAATTTTACTAATTTTCTATCTGTCGTAATATTTATTTAATTTAATATAATTTAAATTTAATTGAAATATAAATATATGTTTTCTTATAATTCAAAAACATGAATGTCACATTTTTAAATATTATTATTTTATATATGCGAGATTATAAAAAATATTTATTAACGATATTAAGTATATCAATTTATATATATAAATTTATATAAAATATAATCATCACATATTTCTGATTTGTTGATAATGTATTACCTTCGTCATATTTATGTAAGTATATTTAAATAATAGCAAAATTTGTATGTGTGACGTAACGTAAAAACAATTTTTGTTTTGTCAAAAATTTTTGCGGACTAGATGAGATTTATCGTTTATTAAATTCGCTCCTACGTGTTCTTCTTTCTATTAAATTTTCTATTATCTTTTTTAAAAATATGAAAATATAATAAAAATTATCACGTGCAAAATATCGCTCAATTTCCAACGTAGATTACATATTTCCGTCACAACCGCAATGTTATCGATGCAACATCGACGCGATAGTTATAATTAATTACTCTCGTGGTTCACCATTGCCTGGTTCGCGTGCTAAATAATCCAAATATTACAGCGCTTTACAACGGACGGACTGTTTAGCCTATTCGATCGGCCATACACGTTTTATGTTGCGTTTGTCACTCACATTTCATATTTCACGTGCTTGTTTCATGCAACGCCTTTCCCCGACATCCCCTGTATCGATCTCGAACCTCTACCAAAAAGATTTCGAAAATAAATCGCGCCTGCAACTAACTGTCAAACTGTGAGATAGATTACTTTCTTTCTGCAGAATGTGTATCGCGTCCTAAAAGCAAGATTGTGTCAACTAGAAAAAAAGTAAACTTTTTGGAACAAAATTTTAATTAAAAATTTAATCTAATATTTTTTTCTATTATTGTCACTTCAATCATTTCCATTTGATTCATAGAAAATTATATTGTATTTTTTGTTACATCATTGCAATAATTTTTTGACTTTTATGTTATTTGGAAAAGAAGTGTAAGCCACGCGTGAAATAAAATTGTGGCATTTTTCCAGCCCATAAACTGAATGAAAAACATTTACACGAAAATATATAAAATCGATTTTTCTTTTTTGGCAGCTTTCTTCCGGGAGCGCGATTTATATGCGTGAGCCATGATATTTATTTTCGCTGGTAAATTACGATAAGCGGCACTCGAGCCATGATAAGCCTTCCATCGTCACGATTATTGATTGACATCGACGTGAGTTTGTAATAAATAAATCGTGCCGGATGATTTATAGCTAGGGATCCGGAAAGTTGATGTAAAAAACCGTGCGCGTGTATATATTGGCCGTTAGAAATTATACAATTACAGATGATGAATTCGCGATGTGTTAGTATCATCACAAATCGATATAGTAATTGATATTATAACTAGTAATATTTATAATTGGTAAATATTATGTTAGTGATATATAATCTTCTCATATTTGCTTTGATGATAAATTGACCTTTGACTGTTGCAAATTTGTTAAATGTATTAGAAAGTATCGCTCTCTTATATATTTAAGTAATAAATTTATGTAAATGTCATAAAATTATACAGAATTTTTTGAACTGCTGGAAATGGAAAAACGATTCAAAGAAAAATTAATTAAATTCTATTTAAACTGTAACGTAATTGTCGATATTGCGTTTATTTCATAAGCCTTCTCAAAAGCTATTTTATACCATTATCATTTGACGCAGAAGGCATTAACTACGGTTATTCCTGACAGTGGCGTTTCACCCTCCGAAAATGTCCATAGCAATTGTTCGGCGTCGTGTTTGCTTCTGCATTCGTCGTCCCGTCACGAAAGCCCACAGACCCAGAACATTTCGTGCACCGTATATAACTACCCTCTACTGCGAGTTGCCTCTCTGGCCCAACCCCTCGGTAATCCAGCTGGAAACACATGGCGTCATCGCGTTCGACCGCCTGGCATATGCAACGAAATGCCTCGCGTTCGAATGAGAGCAAAAATCATCAAACCAATCCCACGAGCCCGAAGTGTACGCATGTGTATAACGGTATACGTACAGACATATATCTATCATATCATTCCATATCAAGTGGATTTCGAGAATTAATTTTATGAAATGCTCTTATAAAATTAAGTATCTTACGATATGATTTATGATTCCATATTACGTTAAAAGAGCACAACTCGTTTACGATTAATTTATTGAGCGTTGAATTTTTACTTAATGAAGGTATCGAATGGTTATTTGCTCTCTAAATGATTATAACAGATGTTAATATCGTTTAATTATCCCACACAGACGGATGGAAATTATAAAATTATGAAGGTCGAAGGTGAAAGAACATCGCGAGGGACATTACGAGCGAAATAAAATGAAGTCGAACAGAGGAAGTCCATTCGTGCGGGTTTTAAGGTTTTCGATCGAAGTTAGCTTTTCCGTTGAGCTTATTAGGTGACCCTTCACGCTCGTGGATTAGATGGCCATCGTGATTAGAAGCTCCCTTTTGCAGCCCTTCTGTCGGTTGCCTACGTTTTAGAAGCTGTACCCATAACGCTTCGTCAGCGTTGTAAACATGGGAGTTCCTCCTTTCTGCTGGATGTACTTTCCGCGATGACGCTCGAAGGACAACTTGGACAACCTGCAGTTCGAAATTTATCATCGCGCGTAGTAAAAAATTTTCCAGACAGCGTGTTATTTGTAGGACTTCCCCTGCGTGGAAACATAAACCGATTTTTCTTAAAATTGAACCTCACATCCTAGAACACTCTACTCGGATTTGCAAGAATCTCAGATTTGCAGAAAAGACCGTCTTTGTCTCCATTCGTACATATTTTAACTGTGCGACTCTCTTTCATAAATAAATTTATTACGGTACGAATAAAATCGAATTCTTATTAGATTATTGGTATTGTATATTTTGAATAACGTTTTGATGCGACATTTGAAGAGAAATACAAATATTTTTGGAATAATATTCGAATAATTTTAAACAATTTTAAATTTTGTTTCAGCTACCGAGGCAATTTTACTGTTTCCTTTATTCTTGGTTATTAATACCATTGTTTCGTAATGATGTTAAGTAATCTTATCAGTCTGGTTCTATTTTTACGGAGGCAGATAGCGACGTTGTAAACTACATATCGCGTAGCTCAACGTAACCGAGAAGTTTGAGGTCTGCGACTTTCTCTCTCTCTCTCTCTCTCGGATTTCGATCGCGTAGAGAGTAAAAGTAATGAAATTTTTTGAAGTTTCCTTTGATTTGTCCCTCTGCCGACGTGAGTTTTAACGGACGCGAAAATGAGATCTTCGTCTTTGAACTTTCTGCCAGGAAGTTTCAAGAAAGGTGCTCTCACGCGTATTATCCATCCGCACTCAATCCCCTTTCGTTCTCCCAGCCTCTTTCGCCCCATTCGCGCTCTCTCCTCTCAATTTAATCGAAGAGAAGTGGAGAGATGCCCCAAAGACGGCGTATCGACGAATCCTTCCTTGCGATGCTTTCAAATACCTTCTTAAAGCAATCGTCCACGAAATTGAACCGACAGTCTAATGTAAGACGCGAAATCAATATTATCATTCCGGCGATAATACTCTTCTTTCATTCGTTTGACGTTTCTGCCGTTTATTTGCCGTTCCGCTTTTTTTGTTCTATCAGTCAGATATTTAATATATCGATAAACGATCATGGATTTTACTTCATCCTCGGAATTGTAATCGAATTCGAAAAATATGTCAATACTGATTCTGAAATTTCTTGTATTTGATAATTCATATTGAAGAACTGTTAAATAATGTAAAAAGATGATTATCGGAGCTGAATATTAGTTCTGAATAATTCCAAGAGTAAGCAACCGATTATATAACAGAAAAATGCATGAGTTAAATTATCTGACCTCTGCAATGCGCATCCTTTTAATTCTAATTATCATCAGTAAAAATAATCTCTAATCGTCCGCATACAATTTTATTATTCATTATCCGTTTAAATTTATTCGTTTAGGTTTAACTTTGATAAAATTCTAATCTCTCTTTGCCGTTAAATATAAAATCGTAAAGTTATCTCGTAAAAAAGCTACTTTTCTCGACTGAGACGGATGAGATTTACCGTTTATTAAATTTGCTCGCCTCTCCTGCACGTGTTATTTTTTTCTATCAAATGTTGTCGTTTGAAATGACAATAATTAAGTAAAATCCGATGAAGATTTCCTTGAAGACAAATAAAAATATTTAAGTTCTCTCGAAAATATTTGTTCTCTTGAAAATATTTTGTACATACAAGATGAGGAAGGTCCATAGAAAGCAACTTCGATCGAATATTCAATACGCATCTGAAAATACGGATTCAATATCGAAATGGCTGATATGCAGAGACAGATATCAATATTACGTAAAACCGACTGCCGACGAATATCCATTACTGTTAGACGCTGAATACAGAAGGTACGTATCTACTCAAAGGTTAACCGTAGAAATTCCAGAAAATCTATTAAAAAAAAAATAATAAAGAGTTGCATAAAAAAATAATAAATAATAATAAACCGTGCACTTACGAAGAGAGATAGAGAAATAATTCAGTTGTCTACTCGAATACAAAAGACAAACGGTATTAAGGTCTGTTTTCGATAAGTGCTACATGTGAAACATTCTATGCATGTCATAGCTAAAAATAAAATTACAGAAAGATAATAAAAAATACAGCAATCGCAATTTGTCCATACACCGAATAGGACTGAAACTGCTTGGTGGGAGCGATTGTGTATCCGTTTGCTTCAAAGTTTTGTATTGACCAAACAGATCGGTATCGGTCGAGGCGCAAGTTAGAGAAGACGAAAAAGTGCTTGGTTTTGAAGAAATCGGGAGTTGCTATGTGACGAGCGCAAAATATGAGCATGTATGTGTGCATGTTTGTGTGTGTGTGTGTGTGTATGCAATTCTTTTTGAATATTTATAACGTCCAACTCGGAGCTGCCGTGACGGCAAGTCTCAGGCGAGGCGGAAGGACGGAATATCATTTGAAGAAGTGAAGAACGGCCGCGCGCTTATTCATCGCCGTAATTGAAACGACTCTCGAATAAAATCCGAAACGAGCGAGAAACCATTTTAACTCTGTCGTTCCTAGCGCACAAATACATAAGATTATTTAATATTAAAAAGGCTAATTTTAAGAAGTAGGTTAGTATTTCTATCTTGTCTCGAAGATAGAAGCTTTCTCGCACACGCATGTCGGCATCACGTACTTTCATTAAAAGAGACTACAAAAACACATGTTAGAATCCCTCAAGAAAATAAAATCGTGCAGCCCCCGTGCAAAATGAGAATGTAATTCCTATGAAGCCATCACTATTAAAAAAGAATTGCAATTCGCGTATACCTCCTCGCAATTTTTCTTCACATTTTTCACTGTCGCGCGTCAATTAAAATTATAAAATAGAAGTAAAAATGTACAAAAGAGATTTTAAGAGATTTTTAAAAAATTGTGAAAAAGCGTGTTCGTAAGTGTTACAAATATCTAATTTTTCAAAAAGCGTACAATATCGTCTTTTTACGAATATTGATGATAAAAGCAAAGTCTTTAATTGAATATTCATTTAATAATAAACAAAATCTTTCATCAAATGTTTGTGACAGAAATAACAGCATAAAAAACTGCAGCGACATGTTTATATTTACTATAACGAATTTTTTAAATGACCTTTTAAAATTCTTGCGCTCAAACACGCGACAAAACATCGTCGTGCATGAATAGACAATAAGTTGGAATTAGTGGCCAAATAAAAACGATCATTAGCGCGACTTTAACGAACTTCATGCAATCAAAACAATGGAACTGATAAAAGAGATCCGCGCACACGCACGAGCTGGTTAAACCAAAAATTCATAAAATAATACACGTGCTCGTGGATAACCCATTCTTGACCTCGATATAATCGAATATTTTGAAATTGTTTGTATCTGCTGTTTGAATATATCCAATGGAATATATCCAAACAAAGTTCGTTGTCTGCCTTGTAAGCAAAATCGAATATCAAAATTCAATATCTTAAGAACTATCTGTCGAAGGGAAACGCCCGAATGTTGAATACTTCCTTACGTGTGACAGCCATTTCCAACTTCCTTTCTCATCCCGTTCCCATTGCATACGGTGCTTTTCATAACTGGTAAAGGAAGTTCTTGAAACATTTTTAATATTAAAAATGTTTGAAAGATATAGAACGGTATTTTCTTAAAAAATATAATTTTTTAAAATAATTTTTACATTCGCAATATTTTACGTATACAGACGTGCGCGTGCTCACCGATTTGACTTCTTCGATATATCATATATGAATTACGCGAGTGAACATGAAAATCTTGCCGCATTTTCAGATAAATTTTACAATTAATTAAAGATACTATGAAAAAATGTAGCATACCTTTGCACTTTCAAATGATTGAAATGAGACAATGCAATTATCTCGTAGTTTGATAAATGCGATATTTTCGGATGTTTCCATTAGAGCGCAATCGATAAGAACTAATTAATTTATCAACGTCGATATACATTTTAATTGAACTTGAGTTATCGCGAATACATTCTCAGTATCGATAAAAAATAAATTAAACCGGCCACTTTATTTTATTATATTATGAAATATTTTTTCGCATTCGATAAGGCCTCTCTTCCACTTTTATTTTATGAAAATGATTATTTTATGAAAATGATTATTTTATGAAAAAAGTAAACTCGTGACCTTTCCGAACTGCTAAACTTTTTTTTCAAAAGGAAATCGTTTTTTCTCCTCTATATTGCCTCTGGAGAGCAAATTAATTAATATCCTTGGCTTGTGAGAAATGTTATCTTAGAGGCACTTGAAATGCTCGGGTAACGTCGGCTGCGAATAAACGCTAAGAGACTGAAAAGCAAACGTTCTCATGATCTTCCAGCTTGAATACATATGTATTCCTTAGCTCGCACAGGAACTACTATCCAGTGTGTCCCCATTAATATTCGGTGCTTTCATATTTCACTCAGCAAGATCCAAACCAACCAAAATGTATCCGATGTAGAAAGCTCTGAGATATATCTCAAGTATTGTATTTACGAATCTTTTAGCGATCACCGGCTGTAACGAATCTCTTTCTCTCTTCCTCCCTTCTCTCTCTTTCTCTCCTCATTTTACATAAAACTTCTTACATAAAACTTCTAATATAAAACAACAATGTGTAAAAAGCATAAAACTTTACGAAAACAATCGACGATTTGTAAGTTCAAAATGTTTCTCCAAACATTCATTCATATCTATTCTTTATCGTCTTATTGTGAACCTAAATTAAAACGTTAAAAGTTCAGTTTTTTTTTTTAATAATCAGTAATATTTATGTTATAATTATATGTGTATGTAAATAAAATAAGAAGTTAATTGAACTAAATGGTGCAAATTGTCTGGTGGTAAATAATCAATTTTAATATGTAATTTAAATAAGAAAAACAGGGAGGATTTAGCAAATATTTTCCCACTAAATTAAAAAGTGTACATTAGTCATCTATGGCATTTGGCCGTTCAATTAAGAATTTACAACTACGAGGTTCTAGCCTACCCTCTCGCAAAACGTCCCATGTTTTTCTTTCCAATAAAAATAGTAGTTCGAGCGTGGGACAAGAACGACTGAAAGAACTGCGAGAGCATGTCCCGTCCTCTCCGACAGACACGAAGAAAGGACGCGGAAAGAAAAGCAATCATCAGTTTGTTATATAGGTTTGTTCAAACATCCTTTTCGTCGGGAAAGTTGTTCTCGAAACGCAGATTGCTTTCAGCGATCGGAATTTTTTACATCATGTATGTAATTACATCATGTGCTGTAATTATCCATATTTTATTCTTATTTCATTCGATCATTTTTACTGTTCATTGATATAATGAATTCTTTAAAATTCAAGCTCATTTATTCGGTCTCAATTTCAACTCAGTTTATTATCGAATGTAAAAGATAATTATTAAAACTTTTTGAGGAGAAACACATTCGGTGAAGTGTCAAGAAAAAAATGTCAGATTCCCGAAGATTTCTAATTTATTTATAATTGCCGTATTTCTTTTTACTCAAAAAATCCTAAAAGAAAAAATCGAAACTCGATCAACATCGAAAATGATTCTAGTGAAAAATAAAGTGTTAACGTTTCGTTTCGGAACACGCTGTATACCTGCGCGAAAATTACATTATCGAAATTCGATGAACGCGACGAGCGTCGAAAATCACCGCGCGCGCCGAAAAATTCGAGACGCGCGCTGCGCATCGAAGGAGAAAGAGGGGAGAAAGGAAGAAGGGAAATGCTTTGGATTTTTTAATCCCAAAAGCGAGCCGCCGCGTCCTCGGGACAGAAAGTTAAATCGTGGTAACTTTTTAATTGAAATCGAAAAAGTTCACGTTGAACTGAACTGAAAGGCGACGGCGAAGAAATAAATGTCCCGTTGCGTCGCACCGCCCGGTTCAGCTTCTGTGCCGTCTTTCTCGTTAAATCTTATAAAAACCGACCGGGAGTTAACTCGAACGATAATAATACGGCCAGACTTTAATATACAGCCTCTTCTCTCTCCCGCTTTCCCCTTCGCGATTTCCTATTCGACTTCCTTCTATAGACGCCGCGACGTTTATTGGGGGATATTCAATCTTAATCTTGATCGATGTTCGATGCTTCCTTCCATAATCGATCATTTGACGGATATAATAACGAAACTTCACGTTCTCTACTTTCCAAGATTTAAAGCCGGAAAATTTTTTTATCTCAGAACAGGGACGTTATATTTTTTCAGCGTCGATCCCACGCGGAAGTCATGGCTTCCGAGAACAAAGGAGAACGGAAGAAGATAGAATCGTTCGCGAAGAGAGAAGATAAGAAAATTGTACGAAGGAAGAAGAGGAAGGTTGGTGTAGGAGTCGTGCCATTGAAGGAAAATGAAGCAGAAGAGATAAAGCCGACGAAACAAAACGACTGGATCCTAATTGTGTGATTTTTCAAATTTGCTCGAAGAAATATCACGGCGATATGAATTTATTTAATCTTTCCCTGAATGCAATCAGGGTCTGTGAAATCCTGCGGGAGACATTTCCAAATTATATCCGGCGTTATTTCGATAAATTCAATTTCCTAGTAAGCAAAAAAAGAAGCGTAGAGAATTGAAAAATGTGAAAAATGAAACTCTTAGTGTAATTGATTCCCCGGTTATATTTGGAAAATTAGGTATCTCTGTCTGTTCCACTGGTAAATCTACGCGTTGTTTTATTAATTAAATTGTGTCGGCGATTTTTATTTTGAACAACAAAGTGTGCAAAAACAAGTTCGAAAACAAATTGCGCACCGCGAATAATATTTAAAAAAAAAAAATCTCTCCGTGCTTTCGTAATGGAATTCCAATTAATGAAATAACGCATGACAATAATATTTCACTATGTCTAGAATGGAGTGTTTCTCGAGTTAACGGGTATGAAGATTAAAGATAAATCGATAACAGTTTACCACAAAAAAAAATTATCCCGAGAATTACGTGAATTAACGTCAAAGAGAATAAACACGTCGCGGCAGATTATATTTGCAAACAAAAATATATTATCATATATTATTATATTATTAGCATATTATCATTATATATTGTTATCATGTATATCGTATTATTTTTAAGTATTAATTATTACTCTACTATAAAATATTACTTTACAAAAGTATTAATCTACCGCAAATTACTGTCTGACGAATATTGAGCCGATTGCGTTTCGCTTCTTTTGTTCCTTGTACTTATTGCAGCAATAAAGGAATGGTTATGCCTTATGGATTCTGAATGTGTATGCGCATATCTGTGTCTGTGTGTATCTACGTGTGTCGTGTGTGAATGCTCGAGAGAGGAGAAAAAATTCCTGCAGACGAGTAAAAATGCAATTACCGGACTCGGATCGCGCTACCGATCAGGTCTCTTGTCTTTCTGGAGAATTTATGATTTCGAAAACTCGTTCCCGGGAAATAGGAGAAATATTTTGTTTACTCGGACACACCCGTTCGTACGAAAATAGATTTCCGTTCAACCATTTTCGGCGAACACTATATAATTTTATTGAAAATTTGATCGCTTGCGCTTTAATATCGCAAAACATTTTCAAAATGCACAATCGTTTACGTGGGTGGGACGTGGGTTTGTATGCGTAATGTTCTGGCTTTGTGCAAATTATGCAAAGCATCAAATGACGATTATTGGTAGCGTTAATTACAATGAAAAAAATAATTAAATGTTGGACACGCAGCATTAAATATTCATTAGTTAGCTATACAATCTCGCAATAATTGTATTAAATAATCTGAAAGATACTGATGAAAATTAAGCTATCAAAAGTAAACTATACTGAAATGTTCGGATGAAAGAAGTTAAATGAAGTAGAATGCGATTTAAAGTCCATCTCTTTTTATCAAGCGCGAAAAATGCACTTCCGACGAATAGTAATTCAAGGTTAAATGCGGCACCTTGTTTCAATTTGTCGGAATCAAAATTGCATTTATATATAGCTACGTAAATAACTTAATGGAGGAAAGGGTATCTGTGTATGAAAATAAAATTGCATTTCCGCCCAAGAAACCGCGTGCGGCGAGGAGGGGTCGCCGTAAAGCGCTGTGAAACGAGCGCGTCGACGAAACGAGATTGAAAAATAAATGAAATCGGCGTCGGCGTGCAGTCGATGAAAAATCACGAGGGTAAAAATGCGCGAGAGAAGCAGTTCTGTCGGAAGTAATCAGACCGAGAAGCATCCGCGATCTTTCGCGCGCCGTACGTTCAGAAGTGCCATGTCAATTTATCGAGAGCATGTCTTACGGGAATTTTATTATTTTCCCCGTATACACACGTTCTTTGTGTAACTTCAGTGATTTTATGAGCGTCGTTAGAAACTCGTCCCGACGTGATTTCCGCGCGTGTTGGAATAAAATTCTATTTACGAGGGAAAAACAGGCGACTGCGAAACTCTCGCTTCCATAGAAATCGATATATACGACCTTTCGATTGTAAGCTCGCGATCTTATTTTCACTTGTGCTTATACGGTACGAGATAGGAGACTGAGATATCAGTCGGAGCTTCCCGATCTTTCTGCCGTTGACCGGAAATTCGATTTGCGAATAAAAAAGACTATTTCTCGTATATACGTACATAAATGTAACATATTTATAGATCTATGAGTATTTGTATGTATATAAATTTTGAAACGCAAATAAATTTTGTAACTAAAAAAAATGTGTAATTTTTTAATCCCAAATCCCGATCAGTGACATTTTTTAATTTTTTATTTAGTATTTAGTATTTAGCGCAACAAACGCGTTACCAAACGAACCAAATAAATACATCATAGACTTTTTTAAATAAAATTTGACGTTTCAAACACTTTTTTCAATCCTTTCTTTTTTTGCGTAATATCACACGAGACGTAAAATTGTGGCGAAAAATCCATAACTAAATATATCTTTATGATAAAAACTCGTGAACGCTTGCAATATATCCCACGAGAACGAATCGCGTTAAAATGAAGTCCCAACAGAGAATTAGTATATCTATCTTGCACGAACGTTGCATCTATTCAAGCAGATAAAACGGAATGAGAAAACACAAACCACGCTCTAACATTTTTCAAGAGTGAAACAAACTATATAATATAAACTACAATATGGTTTTTCAAAAATGTCCCCTTAAAAACATTTGCGGTTTGCGAATTGCCACTTCGCGCATTCAGCTTGCGGCTTGTTCCGCAATAAAGTCGTCTTTGCTGACTATGTCGCAGACATGTCACGTACACGCCTCAAACATGTAGAACGATTCTTGGTAAGAAACGTCGACGAGCACGAATGTCAATGCCAAACACATTTTACGTATTCTCTGCATCGCGATTCGATTCAAGACACGCGCGACATTTTACAAATTAAATTGCGTCGACAATTTCCACTATGAACAGTGAGATCAAAACGATATCATATCTGATTAAATCTACGGATGGGAGGGAGAAGGATAGGAAAGAGGAAGATCCTGTTTTCTCCAGAAACTTGGAAATTTAGTGAAACTTCCGAAGCACGACCCGGCAATCCTGATTAATCCTTTCACTTTACGTTGGTAATTTTGGAGCTTATCCCGAACTTCTTCAGCGCAGCAATACTCGATAGTTTACTAATCAGGACTTTAATTTCATTTCCTTACACACCTGATTTCCTCCCCTTTAATTATTCATGCGATAACTTTATCCTCTCTTTTCAAATTTCTCATTTCTTATTTTTCTCTCTCTCTCTCTCTTTGTAACATTTACAACAATACAAATAAAAAGAATAGTAAAATATCATCTACAGAATAACAGAATACAAATAGCGAATAGAACTGATCGAGTCTGGAAGAACCGGTTGTAAGAAAGGAGTAAAATAAATCGACTGCAAATTACATAAATCACGCCTTATCTTATTGTATATATTTTCTGGACACTCTGCGAAACTGGTATTTTCGGGCACGAAAAGTCTGTTACTTATGTGCACGGAAACTTTCGGCGGATGAATCTTCTGAGTGGAACTGCATACTTGGAAAGAAGTACATCAGCGGCTGTCGAAGATTCCCGAGAGAGAGAGACCTCCCAAGATCGAAGATTGATCGAGTAGAAACTCTTTTATCATATCGACGTTTTCCTTTCCGCGAGGAAGTCTCAATGGGCAAGTACGTTTGCATGAAGCAATGTTATTGTTGCTCCTCGCATTTACCACTTGCGCCGGTAACTTAAAAAAAATATATTGGTATAGTTTTTTTTATAACAGAATTTTCGTTCGCTTAACATCCGGACTAGATTTCGCGCGAAATATAAAACGCGAATATTGTATCGCAGACGGTAAAAATACACGGAAAATTCGACGAGATGTATAATGCATCCGAAATTCTCCGAACGATGATGTAATTCTGCCTTCTTATTAATAACACGTAAACATTTTCGAAGCACGAAAATTCATCTCTTAGATAAAGGGATCTGTGATTCGAGAGTCGGATGTCATTCGCTCGGACGAGATAGCGATCGTCGTGTCGTCTACTCTCTCCTTTTCTCTTTCTCCCCTTCTCGTTCTCTCTCTCTCTCTCTCTCTCTGTTTCTCATCTCACTACTTGCCTTTGCCGGCTAACGTATGCGCGTATGTATCGCGATATATGTATGCGATATATACACGACTGGTCTAACAAGAACCGTATTTACGAAGCCAGTGTGGTCGCATACGAGAACGCCTCTAATCGCGTATCCCATGTTACACTGCTAAGAAATATTCAAGAAACCCTTTGAAAGCAATGATTTACAATTTTGAGTGATATTGCAAACGGTATCACATATTTCTATAAAGAGTTATGAAATTTTTACATTTAAAATGGTACGTACTTTGTATATTTGTCGCGTAAAGAAAAATTATTTTTTTTCTTACAGAATAGTGACCCAAATTGCGAAAAATGAACAGCGCCATTTTAATTTAATTTAATTTAAATTTTTGTTGTAAAAAAGCAGAAATGTCGAGGTAAAATATATAGCCGGGTATAAGCCATTAAAAATAAAGGACTGCTCGCAAATTAATGGAATAAATAATGACATGTTGTTCATCGTTTATGTCTAAAGTAACGCGATGTTGTTCACAAATGATAAATGAGAACTATCTTATCCTTCCCCGCATTCTCTTTTAACAAGCCAATTATATTGCGAATAGTTAAACTACAAAATGTATTCGCAGTTCATCTCGGATGCGCTTTAATGCGAGTACATTCCAGTGACATAGGTAGAATCATGCGCTGCATTGTATTACTAAGCAAGAGACAACTTCTGTTGAAGATTCTGTTGAAGAGCTGCACAAATCAAATATGCGATATTATAAGAAACCAGTGTGCGACGAAATTGAGAAAAGTAAACAACGCGTCGAACGTGCAGATGTTTAATCGCCAAATACATAATTTAATTTCTCTCGAAAAATATTTTATAAATGTACATTATCTCATCCTTTCGAACCGTACTAACCAAGGTTTTAAATTTTTAATGTTTGAAAAATTCAATTAAAATTACGAATAGATCAAGAATAAAAAAAAAAACAAAAACGAGAATTATTCTTGTTCAAAATAAAAATGGAGAGAATTAAATAAAAAGATAGATATCTGTAGTATATTTATTGCTGAAAATGGAAGAATAATGGAATGGGAATCTCTTATTACTAGAAAGATTTAAAATATTTAGAATTATATATTATTATATATAATAAAATCAAGTATGTATTATTCTGAAATAATGACACGCATTAATCAGAATAACATAATGAACACTGAAAAGGAGGTGCAAAACGAATTTGAATCTCGGGGTGATCGATTACACCGCTCGTTCACGTCGTGAAAAATCGCGCCACTATTCCCGAGTTAATAACTTTTCTAATGGAAAGTGATAAAGTACTATTTTAACGCGTTACGTGCATTCGACGGAGGCCGAACAGGAAAGCCCATTAACGGTTTTTGTGTAAACCTATGACTAACATGATGAGCCAGCAAGATACGTTATATAATCGTTCAATGCTGTTACACGCGCGCGCTCATCGGCTAATAAACAAGCATTAAATTTTCCAGGTTCTGAAATGAGCCACTCGATTCCAACATAAAGCAAATTCAATACTAGCGGGCAATGAAATTAACTTAAATTGTTTCCATTGAAATATCGTAATAACATGATTGGTTTATAGAAAAAGCTCCATGATATTCATTTGATTCATTTAATAAGAATAAAATGAACTCACAATCAAAATAAAATCGTGTAATAATTATATCGGATGTGTCTGAAAAAATAAAAATCGTTACATCGAAATTCATTCATCTTTAATAATTTAGAAAGTCATAATAAATTACTAACATATTGTCAAGTGATTTATTATTCGAATATTCAATTTATTATTTTCTGAAAAAAGTCATCACAAATTAACGCGAATTATTTCATTATGTCTTTTTTTAGAAAATAATAAAGTGAAACTAATAAATTTCGCGATTATTTCATATTAATAAGTAATAATTTTTGAATTTCTAAATTCCCCTATGATAAATCTCTGGTCACGATCATTCATTTTGCGAAAAGTAAAAATAGATTTACACACTTGTATGGCGATAAATGTAATTTATCTGTTATAAAGTGTCGTTGACATCCGAGTTAATAAAACGAAAACCGTGAAACGACTTTTCTATCCGTCTACGTCGAGAATAATAAAATTTCTCTCATCGTGAATCACACGCCAGCGGGGTAGCTACAGTTTTAATTGCGGGAATTCTTTTCAGAGATATTTCGAAGCAATTCTCTCGCGCTTCCACGTCGGATTCAACGCGTTTACGCAACGTACCATTGTGTACAAAATTATTACATTATAAACATTGTTGCACAAAATAGTTTGCGAACATATCGGTTCTCACACCAACCGTGAAATGCACGTTAGGACGTTATTATGGAAATATCGTATGGAGATATTATGCTTGCTCGTTACTATGTTATTACTGTATAATGCACAATTATTTGACAGATGTTGAAATTAACATAAAATCGCATTTGATAATGTGGATATTTAGGATGAATGTTTATTGGATGCAAACGGGAGATTATTACATGACGTTAAAATAAATTGTGCCAATTAATGAATTATGTTGCACAGTGAATATACTAATTGTTTTCATGCGAGAGTAATTCATGCGAATTAAATTTCTTCCTCTATTTTCTTCCTCTATCTCTTTGGTGACAAAACCAGGAAGAGATAAAATTCGCTTAACCTCAGTCTTTAGCAGTTTAACTTTAAACTCGAACTTTAAACATTGCAAACATATGATGTTACGCGACACATTGTCTTCGCAAATTCTAATTCTGTAGGAAAGCTCGCAAGTTTTATTGTCGCAACTGCACATCATCGGAATAATGGTATTATCGTGCGGCGAGATTAAAGCGTTACGATAAGATAAAGCCGCCCGCGTTTACACGCTGAATCCATCAATTTTCTTCGATTATCAATCAGTAATACCAATAAATGCGAGAGAGATCACGCGCTGTCATAAAAACAACCGCCGTCGTAATAAAATATCGATAACGGTTATATTTAGCCCTTCGAAGTTTCCGATAAATTCAAGCAATAATCCACGACGATCTGCATAATCCTCGACGTTGTTTTCCCTCAATTGCACGAGCTATTTTAACCGTGGAACTTACTCCATGTATACACATGCGTGAACTAAATTGCAAATTAAATTACTTCTGTTCTTACTTGATAATCTCTAGAGGTACACGTTCATAAACTGCTTCTTCTATCAAAAAAATCTACTCCAAGTTTCACAACAGTCAAGGGTGCTCATATTTCATCGATAACCGGGCACATTCTATAATCTATTTTTACGAGGCTTCTTTTTTTATTTTACGACGCCTCATTTTTATTTTACGACGCCTCTTCTCACAAAATTCAAGAAATTGGGCCAGTTTTTTTTTTTTTCTAGCTGCATTTTTATCGCGCATTTGAAGCAAGATATATTTTTGGAAATGGTTGGAGACAGAAAGACGAAAGGTGCAAAATGCAGAAAGTAACTAAACATGTCCATTAATATGGCGATTCTCGCGTTGTACAGTCGCGTTCCCGGTGCTTCGCACCGGGGAATCGGCATTCCTGTATTCCGGAAAGCGTCTCGACTGCGGTACATGACCCCGATGCGGGTCGTATGACGTAATTAGGGATACAGAAACAATGCGCGGCTTTGCCACCGCCGTTCTATTAATGCCGCTTAATCTCCGATGCCAATAATTACTCTCAGACCGAATATTATATTGCCTTGAAGCGTCGCTATTCGCCCGGCATGAATTCAACGGGCCGCGTTTCGTTTTAATATATCCTCATGTTTTAGTCATAAATATGACTGCCGTATGATTAATTTATCAGTTCGTTTCAATTGATAGCGTAATAATGCAATGTCTCGCAATCTTTTAAATTTCGATAGTGCTTAATTGAATTGCTGATTTGAAAAAGAAAGCCAGTTAACCGCCTAATTAGAATTCTCCTCTGGAAACTAAAGAAATCTCGGCTTTGTGACTTTGTACTCACACAGAAACTCTGCTACGTACAATATTTCATATATCATTTATATTTTATTTTAAATGATACTCGTATCATTTATATTTTATTTTACACTGTTTATCCTTTGTATTTTGGTTTATCTTCTCTCTTACGCGAAAGACAAAAAAAGAGACAGAATCCTTTCGGTGAACCAGAATCACTCTCGTATTTTTACCATGCTTGCTCAACGAACGTGCGAGGGATTTTGAAAAAACGCGGCACTCATTTCACTTACGTTTTTTCCTCACACGAAAAAACATAATCGCCTCGCGCATTTATCTACCCCCGAAACAATCGTGCATCGCGCGCAATGACTGGCGACAATAACGGAATCAATAGCACATCACGTTTGAATGAATTAATGCCACGCGTTTTATTTCCGCCACGTCGCGCCGCGTGCTCCTCCCCTGCTGTATTAAAATAACGCGATGTTGCAGGTATTTACAGCGGAACGCCAGTTCCCGAGTAATTCTTCCTAATTGCCAGGGCGGCGCAGTCCGGGATTAAAATGCACGGTACGTGGTGGAAATAGTTAATGCCACACTCTCGCGAAAATAAAAGTCTCCTTCGTTCCCTTATACACGTACATCGTCTTTTCCTTTCCTTCTTTTTTCCTCAAATGGAATAATTCGTGGCATTAAAAGAACCCGTATACCTTCTCGATAAAATTGTATTTAGCGAAAAAAAATAGCTCAATAAAGAAGAGACTTGGAAGAACTGTAAAGGAAATGCATATTTTAACAACGGGCTTTTTTAAGCCGTGGCGCGACTTCCGATATTTATATCGACACGTGCATTGTGCTTATGCGCGTATTATTATCCTGATAATTATACATTTAATTATAAAGTTTATGCTGGCGCGCGAAATACATTATACGAAGCCAAAAACAACGGCGCTACGAGGGAGCGTACCCTCGTCACCGTGAATTAAAGTAAAAGGGCAAATGGTGCAGTGGGACGCACGCGGTATTAAAGAGGCCGGGGTGTCGGAAGGGGAATGATTAATCGTCGAGCAATCTCTTCTATGCGTTTGCAAAAAAAAAAACAAAAAAAGGGAAATATGCGTGGGCGAATACGAAACCAACCACATGACATGTTTACGAAATGTATCGCACAATCTTGATCTGATAGCGTTTACTCCTTGACTGATATGACATTTATTATATATAAATTCATATATGGGATATATACGATAGAAAGTATACCTTTTATCGGAGTTGGTTTCTTTTTTTAAAAAGAAAATTTAAAAAAATGCGATAATTTGGCAATTAAAAACGAAAATTAATCTTAAACATTAAAATAAAAATTTCTCTTCTTTAGTTACAATGGATGGAGTTCGTATTTACCATAAAATCATGAGTGAGCGATTAAAACAGACAAGGCGAAAAATGATGAAAACGTTAGTCGTATGATTAAATTTAAGGCTTGTAATATTTTTGGAATTCGATCTACAGATTTTCAGATTCTCGAAAATTCTGGGAGCTAAGGATACCCTGGGTTTTACTTCCAGAGACTATATTTTAAATAATTTGGTTAGAGAATTAAAAATGTGCAGCGTCAGATGATATGAAGCTCGATAGAGAAAGATCAATTTCTTTAAAAATAGATTCTTGCAGTATGCAGAATCTTTTCTAAAATACCCCGTGTATGAAAGAATGGACTCGAGATGTTTCAACGATCTAATATTCCTTTGATACGTTGAATCGCCCACATCCAACTTTCTGAATAAAAAGACACTTTTATATCGCGATGCTAAAATATTTTCTGGATTCAATGATATATTCATTTACGTTATCCAAGTGAACATCTAGCTTCTATCTTTAGAAATTGTATCAAATTCTAAGACACGTGACAAAAATGACAGCATGTGACAAATAAGATTCGCATAAGATAAACTTGATCAAATAAAAAAATAATCTGTAAAACTTTCTATCATTGCACTTTCCTTCTAAATAAAATAATAGCAAAATATATACATATATCGCATCTGCACAATTTTATTTCACAATATTCGCTCTAGTAGAGCAAGTCTAAAAGCAACATGACGAAAGAATATTTTTATCTGTTCTAATTACTAATAAACCAAAATGATTCTTGAGAAAAGATACGAAGAAAATTAATTTATAAAAAAATGTCCAGACGCGACAGATGTTAAAAGCCTCCTCCCTCATGCCCTCGAGTAAACTCCGCGAATGTGAGGCATACCTAATTCGAGTTTGAAACGTTGCGTCGACTGAATGTTCAGCATACGTAGCATTGACAAGAGTACGAATGCAATTCCGTGTATTTATGGATGCGAAAGGGAAGAGGTTACGCCACTCGAAGCCTCAATATATCCAATCAACATTGTTCTAACGCGAGTCTTATTCCGCATAACCGTGAATGCGCCGGCACGCCGTGATACCGTCAATATGTCTAATCAACATTGACAAACGCGAAGGCCGGCTCCGCGTGGACAGAAGGAAGAAATTACATCGCGAGACGTCTCAATGTGCATAATCAACAGGAACGAGCCCGGAATGCCGCTCCGTCTATCCGAATGCGTAAAGAGCAGGTCTTACCGTTGACCGAAATCTCAATATATCCAATCAACATCGTTCGTTAACGTATCAGCGTTACTCCGGATATCTCCGAGGTCCTGAATTATCTTATCAACGGTAACACGTGTAAACGCCACGCGTCTATAAATATCGAAGGAAAGATCGCGTCACGTGTGTGAACGCGTATCAACATCGGCAGACAGCAACGCCGCTCCACATATCCGTATAAGGAAAGAGGTCGCATCGCGCATATAGAACCTCGATATTGTACTGTCCTAATAAGAAACGCCGTCCGCGTGCTCGTGGACATATACGGGTGGAAGTTACACGTACCGTGGGACTCGACGGACACGCTAAGTCAACGCGAGCGAGCGCTGTCCCTCGCATCCGCGAAAAGACGTCGCGTTACGTCGCGCGTCATCTCGACGGCATCAACGATACCACATATGTGCAATCGTGCATGAGGGAAGAGGTTACATCGAGGCGCCGCTCAGGTCGCGAAGGATCACCGTCGTCGCCGTCGTTGTTTCGTCGACTCGACGACGAGGACGACGACGACGATGGCGGCGGCGGTGGCGGCGGCGCGCGGCGTCGGCGAACGTATGCAGGGTGTACTCACCGTGTGGCTACCATAGGGCCTAGGAAGGGTGGTATTGCTGCCGGAGGTAGGGGTAGACACGGGGGTGGCGAGCCGCTGTGCTGTCTCCGTGCGACGAAGACGATGCGTAGACATCAGGCGGCACGGGACGCACCTCGTCGACTATGCCGCTCGTCGTACCACACACAGGTACCGTGCCGCACGCACCACGTACACGCGCCGTCATCCGGCGACGAGGGGTTGTAGCGGAGGGGCGGAGGAAAAAACCCGAGAGAACCGATGGCTTCGAGGGAGACCCGGGACTCGCGACCTCGCGACACACACGCACGCACGCACACGCACGGCACCCCGAACGGCGGCTGGGAGAGGAAGGGAGCCGCGAGAGAAGCACTCGCCGGAGAGACTCTCGCCCGTCACGAGACTCCGAGAGGCGCACCAGGAAGCGTGGTACACCGGCGACGACGACGGCGRCGGCGGCGGCGGCGACGGCGGCGGTGGATTAATATGGCCGTCCCTCGGTTGACACGGAGGCTCGGATCGCGCGTAAAAGCGAGCGGCTGCAACGGCGGCGAGAGCCGTTCGGTGCTGCTGGCACGACGGCGAGATGGCACGGCGATGCGGCGACGGCGACGACGCACTTCGTTGGCAGCCTCGTAGTAGCTCGCGTACGACGCGCACGCATTTGTTTCACTCGCGGGGAAAGCACCACGCACCACCCACGATCACGATGACTCGGCTGTAGCTTGGCGCGACGTGAGACACGCACGATGTACGCGGACGCTCTTTCCCCGTCCTACCTCCTCCCTCGCTCCTTCTCCCTCGTTGTTTCTCCCTCGCCGGATTTTTTCCACGCGCCAGCGACCCGGCGACGATTCCCCGTTGATCTCTCGCGTCGCTTCCCTCCTCGCTCGCACGATCGTCCGGATTCCTCTCCTCGGGGAAGCTCGATCACGCTCTCGCTCTCTTTCTCTTTTCGCGCAAACGTTTGCCCGATGTTTCCGGAGTACGTCGCGATAGGCACGTATACGAGTTTCGGAACACTCGTTATCTCTTTCTCCGTCTCTCTCTCTCTTTCTCTCTCCAGCTAGCCGTCGTCTCCTTCCTTCGTCCTTTTCTCACTCTCTCTCTCTCTCTCCCCCCGTCTCTCACTCTCTCTCGCTCGTTCTCGCTGACCGTTCCGTCGTCGATCGCCGTCGGGAGTCGGGGGAGAAACACCGTGCGGCCGCACGAATCTTACGGCACTTGACGGGATCAACGAGCCACCACCTTCGCTCCGTCGTTCGCGCTCTCTCTCACGTCCGTTCGTCGCCCGCGACGATGCTCGATGCACAACGGCACGGTCCACACGGCGCACGCGGACGTACGCACGCACGCACGGCTATCTTCACGCTGCGCGAGGACGTGACGCGACCTCGGTGCGAACGACAACGTCAACATCACCACCGTACGCTTTCGTGGCGGCCATCTTTTTCGGGGATACAGCGGCGATACGCGAATCGCGGAACGTGAGACGCACGCGCGTACATGGGTGTAAGTGCGCGAGGGCGCTGCGCGCGTGCGAGCGGGACTAGCGCCGCGCCGTGTGCGCTTCATATCCGGCCGAGTGCGTCTGTATGCTACGTATCCCGTGCGAGAACGGCATGCAAGGGCGTGCCGAAACGCGACAGCCCGGGCTTTTACAAATGCTCCCGAGCGCGTAAACCGATAGATGCGTTCGATAGCTAGCTGCTTTGCCGGTTTGAACGCACCCAATGTACTCGCACCTGCGAATTGTCCACAGGAAATATTTTTTTATTAAAAACGGAATTCTTTTCAAATTCGACGAAATAAGAATTATGTGCGTTCGCGCGCATTTCCTTTATATCCTTCACAAAACGTAAGAGAGAGGAAAAAAAAGAGCGCGAATCTAGATTAAGTTAAAATACATTCAAATTATATGTAGAAATGATGAAAGTTCGTGATGGCGCGCCAAACATTTCTTGTAAAAGGCGTCCCGCGAAAAGTGAGAAAATGAATCACGCTCATATATATATTTTGTGTGCACCATGATTTATAATAAATCAAGATTGCACTGTCGAGAGGATTACCGTTTCGTACCTGGAAGCACGACGCACACGCGGCGGGCAAACGTCTCACGAACGCGGCCGTCGTGCGAGCACGCGATACCGGCTAGCCTCCATGGAAGGGGACGAAGTTGCGCGCGCAGGCAGTACGTACGAACGCTCGGCGGCCATGATGGCCTGGTTGGCGGAGCGGCCGACTTTGGCCGAGCGAACGCGGAACCGACCGATCATCGTTCCGCGCGTTCGGACCGAGAATCGTGGCGCCACGTTTGATCGTCTTGGAAAGCCGTGACGAACGTCGCCGGTAATCGCGATTTACATCATCGAAGGGTTGCCAACGCTTGGAAATTACAACCGCAAGCGATCGAGTTATACAAACTATGCTCAATTACACTGTGCGAAATTAATTTAAAATTAAAAACGAGTTGATAAATTAAAAAGAGTACATGCTTGCATTATATGTAGAAATTTTAAGCTTCGCAATTGTTCTACATGAAATTTTATTACTTGACGGACTAAATTATTTTAATCATTTTGTCGCATCGAATATCTTCGATATCAAATATAAAAATAGCATGCGAGTAAAATATAAAAATATATTTTGATGAATATATGGATTCTAACGAGATAAATGTGATCGATATATATGTTGAAGAATGATATTAAGATGGATGAAATTTTTATTCGTTATCAGCAGTTGGCAGGCGTGAGTGATAAATTAAACGTAGATTTTTTAAAATATTTGATCAATTAATTTTTTCACGTCAAAATGCAAAAAATATTTTCTCTAAAATCATTAATTTGCAAAACCGCCATAATGTGTTTTTAAATTTTTCGTACTTTTTAACTTTACTACACTTACGCTTTGAGATTTATATTTTAATTAAAAAATGATAAATGTATAAACTCGTTTGTTCTATTTAGTATAATTTTTTAAATTTCAAATATGTTCCAAATTTCACGAGTATCATTATTTTTATAAGTGTCAACATTTTTGCTTTTCGTAAATAACGAATTATTTGATAATTGTGACAACATATAATATGTAACGTTTAGATTGATAATACATACGTGATATGTATTTTTAAATTCTTTGACGAAAAACAACTTAAATATCTTTGGATAAACGGAGCGCAAAGGAAAATAGAATCAGTCATTTCGAAAGATAATTCTATTTCCACTTGATATTCTATAAAAATCCCCAAAAAACATTTTGATATTTCATCCTTGTGTGCTTTGTAATAAAAGTAAAAATATTTTTAATATATTTTCAATATATGAAACGTCAAATATGGAGTTTCCTTAAGAAACAACTTCTTTGTGTCTTGAAAAATGTTGTACAAACTTATGTTTACAAATTTGTTGTCTTGTATAAATCGCAAATATATATATATATATAAAGATATCTTTTTTTCTCCGTCAACGGATTATACATTCGATTGCTTAGAAATAAATGTTTTGCTGATTGTATGTACATTAGGCATTTCAAAGCAGAGCTTGAAATTTCGATGCTGCGGACCACTTTCGCGCATCTGCAGCATCAGAAATTTAACTCTATCGAAATCAAATATATCAGTTTCAATCGTTGTTTTAAAAGAGATGGAATGTTTCGTAAGGGTGTCTATCAAAATTTGTGCTTTAGAAAAAATAGAATATTGTTTGTACATAGACAGCTTCCCGTTGATCTAACCAGCGATCTGCGAGACTAGTATTTCACAATTTCTTGCACCGCCGTGACAATGTTACGGGCACTGATACCGTAATTGTCGAGCAATACCGTCGGCGGACCGGAACGTGGTACATCTGGCACCGCCAGTTTCTTAACTATTATGTTTCTTTCCAAAGCGACCGCGGATTGAACTGCTTCTCCCAGACCTCCTTCCGCATAATGGTCCTCAACGGTGATGATCCTGCCGCCGACCTCTTTGGCGTTCTTTATGATAGTTTGTGCGTCGATAGGTTTAATCGTGAATGGATCGATCACACGGATATTGATCCCAGCCTTGAGTAACTCGTCCGCCGCCTTGATCGCCTCGTGCAACGTTACACCGGCGCCAATCACGAGCGCTTGATCCTTAGCAGAAGACTTGACCACTTTGGCTTTACCGATAGCCAATGGCTCATCGTTCTTGTACAAAATGGCAGTAGCCGGTCGAGAAGTGCGAATGAAGCAGATGCCCTTGGTATTGGCCGCTAATTCGACGGCGCGCTCCGTTGACACAGCATCGCTCGGATAAAAGATGGTAGAACCCGGAACCGCACGGAACATTGCGATATCTTCTAAGCCCATCTGCGAAGGTCCATCTTCGCCGATAGACACGCCGCAATGCGAACCGACAAAGTTCACATTCGTCTGAGATATCGCACCCATACGGATCTGTAACAGAAGTCAATAATGCATTTATTTATCTCTTTGTTATTGTAGCGTTCTAATTTTCATGAATCTGATTTGCGTCTCACTTGATCGAAGGCACGCGTGAAGAACGTCGCAAAAGCGGACACGAACGCGATAGTACGGTTTCTGCAAGCGGCACCGATCGCGACACCCACAACATTCTGTTCGGCGATGAATCCTTCGATAAATCTAGCTGGATCAACGACTTTGATCTTCTCAGCATAAGTGGAATTTTTTGTATCACCGTCCAAAGCTATGACACGAGAATTATTCTTTGCTAGCTGAAATAACAATTAAACAATTAAAAGATATGCTTTAATAATGTATTTATTAAAAATGTTGAAAAAATAAAAAACATACAAACCTTTGCGAGAGCCGTGCCATAAGCTAATCTAGTAGCTACTTGTTCGCCTATTTTGTAATTTGGAGGTGAAGCCAATGCAACGTTGCTGATATCTATAATGGGAGCATCATCCACAAGCGGCTTTTGTGGATGCAGTCCAAGAGGACCAGGATTCTTCAGAAGTCCACTCAAATGCTATAAAATTATAAATAAAAATATATATATTACAAAAATAAACAATTATAATAGATTTTTAATGCTTATAATATTATCAATATTTATATATTAATATTAGTATTTTAATATACCTGAATAATTTCAGTCGCCTTATTGCCCAGAGGTTTGCCGTGCCAGTTTTCTAAATCTTCAATCTCAGGAAAGTTTTTGCCCTTAAAAGTTTTAGCTAAAATGGCAGTGGGACGTCCTTTTGTATTTTGCGCTTCGTGGAAGGCCTAAAGCAACATAACTTCTTTAGCACATATTCACTTAAACTATCGCTTATATATAGTTAACATACCTTCGCCAACTCTTCCACGTCATGGCCATCCACAACTAAAGCATTGAAACCAAAGGCCTCTAATCTTTTACGATAAACTTCCATATTATGTTGCAGCGAAGTCGGTTCACTTTGTCCAAGACGATTGATGTCAAAGATGGCACAAAGATTGTCTAACTTATAATAGGACGAAAAATGGAGAGCTTCCCAGATGGAACCTTCGGCCGCTTCTCCATCGCCAATCAAACAATAAACGCTGAAAGATAAATAAATGTCCGCGTCATTAGAGAAATTAAAAAAAGAAGATTTCAACATTGAAGCAAATACAAAATGATTTTAATATAAACGATTAAATATTTGATAACATACCGGTAACTGGCTTTATCGTAATTCTTTCCGACATAAGCCATGCCTGCAGCAACTGAGAGGCCTTGTCCTAATGAACCGGTTCCTACATCTACAAAATTGAGCCTCGGGGTAGGATGTCCTTCTAAATCGCTATCGAATTTTCTCAAATTTAGTAATTCGCTGGACGGGAACAAGCCTGCTTCCGCCCATGCTACAATAAAATATAAATGTAAAATATCATAAAATAATTAATTATTCAATAATTAATTATTCATATCGACAAATATTAAATTAATTAATTAATAAATATTATTGAATTAATTATATTAAAATGTTCAATTGATAATAATTTCACTGATTACATCAATTAAAATTAATTACGTTAATGAAGTATAGGAATTTACTGGCTGTAAATTTACCTGCGTAAAGAATTGGAGCCGCATGACCTTTACTGAGAACAAATCTATCACTGTTCGGATCACGTGGGGCTGACACTTTGTAACGCATTGTATGGAAGAAGAGAACAGACATAATTTCGGCCATGGACGAACATGATGTCGGGTGCCTGGAAACAAAATAACAAAATATAAATATAAATAAAACAAAATATAGAACTAAATAAATCCGAATAATTTAATTACAGTTTAAGATCAATAAAAAGAAGCAATAATTTTTTTTTTTTAATGTTTTATACTGTTTTTATAATATATTTTTTTTATAATGTTGTTTATCGACGATAATTCTTTACGTAATAGTCGAACGATTTGTCTTATCTGTTTTTCTAAAATCATTCGTGTCATAGCAAGGTCAAAGTAGTATCAACAGTATATCAGAATATTTTATATTCGAGTATATGCGACCTGCCTTCCCGTGAAGGGTCATAGAGGCATCAATGCGATATTCCTGAATGTGATAAATATATTTTGTACAAAATACGTTACAAAATATGTTACAAAATATATTCAAAATTTTATCTTCTATCATTAGCTATACTATAATTCATTCAAATAAAAAGTCGCTTCTATCTATCTTCTATTTCCTATTATCTCCTATATATAATTTCATTAAAAAACGGAGAGATAATAAAAAACAAAAAACAAAGGGAATTTAAGTCTCTATTTGTTATTTAAGTTATTTATTACATTTCAAAAAAATCTCATCCAAATTCACCACAAAATCTGTCATAGCATAGTAGTGATTTTATACTTTGTATAATCTATTTAATGCAGCTTAAAGATTAAAAATGATGTTCCACCTGGACAAGAAAAAGTCTGATGTCCATACAAATATGTTAATTAATTGTAAAGATAATTTACTATCTTCCGTCATACCCGCTCTTTGATGCTTCAGTCGCATGCACGCACTCGATACGCAGCTTGTTTGCGAGATCTTGGAGTTTTTCTATGTTCGTGTCTCGCACCATCGTGAACTGAATTATACCCAAGTCCTTTGAGATTGTCTTTTGAGACTGTTGTCAACGAGCGTTCGATCGCAACTGTCGACGCCGGCCGGCGAGAGGAGTTCCGGCAAGCGACTGCGCACGATTATCTCCCTCTTCGACGATAACGATGATAACGATGATATATAGAGTGTTCCGAATGTATAGGATGTCTCGAACATAACATACCAATGCGAAAAACAAGCATTTCATATTGAACAGTTTTTCTCTTCTTCAATATTTCACAATCATTATTTTCCAATTCAAGTAAATGTTTCCTTTGATTGAAATTTTTACATGATTTATACTTTTTAACGATGCATCATCAATTACACTTACACTTGCACTTGCGCTTCTCAATCATCTAATTATTTGGGTTTTTCGTGACGCGAACTGTAAACTCTGAAAACGTGCGGGGAATTAGGATCTTATCACCTTTTTTCCATCACTGTAGATCATTCAGCGAGGTATGCAAATGCAATTTTACATCACAGTAAAGTTTCGTAGAACATTTGCCATACGTAGCATATTTGATTTGCATACCAGCAATTCAAATGTTTTCAGAGTGTTTTACGTAAGCGCACTTATATTCAATTGCTTTTTTCAAAAGAAAAAAAGAATCGAAGAATTTAACAAAAATCTTCATATATTTTAAATAAATTATTTCAAAAATATAATTTTCTCATACTTTTCTTTAATTAATATTATCTTAACGAACATCTCTTCTTATATCACAATTCACGCGGATCTTTTTTATCAATAGATTTGTCCTTCAAATTGTGCACGGTGAATTATTTATTAGAAAACCTAATATACTGTCATTATCGTATTCCCTTCGCGCTGCCTCTCGTGACCTCGGCTAACGCAAGCGCATGACTCCTTCACTTCTTACCTAGTTCTTACAGTCGTCCACAAACAAAGAAATATAAAACGACACTCAACGGAAGAATATTATTCATCAAGTTGCATTATTCATCCTTGTAAAATATGGCATATTTTGTCTTCCATTTTTCCGTCTATCAACAGTGCTTTTTATGTTATATTATTCAGTTTATATAATAATTAAAAATATTTATTAACTATGAATGTAACAGACAATAATGTAACTGATTATATATATATATAATGCTATGAATATAATGTAATAATAGATTATCCCTCGTGAATTTTTATAGAATAATATCACTTCAAGTGGCAATAATAAATCGTTAATTTCTAACTTTGGCGAAAATGAAACTGAAAACGTGAGTCATAGAGTATGAGAACGCGCTCAGTTGAAAGAAGAACTAATGAGCTAGCAACTTCTTAAATTAGATCGCCGCCAAGACATTCCGGTGGCAATAGCGGCGCGATAAAAAAGAAATTGTGGCTAGCGCGAGTAAATTTTATAATTTAATCCAAAATCACGCGCCCCAACTGCTAGTGTTTAAAGTTAAAAAACAATTCTAATGAAAATAATGGCTCGCGCTGTTTTCTACACTCTCTATTTCAAATGACAAATCGATAAAATTGTACTCGGTTAGATTATCTATTCACGCTCCAGATATATAACATGTAACTTACATTCTTCTTGTTTATTGTACGAATAAGACTATTTTCGATTACAAAATATCTATGCTGAATAAACTGAAGCCACATCAATCTGAATCGCTCTAAAGCTTTCACGTTCGTTTATTTTCACCTGGGAGACTAAAATGTGCTTTCAGAGAGCAAACGTGATTATTAAATAAGGTCAACCATATCGAAAATCGTATGACATGCTGAATCGGCATTTTGCGTTTGCACAGTTCTCGTGTTTGCACTTCAATTTGCATTAATTATGAATAGTCGTGTTACATTAGGCATAACTGGCGTGACGGGCCAGTCTCTTATCGGGCATCGCGGGAATCTATCGGCTCATAAATAAGTGTTAAGATTCATAGATACGTACTCTTAATACTATAAATATTCCTTAATTAATCTATTTGTTCGCTTGCACGCCCCAGCAAACGAAAATAGATTGAAATGAATTGAAAATTTTAATCCATTTTAATTCATTTGAACAAAATGGAATGAAAAAATAGCATTTACATCATTTCAATCCTATGGATTAAAATGAATTGTATGACCCCCGAGTACCCTTTTTTTTTTAATTTAAAAAGTAGAAATCGGTTTGTTTTAATCCCGCGTGATAGATTAAAATTAATTAATGGTCTGCATTTTTTTTTTTTTTATTGAAAAGAATAAGAATCGCTTTGTTTTTATCTCTTCATTAAAATGGATTTTAAAAAATCCGGAAATTTTAATTTTGGATAGAAATGGATTCAAAGGATCAGAATCTGGATTTGACACAAACAAAACGAATCCACTTCTGTCCATTTCAATCCATTTTCATTTGCTCGGGGCATTAAACGTGCGTATCGAGCTTTTTCTAGCTGTTTTCCGGTAATTCTTCGACTCCTCTTCCCCTCTCGCGAGACTCGTGCCGTTTTTAAACACCTGTAAAACGAAGACACAATGTCTCCACGGTCGATAATACGTTCACGCGGGAATTTCCGAACTCACGATTACACGAGTTATGTCATTATCGCGCGATCGCGCGATATGTATTCTCGCTTATCATCGTCACCCGGACCGACGGCGGTGTCTCCTCGCGTCCGCATCCGCGCTCACCGGTCGCAATTGCCGGAGCGTAATCTCGCTTATCGTCGCCGGTTGAGAAGCGGAAGGCTCACCCGGATTTACTGGCCTGCGTCGCCTCGACCGCGTGAATCCTCAGCTTGTTAGCGATGTCCCGCAACTCCTGAATGGTCTTCGACTCCGGCTTGTGATAATTCGCCATGTTTTATCCGCGTGCGTGCGTGCTGCGACTCCGTTGGAGCGGTCCGACGGCGTTTTCGATGGCCCCCACAAAAATGCAACGAGCGTGCGCATGCGACGCGCAACAAGTATGTGTGTAGATTCTCGCGGGAGCGCGAGAATACGCGAGAACGCCCGAGGACGCCCGAGCATGGCCGAGCGCGACTAAAGTCCATGGCGCATACAAAAACGTAAGACGGTAAATAGCGTTTTCGATTTGCTGACTCGACTTGACTTGACTCTGGTTCTTTTTATTTGATTTTTTCTCTTTATTATTTTCTCTCTGTCTCTTTTTTTCTCATGTCCGATTCAACTCGGAGTCAAATTGAAAACGCTATAAGACGCAAACGGTAAGCGAATTGACCAATGACAGTTGAGAATTGCGTTACGTTCTCTACTGTGACTGGTCAATTCGCTTATTGCTTACGTCTTACTGCCTTACGTTTTTACATGGGCTTTATGACTTCTGACCAATAAGGAGCAGAAAATTAAATATTAAGAATTAGAATAAAGTCAGAGTAATGCCCGTATCAGATTAGAGGTTGAGATTGAGATTTGATTGAATTTTGACCAATCAGAAGAAAGAAAACCAATCTCAAGTTTAGTGATCTTTGCTTTGATTGGTCAATATCCAATTTAATCTCAATCCCAATCTCTGGTGTGATACGGGCACTGAAATATAATAATACTGGAACGAGCGCGACCTTATGAATAAGTGTGATCCGAGAGAGAGCGTCCAAGGTGGTATCTTTAGCCTTCTCTAAGCTATACTACGCATGTGTGGTAAACGATAGTGGGGATCGTACAGTCTCGTTTTATAAAAGATGGTTACGTGTATCCAATAAACGTTACAAAGAAACTTTTGGCCAGATTGTACTAAAAAGAGACAAAGATACCACTTAAGACCCTCTTTGTCATTTCACGACACTAGCGCCCGCGCTCGTTCCAGTATTATTATATTTCAGTGGATACGGGCTTTAAAACTGTTCCTCTCATTGTGTCTGGGCCCTAAGATATCATAAGCCAATGGCTGCGTTCAGCAGATAAGGCTTAGTAAGCGCTTTGCGCTGATTGGATTATATTTTTAGAGGATTTAAAGGAATAGTCCTATCTCAATTTAAATCTAAAAGTATAATCCAATCAGCTTACTAAGCTGCTTTTTCTGCTGAACGCAGCTATGCTCATGGGTGCTTTTCATTTGGTGACATAAGTCGACACAAACATCGTTCTATCTTTCTTGGCATTCAATAAATAAAAAGACAGAACGATACTTGAAAACTCTCTTTCTGATTGAAAATTATGTAAGATTGCTCCGTGTAGCGTGTACGAGAAAGATTTAAAGAAACCTTTAATTATTCTGTATGACGACAAACGATCCCTGCAAACAAATTGCTTGTAAATTGCAGAAGTGTTTAAAGGGTTTGTATAATTTAATTTGATCAAAGTCTAAGAGTGTAATGTGTTTCTAACCTCTTTTCATGAAATCTAGACGCATACATACGTATTGAAAGTAAAATTGTTGATGCAAAACCTAAAGAGAAAGAGATAATAGATTCAGATAAATAAAAAGATTTTATATTAATAAATTAAATCGAATAAAATAAAAAACAGTAGAAACAGCGTTTGTCTGATACATGTATTAATGATAACAAATGTATACATATCTAAATTTTTACGAAAATGAATAATGCTTTTCTTCTCTTAGACAATGTTTACCAGCCTTCTCGTTGTCAGGAAATACTCGAAGAAATACGAAAGTGTTGCATAAAACATTCATCTAACTCTACAGTTTGTGATGGTATAAATATCTCGAAACCGTACGAACATAATACCATAGATTATGTAAGTTACATAAACATTCCTTCCATGACTATAAATACTCTCTTTAAATATAGATTCTTATTTTTTATTTATTCTTAGCTTTTATCCTTTTTAATTATGTGATTACCTTTTGACAGATTTCATTATAATGTTCAACTTTTTTAACATTTTTTAGCGAAAAGCTATAAGATAAACAATGCAAAACGAAGGGAGGAGAAGGATAGCAGTGCCAAAAAGAGGAATTGGACAACGTTATCCACGAACTGTTATTCTCGTGGGTACGACACTTGCTATGTGTGTATTATTCAGCAAACCTATTTACGATATATTTTTTTTTAAACCATCGGCGGATAGGAAAAAAATTGCACTTTCTGACCGTGTTTGAGTCCGGATAAATCTGTTCGCGTGACAGAATGCAGGCTGTAAAAAGAGCGAAGGAGAGATTGAGACAGTATCCGATTCTGTTAGCCCGCTGTCAGGAATCGGCGTCAAAGTACGCGTCCTGCGTAATAGCGAAATCCAATTTAGAAAAGAACGCCTGCGCCACGGAGTTCAACGAATTGAAAAAATGTCTTGTTAAAGCCGCTGCGAGCAATAATACGAAATTATAAACGAGCTTGAAGATTGATCAGTGGATTTCTGTGTGTTTGATTTAACGCCTTACCTTTAGCTGTACAAAAATGATGACTGCGACACGCGCTAAATTAAGCATCTCGTCATTTTCATTACACTGTTTATTAGCGTTTATTCTACGATTAGTACTGATACTGTACGCCAATTTTCACGACGAATATCTAGCAGTACCGTACACAGATGTGGACTATAAGGTATTTACTGACGCCGCTAGGCACGTGATAGAACGCAGATCGCCGTTCGATCGTCATACTTACCGCTATTCGCCATTTCTGGCTTGGCTCTTAACGCCAAATGTCATATTACATAAGGACTTTGGAAAAGTCTTATTTTCCACAGTAGATATATTGATTGCGGTCCTAATTAAAAATATTCTCGCGCGACAGAAATGTAACAAGACTGTGAAAGATCACTGCGCGCTTCTATGGCTCTATAATCCATTAACGTTGGTGATCTCCACAAGAGGTAACGCAGATTCATTGGCGGTTCTTTTAGTCGCGCTCACATTGGATTTGTTACAGAGAGACAAAATTGTATTAGCCGGATTGTTACATGGGATATCTATACATTTCAGATTATATCCGCTGATGTTCAGTTTGCCCATGTTTTTGTCTCTATGTAAAAGTAATCGATTCCTACCGAATAGGAATCAATGGAAACTTGTACTGAGTTGTATATTTTCGATCGTTGTGTTGACAGCCACGGGTTATCATCTGTATGACTTCAAATTCTTATATGAAAGTTTTATATATCATTTAGTGCGTAAAGACACAAGACACAATTTTTCCGTTTATTTCTACATGCTCTACTTATCCGCTAATCAACCAGAGGACATAATCCAGAAGATCTTTACATTTCTGCCGCAATTATTATTATTGTTGATATCGTCATATTATTATTCGGAAAAATCCAAATTGCCATTCGCTATGTTCGTTCAAGCAATAATCGCCGTGATGTATAATCCAGTGATAACATCCCAGTA
The DNA here is from genome assembly GCA_037157785.1 of Cephalotes varians. NCBI lineage: Eukaryota > Metazoa > Arthropoda > Insecta > Hymenoptera > Formicidae > Cephalotes > Cephalotes varians. The sequence goes on along the minus strand of JANQDE010000017.1, from coordinate 2,074,085 downwards.
TTTCTTCTGGTTTCTGTCTCTGTTGCCTCTGTGTCTACCAAATATTGAAATGAGTCTACGTAGGGGCATGTGTTTGGCATGTTCTTGGATCTTAAGCCAAGCTATTTGGTTGTTAACCGCTTATATGTTAGAATTTCAGAGTTTTAATTCGTTCGTCTTTCTTTGGATATCTGGTCTACTATTTTTTGCCGTTAATGTAAAAGTTTTAGTAGATATTATTCATCATTATAAAAGTTAGCTATGACTGTATAATATTTATCTCAATGAGATATTACTCTGTTATTATTGTATTTATAATTATTGTATTACAAGAAATAAATGATTTAAAAATATAACAGAGACGAATAAAATATTTTTTTACATAAGTCTTTGAATAATCATTTCAATATAATGTATAAATATAATAGTAATAAATCAATTGACAAAGCAAATCATAGAATTATATTTTAAAAGGAACATAGGATGTCAAAATTACAGTTACAAATTTGTTTATAAATTCTGTACACAAACTTTTGTCAAATAATTCTCATTAATTTTTGTATCTTTTTAATTTTCATTAAATGAGCACGTTGATGATGTAAAAAGATTATCTATTTATTCTTTCTATCGTCAAATTTTCAACTGTAATTTTTGTTACATCCCGTGCTATTTAAATTCTTAGAAAATACCTAGAGTAGCAGACGATGGATTGTTCAAAAAACTTGAATTTATTTAAGTTTTAATAAAAAAGCACATATTATCTACAAGTCTGATTATTTATAAAGTATCACTTTCATTAGTCTACGCGGTACTTATATCGGCGTTAAAAATATCAGACGAGTTATAATTCTTAATTTTATTCTTTTGCAGGAATACAAAATACTTATTTACAGATAGCTTCGTAAAGTAATAGTGGTAGATTCTGAAAAGGAATGTAGATATATTAGTAATAATACAATAATCGTAAATCTTACTATAGTAATCTAGATTAATTGTGAGCAAGAGCATCTCTTGGATCCGAGATATTTCTTCATCGATTCGATTGTTCTAAGCTGCTAAATATCATGACAGTAATATTATTGGGTCATTTCTTGTCTTGATTGCACGAGTATGCAAGTACTTGCATTTAAACTTTTTCGTCATCGCAGTCTATTCGTATAATTATCCGCGGAGATATTTGACACGTACACATAACAGGAAGGCGCCTGAGTAGAAGTACGTCAAATCACTTTTTACATTATCTAAACGTATATTTGTCAACTTTTAAATAAAGAAGAAGGGACTCGTGTTGCTTATTTCTGAATATAACTACGTTTGATTTACGTAGAGGTGTCAGATTTTCTCAGATTGTTCCACAGAAGCGTGCACTCTTCGGCGAAAGTTTTTGACGACACGAAATGGCCCAATGGATACGAGTCGAAAGAAAAAGTAAACTGAAATAGATCTTCTCTTTTATATAACTACGGGTCTTTTTACGGCGGAGATGATGATGAAGTGCAACATATAAAAATAGCATTATTTTCTTTCATTGCTTTCATTACAGTTTGCTCAACTGTGTGCTATATGAAGTAATCTATTTTATTTGTTCTCTTTTTCTCTCTTTCTTGAAACGGATACACACGACTGATCTCCGTCAAACGCCTGCGCGAAACGTTTGCACGGAGATCAGTCCGGATAACATCGGGGGTCGAAGTTCCGGGTCACGCAGAGAATGAAAGTACAGGCCACCGCGATCGAAGCGATAAAAATTATAAATAATCTCCATCTTGGCCGCGCGGCCCGAAAGTTACCCCTCGGAGAAAATGTTTTACATTATTCACAAACCGATCCACCGTCTCGTTAAGCCTTCCCTGAAAAAAAAAAAATCATCGATAATGTACAAAGGAATCGTACGCGATTACGTGAGATTACGCAGAAGACTATACTTGGGCGAATACGGCAACGAAAGTTTTGCTTTCCGAGGCACATACATGGAAAGTGCAAATTCATCGTCTTTCACTGCTCGCACGAAGCGCAAACACTTTGGAAAAAATACTTTAGAGCGTGCCACTCAGAAATAAAGCGATTGGCGTAGCAAATTTCTTTTTTTTTTTATAACATGTTAATCCCAATCAATTCAATCCACTCCGCATTTTTTGGAGATCGAACAAAAGCTTCGTGGGTGCGAAACATTTCGAATATTCTTGCGGAATTTTTCGTAATTCTTGCCTTTTTTCATCGATATTCCACCAGTGAGAGATTTAGGTTGGCTAGAGTAACTGCGGCACTAAGTTAAACATAATGTTGCAAAAATTTTTCAGAATAGAGAGATAAATAATAAATCGGTTTTTAAACAATTTTATGACGCCTAAATAAAATGTCGTTATTCAATAATTTTATAATTATTATTGCTCTTATTGTTGCTACGTCACTATTATCCTAGTGTCACAATTACTCTGCTTGATCCTATACGCCGAATAGAATGTGTGCATCGATGCATATGTTAATGTGCTCTTTTAAGAAAGACGGTTGGCTCGGGGGGGTTGCTCCTGGCATTTTCTTTGCAACGATGCAACGTTAGTCGCACAAAGATTACCTTGTTTCATCTCGGCCTTGCACAAAATGAGAAACATATACAACGTTACACGGAAGCGAGATATACGATATAATTTCCAATATATCGACGCATCGATAATTGCGCACTGGATAAGGGAGCATAAAAAAAAATAACGTGCTGCAATATCCGAGGTATGAGTCAAGAAAAAACATGATACGAGAACGAAGGGAAACGTCAGACTAACGGGGGGCTATGTTATGGCAGATATTTAATAAAATATAATAACATCGGCGATATATATATATATATATACACAATTATATTCTACGGAAACATGAAATAAACGGCACTACATTCGCTTAACGATAAGTACGTAAATGGATTACAAATAACAAAATAATAATAATCATCTTCATCATTACTACATAATTATCTTGCACGAAAATGCGATCACCAATAAGAGATAAAATGTACATCATGATAAAATAAATCGTATATGTATGTATATTTATATATTTCTCAAGCTATAAAATCGTATTGCTAGTAAAACTTGCGTTTTAAAAAAAAAAACACATTTCTAGATATTATATTTCCAAGATCTGTGATTGATGCAACTAAAAATATGCTTCGATGCTTCGTAATAAACATACGAAGAAAAGAGAGGCGTACTTTAATCATATATATTAATAATTTCGTATAATAATAAATGATAATAATAAATCATACTTAAGAGTATTTTTGAAGATATTGAAAATCTTTTAAGCGTTTTGATTGACCAATCAATAATTATGGATAATTGATCTATAAAGTTATCTTATATCTTTATCAAGAAGAAGACATAATTCACAAGGTACAAATATCTTGTTTTGAAATAAAATTTGAATAAAAAATGAATAAAAAATTTCGTAAACAAAGATGTAAACCAGTTACACCAATCTCATGTACGGAAGTATAATATGAGTGTGTGAATAATTAATAATAAAAATAATTAAAGCACTCGGTGAACGTGCACACAAATCATGCGATCATGTACAGAACGTAATTCAAATAATACATATGTAATGTAACGTAAAATAAAATCTCTTTGGCTTTTTACACGATTGAAAAGAAATATGCTCCGCATGTATGAGAGTGTATTAGAAATTGCGCATATCCTCCCGACGATAACTTTTTTCCGCAAGATTGAAACTGGTATTTTTTGCACAAAAAAAAAAATTGAATTGCACATCGTTATCTATCACATATATGCGTTTTAAACACGTAGTTGCTATTCAGCTTTAAATTTTTATCAGATTTTATTTAAAATTAAGATGGAGAAGATTTTTTTTTAGAATTTTCTATCTATTCTCTCATGTTTGAAGCTTGATTCGTCAAAAATCTCTGTTTAACAGGGGACTTCTGATACAGCTTACGTATTTACATCGTTGCAAATCGTACTTTGTCCTCACTCGTGCATAAGACAAATAAGATAGAGATTTCGCCATGTAAAAAGAAGACGTATCTAGATGAAGCCAAGGGGAATGATGGGATACGGATGATATCTATCTACCGTGCAAGAAACGTGAAAAATCGAAAGTAAATAGGTCGTAATATTTTTTGTACTTACACTCTTACGGTAATATCATGCGTGTGTCGAATAAAAAATGCGATTACGCGGTCACGATCGGTTTCCCGGGACCTACGTTACGGTAAAACGAATGTAAAAAACGTGATGTACGTTTTAGCTACACTGGGATGAAGAATTATTGGCACACTGTCATATCGAAATAGATTGACCACTTTGCGTTGTCATAAAGTTCTCAGACTCACCCACGCATTAGAGAGTTTTTGCAATACCGCGCCGTTGGATATACGGTAAGCGCTTCAAGTCTCTCGTCACGTTCGGTACGGGACAGTTACGAATTGCCATGGCAAATTTTATCTTACACTTACGTCGTTATTTACTGTACATGCAATTCGTCGAGATTAGCGTTTAATGGATTTAAAACCGGTATAATTTTACTCGGTTTACGTCTCGGTTTACATGCTGTGTCTCGTAGAAATCGAATTTGTTGACGAAGATGTACCGGTTTTTAATCCTCAACGTACATGGAAAGCGCGATATTGCAAAAAATTTTTCACTCTTCTTTCCTTTTAACGCGGTTTCATTCGTACCCTTTCTCTCTCTCTCTCTCTCTCTCTCTCTCTCTCTCTCTCTCTCTCTCTCTCTCTCTCTCTCTCGTTCGCGCGTTTCTGTTTTAACGGAAGAGCTTGTGCGAACATTGCGTGTATAATCTCTGTTGGCGTCATTTGCGTCCTTTGTTCTTTTTTTTAATCCTACAGGTACATGCGAGGAATTCGGAATTCAATCTTAATTTAATCGATAGCGGTAATTGCAATCGAGGCTTCGCGATACGAACGAGTAATGGACATGATATGTTACATGCGTTCGAGCGTGTTGTGTCCGACGTACTTTTAATTGAACGCACGTCATTTCAAAATGAAATTTATTCTCGCGCTAAATGCGTACAGAAATCACGCGATTTAATTGTAGATTCGGCATTGAGAATAATCTAAATTTCAGCTTTGATTTCTCTTTTGACGAAAAGTGAATTTTTACACGTTGATACGAAATTGCATAATATTATGTCTTTTTTCGGTCTGTAAAAAATTAATATGATTTTATCGAATTTTGTTTGTGCGATTTCGTTATGCTTCGACGAAGAAACTTGGTCGAATAGAACTGACCGTCTAAAAATAATATTAAATTTATTTGATTGGTGTTTTAAGTCGCCTTCGAATTAGTCGCTATCATAATGAAAATTTTGCTATTAATATATGTTTCAAGATTTAGAGCTAATTGTCAAGCCGCTATAGTAAGAATTAATCGACGAAAGTCAGTTCAGAAATGGTCAGCGAACTTGATCCAGAAAAAGGATCGTTTCTCGAAGTTTACTCGTCGGGTATGATACTTCTAACAAAAGTACTTCTAACAAAAGTTCTTATACTGTCGAGTAAAACGACATGTCATCTTATATACGATTATGTTTCTGTGATCACGGCGAAAATTCTATTTTGTAAATCACGTTGATTGCCATCAACTTGGTAATATCATATAACACATATAACGCTACAGTAAATATCGCTAATATCAGCATTTAAACGCAGTGGATATGTTTCGCGATGTGTAAATTATGAGATTCGAGGATGTTTTAGTCGAATATCGGCGTCGGATCACGGTACAAGAATTCTTTTGTACCCTTTACGTGGCAATTTATCGTTTCTAATTAATTTGTGCATCTTTACGTTGCACGCTGCTGGAAATACGATTATTAATTTTCATTAGTTTAGTTCGTTTCTTCGATACGATTATTGCATAATGCAAATGATTATTTCGTTAATTTATTTCATTATTTAATATATCGTTTCCGTAAAGAAACTTTATTGAAATATTTCATTGTAGGAAGATCACGGCTATAGTTAGTAAAAGAAATTAATTTTTTATTTAGAAAAATCAGTATTAGTATTAAAGTGAAAAAAGTTGAAAAAAATCTGAAGAATCTTTAAACCGCATTTAATTTACGATTATTCTTTAGAGGAAATCTCACATTTAATAGCAAATAACTATCTCTTTTGCTCTTAGAAATTTCTTTTTCTGCGATTAGTGCTTTTTCTGATTTCGGAATAATTGATTCTTTATTATTGCCCTTCTGACGTATCGCGAGGTAAACAAAATGACAGCAACAGATCGACGTCAGTTATTTCCGTTCCCAAGTATCATTGAGAATGTCGTTCCTAACATATTAAAATGCAATCAATTGCGTCGAATGCGTAATCAATTTGACAGATCTGATTCCCTTTGAAAAACGATCATAATACACACACACACACACGCGCGCACACACACACACACACACACACACACACACACACACATACATATACACACACGGAAGATACGTAACATAGCCTTTTCGCAGATGGCTACTCTTTTAATTCCCCGCTTTTCCTTCTTCTAGTGGCAGTCGCAAGAAGACCGTGGAAGAAATTTAATATTTTTTTCTTTCTTTTCGGCAAAGGATCTTCTGTTGTCATTGAAATAAATACGTCCCTCCCGGCAATTGAGCGAAAGTGATCATTCTGAATCGGGATTCACGGATCGCACTTTCAAAACGATCGGCTGCATCCGGTCGCGAAACACGTCGATGTCGAATGACGCGCGCAACGATGACATCATCGTTTTCTTCCCATTGATTCGCGTTAGATGCACGTTACGTTCCATATAGGTTCTGAGAAAAAGCTTAACATCGAGAAAAATATGGGGGTATATATTATTTCCTATGTGTGTCGTTCAGTCGAATTCGAAATAGATTATATTCACGTAATCCATTGCCACGTTACGCAGCTCGTGGTAGCACGCAAAGAGAGCGTTCATTCTTTAAAAAGTCACTTTCCCATTCACGAATCTCTTAGCCGACTCGGCCCTTTTTAATACTCGCGATTTATAAGACAGGACAAAGTCGGACGCATTACCCTAGAAAAGCATACTCGCCATATTTTTTGATGTCCAGTTTGGTTCTTTTAACTCTTCAACGTAGCAGCATTTACTGATTCCATTTGCATTTTAATTAATTTGATCCTCTCAGCGTAAAGCATATTCATGTAGTCGTAGCGCATAACTTTGAAGCCTACTAAAAGAGCTATGAAATTTATATACCGTACATTTTATGCAGTAGTCTGGAATTTTGTACGTAAATCGCAAAATTATGAGGACCTCGGCGTTAAAGGATCGCTACTATTAAAGATTACGGATATAACAATTTGGAACCTGTCGTGCCAATTTTATCTCCCATGTAGAAAATATATTTAAAAAAATAAAATTATTATTAAATATAGGTAAATAAAATTATATGAAAGTGTAAAATTCTGATATATGACGTATGCTGCTCTAAGTTACCATTCCGATAAAATTATTTACAGTTTTGCATTTCGACATGATTTGAAACGTGCTCTACGATCGCACGAAACGCGGCTATACGTTTAAAAACGACCGAGCCGGCGGATAAACTTTGCGTAATAGTAGTAATAGGCCATAATTCCTAGTCGTAAAGTATGAAAAGTATCAACAAATTTGAAAAAATCCTCCACCCCCTTAGGCAATTATCGTCTTTCGTTATGCGAACGTTATCGCTCGCGTTCGCTAAAGGGACCGTCTCTTACATTGCCTAGGAAATTTGACTTTACAACAACGCGATCGCGCCATCGCGCTACACCCATTCCCCGCGTTACTTGACTAAAGGCGAAGAAATTGATATAATTCAATTAATAATTGACAGATAACCAATTAATACGTATAGGATGGTCCTACGGCAGAAAAGGCGTAAACTCCTAAGATTCAAACGACATAAACTTTTTCTAATTTTAACATCGCCACACGGACCATCCAGTACATTGATTGTAGTTACTTCTCGCGTGTATACTTCTTTAATCTACGTTTTTTCTCTTTTTTTTCTCTCCCTCTTTGTTATAATAGAAATCGTATGTAACTTCTGTATGTATAACTTCTCGTACCGAACATACCCGCGATGAGGTTCCCCGGATTTCCGGGGAATAATTTCCCTCTGCCTCTCCCATCGTCCGTACATTCGGCATTCGAGAGTACCACTTGCAAGCACGATACTTATATATGCATTATTCACCATTCCGCGCGCACACGGTGCCGTCGTGTGCGCGCCCCGAACTGAAGATTTCGAAAAATCTTAAATAGTTAACAGTAACATCGGCGTGAACATTGTACAGAATGATCGAATGATGCACGAGAAGCGAGACCCCGGATGGATGGTTCGCGATAATCCCTGTCAACGACCTGCATCGATGATTTGACAACGCGTCGACGAAACCGCAATTAACTGTCGTTCGCGCGAAATTAAAAAGTTCCACCATACACGCGACAGTCTTAATTAAGATATCGCGCTTCTTTTCCACTTCTTTTCTCTCAGTAAGTTTGTGTTGCCGACATGCAGGAGAAAAAAGAATAACGTTAATTTGTTATAAAAGAAAAAGATAATTTCAATTAATAATATAGCGTAAAAGACTGATACGGGTTGCTATACTTCTCTCCACGTGAACGACAATTAAGAAGGATGTTAGTACATGATGCGTTAATATTAAATTAAAGCCTTCGTTAAAGCCTTGCCTACGTTGCGACTTCGACGACGCGTTTTCGCTTCGAGAGGGAAAAGTCGCGGTCATTGTTAGGAGATAAGCCGTGCAAGTTTTCGTCCGATCTACGAAAGCTTTTCGCTAGAGAGAGAGACGCGGCTGATGTCCTTTCGAATGAACGGGACTCTGTCCCTTGAGCGAAACATTTGTCACGAGGCGCCTCTCATAAAGTGAAGTATGTATGCACATAGTGGTTCACAGTTACAAAACTAACTAAATCTTACGAGATACGGTGAGCAATAATTCCAGATATGTACAGAAGTGTTATGTTACAGACGTTACGATATAAAGATATCTTCTTGACGACGCGAATGCGAACATTCGCGATCGTCGGAATTTTAGCTCCTCAACGTGCGACGATCGGTATCGTTTAATAATAATTTCACACCTTTTCCCCTCGACGGAATCGCGTTGAGGGTTCCTCTCGCGCGGATTTCATCCTGACGACGCAGGATACGCGCGTACGGCCCAGTTCGTAGTGTGCAGCCTTCGATTTTTGAAATTGTCTTAATAATTGATAGGCTACCCTGTTTCGTTATCATTATGAATGGTATTCCACGCTCTATATCATCACGATGTATTTTTCAGGATACGTTTTTCTCAGTCGCTATGATAAATCGAGGACCGCTCGCGCCGTCGATCATTCCCGAGTACCAACGGATCTGGGGATATGATTTGATAAGTTGCGCTTTTTGCAGATTTTTCAGAACCACTGTTTTTCAGAGCGACTTTAAACTTAGAGAGATTACGTCGCGAGAGATTTAACATTATTATACAGATCTGAAAATTAAATTCACCTGAATATTTCAATCCTGCTGGCAACATGGTTCTTAAATCGCGCATATCATTCATTTTTAAGGAATACTAGAAAGAATTAGTTAAATTATAATAGCGTCGGAATTCAGAAAAATACAAAAAATGAACTTATCAAATCTCTTCCTCGATTCTGCGTCTTTCGATGCTCGGTAACGAGCCACGGCGTGTCGCAGTGAAAAAGGACATATACTGGAAAAGGTGACAACATAATGTTACGAGAGAGTAAAATTGAGCGCGGATTTAATCGCGCGTATTCATCATCTTCTTTTTGGAAAAATGCGCGACGCGGAAGGACATCGCGCCGTTTCGTATTTCCCGTTTTCCATACATATATAATAATCATTTATCAATAATTATTTACATGAAGCCGTCCCATCCCGCGCGAACGAGCTTATTTCAAATAGAATTCGTTTTCACGTAGTGCCATCAAACTGTATATAGGCCCTATGCTCATATTGACAACAGGTGTATAATATATTTATATATGTATACCTAATGATTTTTCGCTATCTATCTTACAAATGCGAACAGCCGCAAAAACACGCGGTGCCGATTTCCCTTCGCGCGGACCCGCGCATACTAATTACCTGTCCGTCGCACGTGGAACTTGAGGCCGGAGGAAAACGCGAAGCCACGAACTTGTCGCGATCTATCGTCGCTACATAAGCCACGTGGCCGCCGCGGCGTCGTCGTTAATCTTTAACGTGCGCCCTTAAGTCCGCGGATGTTGCACGAGCACATCACTTATAAGCTAATCTCTCATCATTTTTCCCTACAAATACAAAAAGGCAGCGCGACACAGTGAACATCGGAGTGGCAGCCGAGATGCTCTCATTTACGACGGGTTGGCGCTTGACATTCGTCGAGTTCAACGTGAATCCCAAAACATCCCGAATATTATTGAAGAAATTATTAAGAGAAGAGAAAGTAAATTTTATAGTTTCGGAAAAAGTCTTTGAAGTTATGTCTTTATCTTCATATTGAAATTGAAACTTCGAAGTGAACTTAAAAATTAAGAAAATACATATAAAATACTTCAAAATTTGAGAAATACATTATTATAAGTAATAGTTGAGATCATCGAGAGACGCGTAAGATAGTAGCTAAAAAATAATAACTCTCGCAGTTGTAATCTTGCTGATAAGGGCAGTGTCAAGTAAAATCATCACGCTATAAATATTAAGCGTAAACCCAACTTCGGTTCTCGAATTACCAGAAAAGCGGCTTCTACGATAGCTTCCAGCGTTCGAGGAGGGCCCTCGAGGTTTTGCGAGAATGATCGCGTCGTCGATCACAATCGACATGTCTCTCGGTATTCGGCTACCACTGCGACAGCAACAATTCGCGACGTGATTCGTTCGGACCTTCCGTCTCCCGTCGCTTTTCGCTCGAGCGAGTCTTATTAAACGCTTATTATATAGAAGATCTAAAGTACGTCAATAGAAGATTGTCGATACCGAGTGGTCTGTTTTCGCCACCGACCGAAGAGAGTACCTTCGATCCACGAACCCAACCAACATCGTCCCTCCTCCTCCTTCCCCCTCGTACTCATGAATATCCTCCAAGCACACTACTCATGGCGCGCTCTTCGTCGTCCTAAATCTAATCTTATTGACCCAAAAGGAGAGTACGTCCGTTCCCTTCGATATCGGCGTCCCTTTCGCACCGGCCGTCTCTTCAGCGTGCGGTGTGTTCACCATCGCGCAGCGAGATAGTTTGATTTCGATTGATGCAGTCCTAGCGCAAGCGTATCATTAACGCGAACGAGTCAGCTCATTGACGACGTTTTCACGTCGATATCTTCCCCCCCTTTCGCGAGAGAGTCTCCGGTTCATCTCGATTCTCTTAAGTGTTCCACGTTCCTCCGCAACCCTCTTGCTGAGATCGATGAATCTCGTCGGCACAAAGCCGGTCTACTTCGCGCTAAACGACAGTGGAGGATGTCCTTCGATCGTCGTTCGATGAAGCTTCAGGCAGACTCCACGCACCGACCGTTTCCCGCGCGCCCTTCCAGCCGACACTTTCGGGAATGTATTTCATCTCTCGGTAAGTGGCAGCTATTCCGTCCCGAACGCGTCCGGGAACTGGCCTCAGAATGTCGACTGTGCTCTGCGCCGTTCCTCCGTAATCTCGTCTCTTCGTGAGCAATCTCGTTCTAACATCCGGTTGCGTTTTCCTCAAAGTCAAGTCCGATTCCCACGGGCTACTCGAGGACTTGGACCAAGTTCTAGATGCGTCTGTCGAATCTTCGTGTCCATCTTGATAATGGTCTCGATGAAGATAACGATGATGCCAGATTCTCTCGTTGATTCGCTTACCGATCTCGTATTGGATGTCCGCGTGACGTTGCCGCACGAGTTCTTGATGATCTCTGCTGGCCCTTTGCAACTGCCGAAGCACCAGTTCGATATATTTGAGCGCCTCGCCATTCTCGGTCATTCGTTGTGCTCGGTCCGTGACCCCGCCGTGATCCCTGCTGCCCCAGCTGCCCTGCGACCTTCGTCCTACAAGTCGCTCACATTCCGCTCTATAACGTCTCGCGTTGTGAGCGTGGCGGGTCTCGTCGTAACGACATTGACTTTGTTCCGATATGTCAATGAAACGTTGTGCGTCGCGTGTCATTGATCTCAGTGTCGTCGGGCGCGGACCGAGCAAGTAGTGGGACGTCTCGAGGGCACGGCCGAAGGTGGTTTCAGTTAGGCCCGAGTATCGACGGTTCTAATTCGGATAGATCCCCTGGCCTCATACATGCGTCGCTAACGTACCCACCGCGGATGTGCGCTTCACCGTCGCCATGGCCCCGTTTGGACCGCCGGTGATATAATGCGCTGACAATGGGGCCTGCAAAACAAAAAGGAACGCGAAATCCTAAGTCACGTTATCAACTTAGCCCCACGCTGTTAAATCCTACAAATACTACTTTGCTCTTATCCGTGATATATTTCGTTAAATTTAAAAAGATACGTGGCTTCTTTTAGATATTTGTTTTAAATTTTTTTTTCATTGAGAAAGATTTAAAGATTTATTAATTTAAGATATGTACACACACACACATAGAGTGAGCAATGTTGAATTATTCGCTTGACATTGAATCATAATAAAAAAAGACCAATTAGATTCTATAAATTCTGATTTTCTACGAAAATTATAATAATTATAGGAGAGAATTATAAATAATATATGCATGAACTTTTTTTTCTTCGGTAATCTCTTTCTCTCTCTCTCTCTCTCTCTTTCTTTCTGTCTTGTATTCTTATTCTGTATATCTATAAAGGTTGAAATATCATTAATATGATACGTAACATATATATATATATATATATTTAATTACACCAACTCCAGAAAAAGAAAACACAGATATTCCAGCTAATGTTCTATATCCATTAAACTATAAAGCCTCAAATAGTGCAAAGATTGAATTATATAATAAAACATCCAACAAGTAATATGTGAGCGGAAAAGTGGTAAAAGCCATATTTTTTCTCATTTCGAAATAAAAGGATTTTGTGAAATACGTAATACGAATTTTAGCTACGTTATTATGGTACTTTTTTTACGGTTCTAAAGAACAAAAATAGAGAAATTTGCGTTTTTTGCATAGCAACTAAGCATTACACTTTTTCAAATGCGTGACATTATTACTGGCTTATGCTATTATTTCGCTCAATAGCACGTATACGTGATCCGTTTTTCACTCCATTCGTTTGCTTCGATTACAAACATGTATAATTAGCTTGTCTAATTAAATCGGAATAATAAGTGAAGCATAATAAATCGCTATTATGATTTTTGTTGATCGACAAAAAAGTTATAAAAATAAACGATTTAAAAAGACAAGAAATAAATCAATTTAATTCTATTGTAATCTATGCGCATTCGAGTAATTACCAAATTCGCATATTTATATATATCCCTCAATAGAATAAATCCGGATCGATGAAACTCAATCGTGCTCAAAACACAACTTACCTGATTATCAGATTTTCAATTTCTTTTTCTTTTTCAAACGAAACTTTTATCGCGCCTTACGCGAAGGCGTGTGATTCAGAAAACAGGTAAAAACAATTTACAGGCAGAAATTTACGTGCGTCGGGGAATTGGAATGGGGCCGTACGGGAAAGGATTAGCGTTGCAAAATGAAAGTAGCGCGCGCGCAGTTGCAATGCGCTTTGCAATATTGACAGTTTGCTCCCGATCTGCCCCAAGTTACACGAAGCGCGGCACTCCAGCGTCGGCGTAACTACGTTTAGGAATTTGACATACATTTCACTATTGTACCAACCTGCGGGCCAGCGCCGTTCAAGGTATTCAAGCTATTCATTCTCATTGCCTGCGTGTACGGCGGCGGTGCCGGCGTGACTCCCGGCACGGCTGTGTGCGGCGCGTGTCGGAGCTGCTCGGCCGCTGACATTCTGTATTCGTTTGCAAGAAAGAAATGCAGCGTTAGTGACGGGAAATCGGGCTTTTTCCCCGCGTAGGAATTTAAATCGTGGAAAGAGAAGAGAGCGAGAAACAAGGCATGCAAACAGTAACTGAATCCGACTCGCAGACTCGTCGTGTGTTTTCGTTTCTGTACGTTTTCGCTGTACGAAACCAACGCATTGTCAAATATGTATTCTCATGTATGTATTCGTACCAATGGATTGATGATTAATAGTTGGCATTAATAGCTGACACTTTATAAAATTTAACAAAGCAAAATTTGTACGCGATATGTAATTTTAATAAGTTATTGCGTTTAACATTTATCTTATCTTTGTTACAAATGAAACTCATAATTATCAAAATATCATATATTTTTCAAAAGCGTTCGTAAAAATATCTAATGTTAAAATATTTATGATGTCGTTAGCGTAGAATTAATCGCGCGTAAAAGAGAACAATGACTGAAATTGAACCGTTTCAAGAAAATACATATATCTCAAGGTTCCGTCAGTCATGTTGATCATTGCAAAGCGTTTCTCTGAGATGTCTCTTCTTTTCGAAAAAGGAAGATTTTAGGAGATGTCCACGTGTTGACAGCTCTCGGTCAGCTTTTATTTTTACAACTGCGTTATAACCGTGGACATGAATTGAAACTGTAACGAATTCACTCCTCGTTTCGGTCCTCGAACCGAAGGAGTCGTCTCGTCTCGGCTCGTACTCGAGTCCGACTCGAGAGAAGTCTTGGATTCTGGGTCTGAATTGAAACAAAACACGTGAGGTTGTTGCTGTTTGCATCCTCGGAGGAGGAAGATAAACAGAAGAAAGGGAAGGCACGTATGAGCCAGATGCGGGTGGCGAAGCGTGGACTCGGTATAGACACAATAGTGAGACGCTTCGATCTTTCTTCGAGGTCATCTTCCGCTGGGAGAGTATATAAAATTTTGAAAGGAGGATCGCCGAACGTAACGAAACAAGAATTTTAAAGGTTCGTAAAAGGAAAAAAAAAGACCAAGAGGCAAATACTACGTGCAGTCGCAGACGGAATTTATGCGAAACCTTGAATAGAATTTGCGCTCTGTTTTTCTGAGAAATTCCCTCAGAGAATCTTCCCTCTTGGTTGATTTTTTAATCATCGTGCTTCCGTAATATTTTTAAGGGAAGGCGAGCGCGTTTGCAGGAGCTCGCACAGGGCGCAACCGCGTCTCGCTCTTATATCTAATTTAGCCGTTCGCGACGAACGCATTCCCGGCACGTACGACGTGAGATTCTCGTGCACGGGGATGACAAGCGTTGCACGACGTATACGTAAACGGAACGTGATGCCGCCTAAGGTATCCGCGGCCGATCAATGACACGAGCCAATTATAATTAGTCCGAGGTATCCATGCGAGCTCCGAGGCTTTCGTGACTATGTTGACACTCAGGAATTTTGGAACTTTGATCGAGCGCGAACGCGTGGGTTATTTTCTTGGCTCACGTAGAAGAGAAATTACGTTAAAACTACATCGGAACTATCGCTCTACCTGCTGATTATCTCACGCATCTAGAGGCAATAATCTTTAGGAAATCTTAAAAAATTTAAGAAGAATTTTCAATATCGATCTTAATGATAAAACACTACCTTTGTTTTCTTTTTGACTTATTGTCTGAATAAGCGATAGAGAGATACCATCTTACCTGAGATATGGATTGCCATATGTCGCGGAAAATCGCGGATCGATCGGCGTTGTCTGCGGCGTCGAGCTGCCTAAATTGGCCGAGCTGAGTCCGATTTTTTTCGATGACAAGATACCGCCCGAGGGTATCCTGCTCAAGGACTCTCGCGAAGCGCCCATGCTCTGTGTCGTTGGTGGCATATAATCGCGAGTGTAGTCAACGTATGGCACGTAACCGTTGTTGTTACTACCATCCTATAGAAACAGATGTCACGTCTCATTTTTAATATCGAATAGATAAAACGTAAATAATGAATATCTCTACGAATATTTTTCTAAAAATTTACTCTCAAAATCTGTCCTCAGATAAATCAATTTTTTCTTCGCATTTGTCCACGAAGCGTTTCACAATCGTTAAAATATCGAGAACAAACGTATTCAAAATCTACTTACGTTATTCTTCGGCGGGAAGGAAGGTTCGGTATAATCGGCGCTGTAACGATAACCGGATAACGGATTCGGCACTGGTCCAGCAAGCGCCAAGGCGTTTACTCCTCTGGTGCTTCCTTCGCCTTCGCTGTCAAGAGCCGTGACACTTTCCGCGTTGCTGACACTGGATCCCGCTCGAATGTCCGCTTTGACATCCGAGAGATTGCTGCTCCTATCGCTTTCTCTGTATCGATCGGCGTTGGAATCGGTTTCCTCTGTATGAAAAAAAAGACATCGATGAGCAAATGTGAATCTCAAAGAGTTCAAGAATTATATTGATTTAACGTTCGTTAGAACAATTTTTCTTGCATAGACATTTTATATATCCGTATTGACGTTATAACTACTTACGCATATCAGTCTCTTGAGTCTGCGTCGTTCGCGGTCGTGGCTGCTTAATACGATCGCGACATTGTAGAATGAGTATGACTATTATGCCAATCAGGATCACGCAGATAACCAGTCCGGCGATGATCAAGATTAGTTGCCAATCGACTGGAATCAACGCTAAGCGTCATGCTTGGTTAAAATCTCATTTGCCAGATGAAGAGCGAGGCGCGCTATTGTGATAATGTACGCATCACCACTTAAAAAGTGGCACGAATCAACTACATCAAATTCCAGAGCTCTCTCTCGAACAGCAACGTATACCCGCGTGTATCTTACTTGTCATACTTCCGCAGATAAACCCGAAGTTTATTTTTAAGATTTACGCTTTAATAAATTCAAGACTCTCGTTTTTAACTTGTGCCACTTTTTTCTCAAAGTTCCCTTTTTTAGAATTAAGTTACGCAACCCAACAGAAATTACATAGTATAGTGAGTTCGAACAGCTTATGTTTGATACACATTAACAGCGAGTCATTTATCGAAGACAATTATTTGACCGTGAGTGGCGAATTAAAGTAGTTTGCAAATCATTGTCACCGGAGAGCTAGCCGCACAAATGAGCTGATCTAGAATCTCTCTGATCTTTTAGAAGCACGGGCTGCGATAAAGCGTTCCGCCGCAGACGTATTACTCTTACAAATTGTGATTTTCCGGGGCATTGTAAAACGCGTAAAAGCCTTGGTACAAAAGAATCAAATTATTGCGTTGGTAAAAAGGTCCCGCCGGCTCCTGCTGAAAAAGCTTACGAGATTGTTATGGACGTTATATTGTGACAAACAATGTCAATTCCGGGAAGTGAAAATATACTTCTTTCTTCTAAGTAAACTGTGGTTAAAAATGTTTCAAATATTCTCTCCGATAAAGCGACAGCGACATACGTTTACAACCAAATATTTGGATGTCTCATTTACTTTTAAATATACGCGAAATATCTACGTTATCTCGGCGAGTATACGTGCGGTAAGAGACTCTGGCAATATTTCAACTCCTTAATCGTTCTTAAACTACTTTACATGCTTCCGATCTGCACGGGAAAAGTGAATCAATTTATAACGCGCTACTGTCTATGTCCATTAGACCTACATCTGTTTCCGCGAATTTTATGCATCGTCGAAGAGAAGAAATTTATTAGAAACTTATGTAGTTTCATTATGTCGATTAACGAAACATTTGTAATTAAGATAATAAAACTACACAAATTTCTAATTAATTTCTAATGTACATGTATTTATATTATCATAATAGGCTGGGCAATGTTTGAAGTTCGATTTTTCCTCAGCGAAAATATCGAGATTGTTAAGCTAATAGATATTTTGTTCTCTTACGCGAGAAAGCTTTTATGCATTTAGAAAATACGAATGGCCGCTATAAAACAAAAATGTACATTCTATGTAAGCACATATATTCTTGTCGAGTTACAATTAGCTCATGTTGTTTGCTCCGCGAGCAAATACGGCCTCTCATAATCATTAATATCGTGTGATATCGTGATCGTAAAATTAGAACTTTCTCATTTCTAACGATATCGCCTTTAATATATCGTTCTTCCGTTTGCTGAGACAACGTACGGGTGTACGTTACATTTATTCTTCTTGGATCTACGTCTAAATTAATCATATTAACGACAATGGCGTTCTTTCATTAACCAGCTGCTCTTGCAAGACGGAACGTTTCGATCAACGCAATTGTTTCTTGTCCCAGAAACACACATCCATTATTATTACCGCGATTAGATGATTTGTACTTGTTGTTTGCATAATATTTTAATCGAATGTGAATATCGAGCTCGTCCGGTTTCATTTTTTGACTGATCTTTCATTCGAGTCATTTTAACAACGTTGACACTTCGGCTAAAAGTAGTAAAAATTTGTAACAAATTTGTAATTTTCACTTTTTTATTGCAAACTATATATTCATAAGCTTTCAGGAAAGTCAAGGGGGAATAAATGTGAATAATAATTAATGGTAAACAATTTCTGGCGCGGGAAATCCTATAAAAGGGAAAACACAACGCGTATTTAACATCGTGCCCATGTAAAGCGCGGTTTCACGCATTCCCATCGGAAGAGTATCAATATCCTTTCGGCATTATAGCAAAACATCGCGTCGCATGAAATTAGTCGCGATGACGTGTCGAATTTCGTGAATCGTCGGCCGTTGCGCCGCGCCTCCCAGGTGCGTGTCGAATCGCGATCGTCGCGTACCCTCGCGTCTTTTTACCCGTCTCGGGTAAAAGTATTTTCGCGTGGAAAAGAAAATATCGACGCAAAGATCATCTATTATTCGGCCCACGCGATCACGATTAACATGTCTCTCGCGATCGGCGCCCGTCGCTTCGCGCTTGGCTGGAGTATGTCCGCGAAATTAGTCACGGTCACGTGACCAAATTTCCCTAATCGCCTAATACCGACAGTACGTGTCACGCGCTTCCCGGTGCATGTCGGATCGCGATCGCCGCCCGTCCTCGCGTCTCCTTACACGTCCCAGGTAAACCCTGCGTACAAACGAGTGTGTCGAGGATACCGAATCCAGTGATTGGCGTCTCGGTGTGTTAAACGGCGCGATCACGATGTCTTTCGGCGTCTTTTTACCGATCCCGGGTAAATTTTGGGTAGCGAGTGTCGAGGATATCGAATCCGGCGACGGGCGATCGCCTCGATATGTCAATTGGCTCGTATCATCGTGATTAATGCGTCTTTTTGGCTTCGAAATCGGGCAGCCGCCCGTCGGGTCGGAGCGAAGTTAGCCGCGAACACGTCGCCGAGTATGGCAGTACGCGTCGCGCGCTTCCCGGTGCATGTCGGATCACGATCGCCGCGCGTTCTCGTGTCTCTTCATCGGTTCCGGATAAAATCCGCGTACAGCGAACGATGGAAATGTCGAATCTAGTGCCGGGCGATTGTCTCGACGTGTCGATTGGCCCGTGCGATCGCGATTAATACGTCTTTCGGGATGCAAAATCGGCAGCCGCCCGTCGGCAAGTTTTTCGGAACGCGCGAAGTTGGCCGCGGTTATGTTTCCGACGCTTAGCGTGGCAGTACGCGTCGCGCGCTTCCCGGTGCACGTCGGACCGCGATCGCCTCTCGTCCTCGCGTCTCTTTATCGGTACCCGGATAAATTCCGCGTACAAACGAGTGTCGAGAATATCGAATCCAGCGACGGGCGATTGTCTCGGTGCGTCAGTTGACCCGCTCGATCGCGATTGATACGTTTCTCGGGCTTCAAAATCGACAGCCGCCCGTCGGGAAATTTTTTTGGGAACGTGTGAAGTTAGCCGCGGTCACGTCTCTAATCGCCTAGCGTGACGGTACGTGTCGCGCGCTTCCCGGTGCATGTCGGATCGTCGCGCGTTCTCGCGTCTTTTTACCGTCGGATAAATTCCGCGCACAACGAGCGACGGGAATATCGAATCCAGCGTCGGGCAGTCGCGTCGGTGCGTTAATTGGCCCGCGCGATCGCGATTAACGTCTCTCGGGTCTCGAAAAATCGGCGGTCGTCCGAAATTTTTCCCCGTCGGGAATTTTTTTCGGTACGCGCAAAGTTAGCCGCGGTCGCGTAAACGAGTTTCTGTCTACGGTACGTGTTGCGCGCGGGCGGGATTTGTGCGTTTCTCGTATTTCGTTCATCCGGCGCGCATCGCGAGTGCCATTCAGCATCTGGAACATCGAGAAGCATCGAGGGCATTGCTGTGGATCAGCGAAGACGAATAATCCCGCTAAGATATTCGGGTAACGGACGGTCCGCCATGTTTGTTCGCGGCGCGTCTTCTCGGAATCGGTGGCGTCGCCGCTTCTCGGAATTTTCCGTCGCTCGAAAACATTAGAAAAAAACGTTGAAGAATGTGGCGACGAGTCCGGGAGTGTTGTGCGAAGGTGTCGGGCGATCGATCAGTTTTAGTGACTCGATTATTTCGCTCGATCGCGATCGATAACGAGAGAACTTATTCGCTAATACGTATACGTCTTGGTAATGGACCGGAGCGCGTCACGAAGAGCATTGAGGGATCGCCGTCAATTTCGATTGAAGGAGGCTGTGATCGTCGCTGTGATCGCAAATGTGAGTGCATGAAGTTTAAATTTAATTCAGCTATGTTAGCGTACTTGGCGATATATCGATTAAAAATGTTGTAAAATTATCTTGAGAGAAATGGATGTATACAAGTAATTTTTCAATTTTTTTTTCATAAATAAAAGAAACTTAATTCAGCTATGTTTAGCACACTTGGCGATATGTCGATTAAAAATGTTGTAAAATTATTTTGGAAGAAATGGATGTAGACAAGTAATTTTTCAGTTTTTTTTTTTCATAAATAAAAGGAACTTAATTCAGCTATGTTTAGCGCATTTGGCGATATATCGATTTAAAATGTTGTAAAATTATTTTGGAAGAAATGGATGTATACAAGTAATTTTTCAGTTTTTTTAAAATAAATAAAAGGAATTTAATTCAGCTGTGTTTAGCGCACTTGGTGATATATCGATTTAAAATGTTGTAAAATTATCTTGGAAGAAATATACAAGTAATTTTTCAGTTTTTTTTATAAATAAAATTTTGCTAAACAAAATCGTGACGATACAAAGAGAAGCAAAATCTAATTTTTTAGCTAATGTCGGATTTTAGAGATTAGAGATCTAATTTTAGGAAAGACATCGAAAAATATGTAAGTTTTCAATCATAAATAAAAGAGATTTTGCTAAATAGAATTGTAAAAGTACAAAAACAAGCGAAATCTAATTTTTTTTAGCGAATTTCAGATTTAAAAGAATTAAAGCTTTTCTAATTTTAAGAAAAAAAATTGGAGTCTGAATTAAAATTTTATGTGTTTACGTATACGTAAAAGATTTTATTCTGGGAGATATGGCCACTAAGGTGATTTGATATTTCCAGAGTGTAAAATATGCGATATTAATTTAATAAGTATTAATTTAGCCCGAAAATATCGAATTATATATAGTATATACGTGTTAAAATTATATACAAAAAATATTAATTATTTGACGAAGGTATCGAAATGAAATCTTCGGCGAGGAAGATTCACTTCGCGATTCTTGGCAAATGGTATCGCTTCCCTCGCTAAACAAACCGATTATCCAACAATATGTACGTTCGAATTGCGCAAGATCCTCGGAAGCTTGTCTAGAGACGAGACGCGATCAGGTGAGAGTAAGAGTAATCTATGTCAGAGATATCAAACACTTACTGTGTGCTGTCAGTTTGATGATGACGGAATCCGTGCCGAAGCTGTTCGTAACCGTGCAGTTGTAATCCCCGAAGTACGTCGATATGGGATCCAGTAGGGTGACAGTGCTGACTACCCTCTCGGCCGCGTATTCCTCTTGCACGTAGAACGGCGTATTGTTCGACGTGAAATTGAGCTCGCGACCGGCGAAGCTCCACACCACCGATTCCGCTTTTGGCACGGATATCGCGGTGCACTTAACCTGGGAAGCAAATCGGGGGAAAAACGCCGGTGGAATAAAAAAATTGCGGTTAAGCGCGAGTTCCCTCTCCCCCATCCTCACCCCACATCGCCCGCCCACGGTCTTTCACCCTCGTCAACCGGGACGACCCGCGCTCTTCCGGCTCCTCTAAAAGTGTTTCGAGCATCGGCACAGAGAAAAATGTGGGAATGGCATCGCGCGATCATCGCGAACCTCTGTGTCAGCGCGAGGACGTATATAGAATGTCGGCGAAACGCTTGGACGAGCTTTGGCTGCCAGTTCATCGGAGTCGAAACGCGAGACGAAAATTCGTATCGACGTACGTCCGCAAACGTTCACCCTTTTTTTTCGAACATTGAAATCGATATAATTTTAATGAGTTTTCGAAAAAAAAAACGTTATCTTATTATGTTAATTGTATTACGCCGGTTGCGATATTGTTTAGTCGACACACTTATCGCGTCGGCGAAAAAACTTGCAAAGACGCGGTCGCTTCCGGACGTTAACGCGGCATTTTTTTCTCGTTTCGACAAAAACTTTGTCGAGATAACTTGGAACGCATCAACCCCCGTACGTTGACCCTACGGATTCTCAAGCGTATTTTTGCGTCGCGGATGAAGCTAAATTATCCAGAGTAAATTATACTAAGTGCTTCCTGATAACTGCCCGTTCCCGGCTCAAAAGATCTTTCCGGCAGCGGGGCGCTTCCGTGCAATAATAATTCATGATACACACGCGCGCGCGGGACGCCGGCGCGACGGCACTCAAGAAAATTACGCGCCGGCCGCGGCGTTTCTTCGCGTCCGACAGTCACCCCCGCGCGCGATACTTGACGACCGACTCTCGCCGGTCGAGGAACGCTCCTCGTGAATACGTGTGTGCACGCACCTTGACCACCCCCTCGTCGGGCACGTACTGGATCCTCTGCGACACTATGCTCGGCGGCGCGCGAATGTAGATGTTGGCATGGCCTGTTAATTCCGGAAACCCGGGCACACGGGCCTTGCAGTAGTAACGGCCGGCGGTGTCGGGGCTCACAAAGACGCTTATGTTCGGGCTGGTGGCGACCGTACGCTCCGAATCCTCGTGGTACCACAGGATCTCCGGCGTCGGATTCCCGTCCACGTCGCACTGCAGGATCTCCGTGGCGCCGTAATGCGTTTCCACGGAAAGCGGCGGGTGCCGAAACTGCGGGCCGTCTGAGGAAATTCAATTTTCAATCCCCCCGGGTCAGCTCGCGCGAAAATGAACTCTCTCCGGCGCGGGGAGAGAGGAGAAAAAAAAAAATGTTGCCTCCTTACCGCGCGTCTACTCCGGCGCGGCTTATTTCGAAAGAGCGCGTTTCCGCGGCGCCGGCGCGCTCTATATTTTATATCGTTACCGCGATTGCTTCTTTAACGCGCCTGTAAGGTACCGGCTTTACGATAAAACGAAAATTCTCTCTTGGCGAAATTCCTTCGAGCACCGCTCGATTTTATGCCACTGCGCGATTGTATCTTTTGGTTTTAGACCACTGCGTCGAAGCGATATCATTTTTTCCCGCACAAAATGAACCCTGGAATCCTTGCGCGAAATTTAAGCGTCGAAACAAAAATCTCTGGTTAAATCTCAAATGCGCGATAATTTCTGAAATCGGCTATCGACCCTTCCGCTGTTATTGTTTCTTACGAAAAATCAAATTTTTTGCTTACATCTTATATCCAAGGTTTGGCTCTCCTCGCTTTTACCGACTTCGTTCGAAACCTCGCACTTTACGGTCGCGTCATGCAGCTCGCGGGTAGCATTGTGAATAATCATCTCCGTGGTGTAGTCCCCGATCACCTTTTTCTTGTTGATAAACCACCTGGAAAGGAAAAGTGAAATAAAAGTCACTTAAAGAGGACAGTCTGAGAAATAGCGTCTCCTCTTTATCCTGTCTAATAATTTGACTATTGGCGGGTGTAATAAGTCGATGCCGTGCATCAAAAACTCACGGATTATCAAGCATTTTTCACAACTCGCGTTTTTCTCCTTCCACCGTCCTACAACTTTCTCGCGCGTCACCATCTCCCGCTCCGGATCAATACGACCTTTTAATAACGCAATGCATCTAAACCGCGTTACTTTTTGTGACTTTAAAACCGTTTTTCTCGCAGATTTCACATTGTATGTAATTAGCATGCAATGTGCACATATTTTTTAATTGGATTTGATTTCTTTTTAAGTTTAATTGAATCATTTTCTTATATGTTAATAATTAGATCTGAAGTTAAAACTCCTAGTTAATTAAAAATTAAATAAAAAATTATTTTAATAACTATTTCAATTCAATATATCTCCAATTTAATTTTACTTTCGCTCTTCGGGTTGAGAAAATGTTGAGAAATTAATCGGAAAATGATTAATCTCTCAACATTTACGATGCGGAGACAAGTCGATTTTAAATTAATGAAGGAGCACACTCGTAAATTTGGCTCGGTGACATTTTGTACACGTGCTTTATGACGTTTCCTTACCGCGAAGTACTCCGCCACTCGACTTTTGCCAATCGTGGCGTTCTCACGAAGGATCTGAGCGATTTATCTCGAGCATCGTTTGGCCGCACAATCGAGGAAAAGAGCCTCGGCGTCGTCGTTTCGAATGGTAATAAACGAGAGAGGGCAGGCTGCGCTTTTCACAGCGACGAAACGGCCTTCGCGTACAATCAGCGAAAAGGAGAAAGAAAGAGAGAGAGAGAACCGAATCGAACTGGAACGACTTACCGAGCTCGTGTGTCTCTAGGCAGGAGAGACCGTGGCGCACCACCCTTCGCCACCCTCTGCCAACCCTCCCCTTTCGCGCGCCCTTCACCTCTCGCATCGCAATCGATTTTATCGGAGCCGTAGAGCCGTCCGACAGACAATTTACCTCGCAAAGATGCCGGCAAAAGCGCTGTGCAACGTACATCGGGCGAATACTGTGCCATAACGACTCGATAAACATCGAAGTGTCTGTAGGTCATCTCGTATCTTCCGGTAAAGTTCAACTCTTCCGCGTACGCATCTATGGAGCGTTCGAGAAAGACGCGATCTAACTTTAGGAACATATTTTACTCGCAGCGAGATTGAAAGAAGTTTTATGAATCCTTATCTCCGGCAATTCCTTCCTATTTCGAGTTGTAATACGTTATATGTATTTGTCATTGGAAGGGGATTGTTTCTCATTTCTACACCGAGAAAAATAATCTGGGAGAAATGATCAGATTGTATCAACGAGACGGTAAAATGCGAGACCAAATAGAATTTCTGGTTATCATAATTAAACTCGATTTTATAGCTAGATCGTTTGATAGACTATAACAATTTATGATTAATATTTTTTGGAATACAAAACCTCTAATTATATTCGTCGGATGTTCCTCGCGAGTAATACGCGACATCGCCAAATGATTATTAAGAAATTCTGATGTATTTAACAAGAAAGAATTAATCATTCTCATTTGATAATTCCTACAAAAATTCTGATTCGTCATTTTCGAACAGATATACCGATTAAATTTACCAGATATCCAATTAATGCAACCAGACTTTTCCAGTATAACGCGAGCATAGCGAATATGTTTCAAGAAAACCTTTTTTGAACGAGAAGTTCTCTTGAACAGTTTATATACCGCGCTCCGATTTTAAAATTTATTTCCTAACACGCGTACGTGTCAATTGCTTTCTTCGTAAATGTAATAATTTGCATAAAGAACAAAAGGTTCAGCACGATGATGTAGATGTCTTCCATTTTCTGTAACCCGCCAATTTATCAACGCGATTATGATCACGGAAATAACGGAAAATTAATTAGTATCCGAAATTAATTAGTCCAACGACTTAACTTATCTCGCATCCGACTTCCTACGTTTCCTCGGTTATTATACAAGCTTTTCTCCGCTGTAATGAGATCATTTAAAAACTGATACGATAGCAGATTTTGTTACTTCTGTTATCTCGTTGTTTAACGCCGTGCGAAAGCATGGAAAATCACGTCGCCGATCTCTCGTCGCTTCCTCAGTTTTCACTTGCATTCGGACTTTTTTTACGAACGATGGCGCGATGTTGTAAAAGCTACAAAAAACTACGGAAGCTATAAAAGCTGTTAAAGCGACTGGTAACTAACGTTCGTTATCATCAATACAATGAGGCTCTCTGGTTGCTCTTTACTCGTTTCTCCGTCTACTCTACTACCCGTGAAGTCCCATAAGCGGATCAAGTTTCTTTTTTTCCATGGAGCTTTAACATATATCACCTATGCTTGGAGAAAGTCTGACT
>JANQDE010000017.1:1900215-2047815 GCA_037157785.1 Cephalotes varians | reverse complement strand
ATTTTGAGCTTTTACGCAAAAGCTTTCCGTTCAGTTTACATACGGGAAAAGAGCCACAATTTAAATCTCAGCCCTCGCAAAAAATTACTGCAAATCCTTTTGTCTACCTTTGATTATGAAGTTAATTTATAAAACTCGCACAGCGAATGAAATGCAGCGTCGGAGTACTCCACATTGTGCGTCAATATCTCGAGTTAAATGATCGAAACTTTCATCTAAGAAAAAAAGATTGATTTTGCAAATTGCAATAATGTTTTTTAGATACGCCATCTGCGCTTTCTCGGGGGGTGGGAGGGGGTGATATTTTCGACGAGCCGGTTTAAATTCGCCCGATAATCTCGTAAATTAATACAGCGCGTCATCCGGGCCGAGCAATTCTTTTTTTCCCCGGCGGGATGTTGCGTAACGAATAATTTAAAAGCAATCAAAGCGGGCCCGCTAGGCGAAACCCGCAAACGCGCCCCACGTTAACACGTGCGCGCGCAACACCGTCCTGAATTTGACATTGTCCTCTTTGTAGAGACGGATATCGATCATCCGCCTTCTCTTTGTCGCTCGCAGCCAATGTACGAACAACGCGACTCACGTTTTGCTTACGCGCCCTCGCGTGCTCGCTGCGCCGACGGCGTCGCTCACCTGTAGCGGCACGACATCGTGAGAAACTATCGATATTTCGGAAACTTTAAGTAGCTTAAGACTCACAGGTCTGCCGATCGCTTCAAGCAAGGGAAACTGATACTAGTCGGAGTCGCCTATGCACGTCATATTTTATTTGTGCGTGCGAAAAGGGAAGTTTTGCTGCAGACCGAGGTCACTTTTTAGCAAACGTTTTCCTAGCAAACGGTCGAAAGTTTGGAAAAATAATTTGAAAGTATTAAAACGAAGCGTTTCCGATATTTTACGATCGATTACGATGATTTTCGACATGGGAAAATGTAATTGTGCATCATTTGCGATCTCCCGTATTAGTCTCTTCTTCCGTTATGAATATTTCACTTGTTGTATGTTAATTATAGGTACACAAAGGGTAACTATTAAGTAACCATTCGAAACTCGTGCTCAACTATATTGACTTTATTGAATAACTCAGGTGACCCAATTTAGACTAAAGTTCGGATTACCGTAAAGCCGTAGAGAGAGAGATCTTACTCTATTTTTAATAAATTAATTAATTTTGCAATTTTACCGACTCCATGCGTTCCTACAACAAAATACAGTTTTCATGATCCCTGAGAGTTGACGTAACTACATTAATTATTTTGCAATATTTCGATCAGGGGAATCGGATATTCAAATCTTCCCTCTTCCTCTTCCAATGTTGATGAAAGTATCGTCGATATCTCTTGCGCGTGTTTTTACTCACCTGTATTCTACATCGGGTGGATTTGCCTCGGCGCAACATTTGAACCTAAGCTCGGAACCTTCGACGATGCGATCGATCTTCGAGAGGGACACCTTCGGTGCGTAACGTACCTGAAAACAAAACGCGTAAATCGTCTTTCTCCTAAGCTCCCCATCACGCAGAAATTGAACACGATCCGATCTCGATGTTACCGTCACGCTATCGTTTCGAGGTGCGCTACGTGCGTAGTCCGGAATAATAATGATGCATATCCATTACCGCGCGTTTGAAATTTTCGGAACGTTCGTTATATATTTCACAAGGGAAATAGGAAATACATCCCGTAGTATATCACTCACACTCGATACTCTTCCAGAATTGAATGAAATTTTACCTGTTTTTCAATTTTGAGGGTTTGTCCGAACATTTCAAGGATGTACATATATCTATCACATGCATTGTTTAAAACCCACTTCTTTTCTTAAGGATATACATATATTTGTTATGCGTTATTTAAAACTACTCCTTTTTAAGACTATTACATTAGTTTTTAAATCAATAAAGATTTATTTCTTCGACTTGCTTCTTAGATTCACCGTGCTTTCTTTTACCAAACGATTTTTTTTTATAAAGTAATCAATCTTGTATAAAAAACGTTAAAGTACCATTACTTTTAAAAGTGATTAAAGATAAATATTTTTTTATTAGTTGAACTTCAAGATCGTCAGTGATAACGCTTATTCTGCAATAAACTTCGGATTTATTTATAAATAGAATTTTAATATTTAAAGCTTTATTACGAAAATATTTAATTCTGATATTCGAAATCAATATTATATTTATTATAACATTTATTCGATTAAATAAAGAAGCAAAATTTTATTAAATTATTTTATTAAATTACGTTACATAATCTAGAGGAAGGGCGTTTATATATGAATGACAAATATTTTAGCAGAGATCGCTGAATTGTCAAGAAAAAAAATTTGCCATTAAAATACAATAAAAGCATTACTTTCTCTATATATCGAGAGTTAATTCAATTTTGTCGTCACGTGCACGGATGATAAAGAAAAAGCACGTCGAAGAAATAAAAATTTGCTTGAACTCGCTTGCGTAACAATTGCTTCCAATTAGGACGATATTAACGTCGAACTTATATTAGGAGTCGTGAAAAGCGCGAGTAATATATCCGGCGCAGTGTAAAAGAGTTAAGTAATAACTCGCAAGAATTTTCTCTGCAGGTCGGCGCGGTATGGTGCGTTCGTAATATTCTCGTCGTCGTCTTCGTTGTCGTCGTCGTCGTCGTCTTCGTCGTCGCCGTCGCCGTCGCAAATTCGAATGTTCTGCCCGGGCAAAAATCTCCGCGAGTTCACTTCGTTGCCCTTTTCCATGAAACTATTTGTTCCCTTTGCCACTTCGGATAATGGAGTCTACGTCTCTGAAGAAAAGAGGGCGGAAGTAGTACCCGGAGAACGCGCCAAAGTACTCGCGCGCTCGCAGCACGAAAGTTGCGCCAGCGGATGGCGATTACCGCGCGCTAACCGCTTCTCAAGACACGACGTTAATTATTATACGTCGCCTCGTTACCCTCGTTACCCTCCACCCTGCCCCGTCCCGGCCTCGCTTTCGCGCGACTCGCGTTAATTTCTTCCTCCGGTCAGCGAGTAAAAAGAGCGCGCGCAAAAGGCCAGTGATTTTATTTCCCTTTAAGCGAGATTTCTATCTTCCCCTGCTTTCCATTTTCTTTTATTTCCCTCTGATTTCTCGTTGTCTCGCTGACACGGTTCAGAGAACTTATTTCAGGATATTACCCTATATATTTCCGAGACACCGGGCTCGGGCCAGCCTTGTCGAAATCGTGCGCTAATTAATAAGAGTAGGCAATTACTTCTACGTACCTCGACGCGAAGTTTGGCGCTTTGCGGCGAACGATCCGCCATATTTTGACTTTGGCACGTGAAAGTCGTGTTGTCGTGATCCTTCCGTGGCATCACTCTCAGGACGGACTTTACAGTGGTCAACGGACCGTTATCGTACGCCTCCTTCGTGGTTTTGATGCCACGGTGTAGCACGTTGCCCAGTCCATCGATCCACGTGATCTGCAAGAAACGTTACAGTTAAAAATAGCGTCGCTCGAGAAAACACTCGCGTCAGGGAATTGACCCGTGACCGGAATTCTTATGCTTTTATTACCATAATGTTGCCCGTGGGACCTAAAAACTTGAAGTTTTTTTTTTTAAGATTACAACCCTTTTAGGAAAACATTCTAACAAAAATGCAAGTCTTTGATGTTATATCGAAGGTAATCTCTTTTACGACATATCTTAAATAATTACTTGAAATAATAAATTACATCTTCTTTAACATCCGATCAAAGTGGTTGGATCACAATTTCGAAAATTTAAGTGATATCTGCTTCTGAATTCCACAATTGTGTTCAAAATTTTCACAACATTGTTTACGGATAAAAACCGATAGCCTCGGAATTGTTGAGAGATACGATTCGCGCAACGATCAATTAATAATGAAGTTGCAAACGAACTTCCGTGCATAATGCCGTAACATGATTGTTCTACCGGGCCTATTCAAATACAATTGCGCGCGTATGTGCATGCGTGTCGCGGAAATCAAGCTTATCGGCTCTAATTAGACACCTCATGCGAGAGTTCCCGCTGTTTGTTATCGATATGAGATCTCCGGGCTGCAAGTGGCGCAGCGTCCTTCCGCATTCGCCACGTTAGGGATCACTAGAATAATCGTATTCCCATAGTGTCGCCATTAGAATCTACGGTATTGTCCCGTATCACGATTTATGCACTCTTCGCACGAGTTTCACGATGTATCAACATTGTTGCAATTTCACCGGTGGACAGATATCTATCGGATATATTTTGCTTTTCGAGATGTTCCGTGATTACTCCGATAATTTTGTTTTTTCTTCATTAATCAGTAACGTGCATCTGTCACGTACACTTGTTAATAAAATTCATATGATGTACTGATACTTGTGCATCATTTCTCTGTCATTAAAAATGAGAAAAAATTATAACGCCTAATTGGAATATCTAGTTTAGAACAATAATAAGTAATAAGTAAATCTAGACCGTAACGAATAAATCAATCAAATGAAAGAAATTGCCTTTCCGATCATAGTGGAAATCTCAGTGCCCAATCATATTTTTGTATGCAATTTTTAGATACAAATTTTCAGTTCGTTTTTAAAACTGCACGCCAATTGTTTGTCGGATTTATAACGCAATTTTTTTTAATTTTAATTTTTTAAAATAATCTCACAAATTTAATTTTAATCGTCAGTTTGATAAATGATAGCATCTTAAAATCCGTAAATAACTAATTTAGAATGCCAGTTTAGAAATAATTATATAATTTATTTTTAATAAAATTAATTAATAATTAATTATATAATTATATATAATAACGTCAGAAATAATTATTGAACCACACTATCCTCAAAAAATTATGAAATAGTATTCTCAGAGAAACATTCCAAGTTTTCTATGATAAATTCCATACTTTCGAATATATTTCGTAATGTAGGATGAGAAGTTCCATAATGGCATTCTATTTTTCACTTTTAAGGATATGCGATGCTATTGTTAGTTTGCATAACAGCATAATAACGGTAAAATCATATCGGATATGTCGCGTGACACTACACGATTTCATAACATATACGGAAAGATTTTTAAACGTGAAAGAAATATCGGAAATCGACAACTACGATTTACGCGAGATCGCCTTCTTTCATGCAATCAACGCGTCGAATATACTTTCCGTTGACGCCTTCTCGCGAGGCAGGTTCGTTTAGTTGCTTTTCTAACTGCGGCCGCCGCAGGAAATCGATCTCATCCGCTCTAATTAGGAGTTCTGCGGTCCCGCGGTGCAGTACCATTTACTATTGTGTCACGAGTGTGAATGAAATTACCGTGCAAAGTGCATCTGCCTAAAGGAGCGAAAAATCGGAGCATACGGGACATTTTTATCCTTTCTCTTAAAATTTTTTTTGTAAAATATATAGCCTCGCATGAAACTGTAATACAATTAACTTTCATTAACGCGTTACTTTTAAAAGTAGGATCTGATAATTTTCGAAAAAACTGAAATGTTTAAAAATCTTTAAAATAGAAATAGAACGGATTAAAATGATATATATATATAAAAAGCTGTACTAATGACTGTAACAATATATGCGCTCCGCGAAAAAGTATCATTTGTCACAAAATGATTATTGATTTTACGTATAATCCCGCTTTTATTTCTAATCTTTATTTTTTTTTTTTTAATTTCAATAAACACAACTCCACATTTCAATAAACATGGCTCGAGAGCTAATCTGCATCGAACCTTTTATCCCACTTTCTCACTCGCTTAATTATCCAATATTCAGTTTTTACGTTTTCACAGTATTAAAGCGTGTATCCCGCATTTTCTGGTCGAAAATGGCAGAAATACACGCGCAGCTGGTTGCCCTCCGGGCTAGAAATTTCGAGGCGCGCGCGTCCACCTTTATTACGAAGCATATTGAGAATAGTATCAGGATATCCCGTAGCGGTTTTCTCTGGTAAGATGAATAGATTCACAACTAATAATTTCCCGTGGGCATCCACGCGGCCCCATCCCGTTACCCCAGCATGGACCATTCGCACGATGGACAATAGCTCTGAAAGTGGAGTTACGGGATGTAGAATAAGCGGTGCGACCAGGTGAAGAGAAGGCATTAGTAGTGGTGGTGATACAGAGACAGAGAGGGAGGGGGAGGGGAGGACGCTGAAGAAAGACGGAGAAAGGGACAGGAATTGCGCGAGTAAATACTCTATCCCGTTGTTGGAGCTGTTTAATTACTAGTTATCAGTTGAAAGGCAAACGGAGGGAGGGTGCGAGAGAGGGTGCGCGTGCGACAGTGAATCGAGGAAAGAAGAGAGAAACGAAATCGGATTATGGCCAGAGCTGCGAAGCATTCGACTGTGGTGACTCTGAATTTCTAGCGGAATTGCACCATTCCTTCTACCCTCGCTCTCCCTCTTTCTCTCTCGCCCGTTCGCTTTTTCTCCCCTGCCGTGCGATTCGCCTAATGAAGGCCGATAAGGTCGCGATAGATTCAGCAATATCGGCGGCTTAGAGCATCGCCCGACCGAGCATCTCAGAGGAAACGAGATGGCTTGTACATTAAGTCGTAAAATCGAGAGATCTGCATTTATTAAATGTTTCCTTCGATTTTATCGCGCAGCGAGATTCCCGAGATTTCTCAACTTGAATTAATCGTCGTAATTATAGCAAATTGTTGTTGTTCGCTAGATAGTTTATGTGTTAATATGAGTATATTATGTAATGTTTCGTACATTTGCTAAATGCAATATAAATAGAGAACAATAATACATATGGTACTATAAAAGCAATATTAAAATCCTGCCTTGAGGAAAACTTGTGATATCTCGCGAGTTTTGGCGGCAAGACGATAGCAAGTCTTAAAACTTTAATGTCGTCAAGGAGATGGATAAGATAGGAGGTGAAAGATATCAGAGTGAAAATGTACGGAATACAATGATTTAAATAATAGTGTAAAAATCGCGGCAAGTAGACGTTACATGTTTGGGAACAATTATTACAGACACTGTTTAATATTAAAATCAAGATTATACGCGACGAAGCAGTTACCCGACTTCGCGAAAATTATTTCGGAAAATTCTATTGTTTTATTCATCCCTTAAACTTTTCGATACGAGACATGGTAAACAAAATGCAAATGCTCAAGAACAAAAGAATGTTAAAAAATCTATCTTGTATAATATTTAATTAACTTAATATTTCTTGATATTACTTTTTTTTTAGCAAAGTATTCTATATAATATCAATATTTATATAAATATTCTATCCAATGGCTTCCTCAGAAAACGTAAAAAATTAGAATACATTTCAATTTTTTACTACACGAAAAGAACGATTTTGCTGAGGGATTTAAAATTTTGCTGGATTTGAAAATAATTTTGCTGAACCGTCAAAATAATTTTGTTGGAACCTTAAAATTAATAAGCAATGCTGCAAAAAATTTTGATATTCTAGCAATTGGTGTTAGCGTTCTACATAATTATTTTAATAATTCAATAAAATTATTTTTCTGTATCTAACTAAAACTTTAGATCTTTCAGCAAAACCATTCTTTCCGTGTATAATATAAATTAAATGCAATATATTTTAATACAATTTGATATATAATTTGGATCAAATCAAATTAGATTTTATTGAAATTAGAAATACCGACTCTCGGATTTGATAAACAAGTATTAGGATATATTATGATTGAAGATATTTTTTGTCTCTTTTGAAGTACGTTGCTTTAAAAAATTGTATAAACATGTTTTTAATAAGAGATTTGCGATTTTCGATAATATGGCATTTAATTCATTGCAAGCCTTAAAAAAATTTCCAACAAAAAACAAAAGCAAATAAAAAAATCAAATATAAATATGCTTTGGGACTGTTCAGGTGTAGCCATTCGGCAGCAGATGTAGCGCCTACGGCAGCTTATAAACCGATAACAGATATTCGCCAAATTGAATCTGTTACCAAAAAATGCGTATATTTTCAGGATAGACATTTAATGTTAAAAATTTTAGCTTTTACGATAAATGTCTGTTAGATTTGTTTAGATTCTAAATATATCGGAGATCGAAATGTACCGTCTATTTCTATTGCTAACTTCCGTATTAGATTTTATGACATCTTATATATCTTACTTTACATGTTCTGATAATGCAGCAGGCGGTACGCGAAAAAAAAATAGTCTAACGATGAAACCGCACGAACTGTACGCACGATATCGCGTGATTAGCACTCCACTCTTTTCCTCTCGCGTTAACGCTTTCACTGATCCAACAATGCATCGGAATTTTGCGAGTAGCTTTCGCTCTATTTTCCCACCCTACGAACGTTGAGTCACGTTAATAATCGATTATGAAGTCCATTGTTTGACTGAACAGAACTGAGCGCAATAATAATGCAATTAACGAAAATTCACGAAAAGTTGTCGAAAAATGAATTTATTCTTGTGAATAAATAATTTGAACGAAGCTAAAAGCTAAGTATAAAACTTACGAACAAATAATTTAATGTAATGTTTACAGTTTACATAATTATATGTATGACAATGTGTTGTATTGATTAAAAACACTGTCTAACTAATCGTTAATTGCTCAGAATATAATGGTTCATCGCTGTAAAAATGATCGTTATTTTATGAAGGGAACAGATATTTTTTTACATTATTTTTTATTATTTTTATTTTGTATTATTTCTCTCTGTCTAGTACGTTTTTTTTTCATGCCTTTCACTTTTCGATATCTATAGATACGGTCATTAGCACATCTTATTGAACTTTTTATAAAACAATCGAAATAGCGGTTGGATGAGAATTCCGTATAATGAGACTGTTTGAATGATTGAAATGATTCGGATGTTGTGCACTACCTATTTCCGTAATAATATTTGTAACGCCGGAGAATATCGATTTAATTAATGGCTACGCAAAATGTGGTTTCGTGGTAATGAATAATGCGAAAATTAAGCTCTCATAAAATATGACACTTTTCACAGATTTGCACGATTTGACGCATTACGAATTGAGAAGCAAATTTTTAAGAAAAACATACGTAATCTATGATCAACATATACAATATAGTCACAAAAGTCATATTAATTGTTTCTCTGACTAGCGATGCGGTTTATTTTGACTATCAATATTCTACCAAAATTATAGGATTTCTGTAGAATTATTATTCAATATTCTATCGGATTGCAGTCGACCATTTTAATCATTCTATGATTTATATATTCTTTTTGTACGCCGCAGAAACACATTCAAAATGGATATTTTTTTGTGTTTAAATATTCCGCGATCATTACTCGCGCGTCGATTCCCCGATCGTGCCATTAATCATAGATTTGCATAATTTTAATTAAAAAGCATGCGTTTGCGAACGATCGGAAAACAAATTTCATTAAATTCTTCACCAGTTGCCGTCAACTAGCTCTTGCTAGGCTGAATTTAACATTAACGACAGTGAACATTGTCGGAATCGTATTTATCTGAGAATAAAACTCGCGCTTGATAGATTCACGTGTTTGAAATGTTTCAATATTTACAAGACGTATTAAACATACATTTCTTAACTTCTGAATGAACTGCTCGCGATAATAAATTATCTTGTTTGTTTTTTACTGCAAAAGATACAACTATAAGATTTACACAAAAGATGGATACTTTGAAAATTTTTAATAGATATTTTCTTTGCGTAAAAAATTTTTCTTTCTTGCAAGTGAAATTCTTGCTTGTAAAAACCTTCCGAAATTATTTAAAATATTTGCGTAAAAAAAATCGGTTGATTCTATATTGATAGGTAAATTAATACATTGTACACGCAAAAAATTTTGCTAAAATATTAAAAAATTTATCTAGATACAGATCTGAAAACAATTTCATGTAAGAAATAATTTGGTTAAAATAATTATGTAGGACGCTCAAACTGATCGAATATCAAAACTTTTTGCATGCTCATTAATGCTTATCCATAAAATAATTTTGATAGTCCAACAAAATTATTTTTCAGATTTGTAGCTAAATTTTTAGATACTTTAGCAAAATCTTCTTTCCATATATAATTTCGTACGAAAGATGGTCGAATAAATAGATTTGAAGCACCCTATACTGTCTTGCGAAAAAGTTCTTAGCGTGCAATTGTAATGGAAAGTTATGCAGCCGTGATAACTTCCGATGTTGTTAGGGTCCGCATAGCCGAACTTTTGCTATGTAATGAATGAAAATAAAGCGCGCCGTATGAAATCCGTAGGCGGTACATTAGCGTAATGGAAAAACCTTATCTCCATAGCAGTCATTAAGTTTAAGCTCTTTTATATACGGATAAACTTCGTTTTGTCACGAATATTATGGAAACACATCTTGCAAGCTCATGAAACTAACGAGAACTTTTTCCTGATATTACGTGTGTCTCGTAAAACAGTCACTTTGGACTGAGTGTAATATACCCGCACGCAAAAAAAAAAAAAACGGACCACTGTAACATTACAGTGGCCCATTTTTTTTTTTGCATGTGAGTGTATCAAAGCATTATCCATCCTCTTTAATGATACTTTATACAGGGATAATTGTATCATAGCATACCACGTTATGTTATCGCGATTATTACAGTTAAAATATTTACCTTAATATGAAAAATGGATGCGTATTATCGAGCTATTATTACTGTGGTATTGGGTGCAAAAACAATAACTGCTAACGACGCTAATTTATATCGGTATATAGCTTGTATAATATGGAATGTAAAATCCACGAA
Source organism: Cephalotes varians (assembly GCA_037157785.1). Classification (NCBI taxonomy): domain Eukaryota; kingdom Metazoa; phylum Arthropoda; class Insecta; order Hymenoptera; family Formicidae; genus Cephalotes; species Cephalotes varians. Next base: position 2,037,102 of record JANQDE010000017.1, on the reverse strand, counting down.
TTATATTGTTCCTTTTTTTTTTCAAATTAATCCATTCCTCATGAGCTCTCGTTTCTTACACGTTATTTACACGGACACGCGTATTACGTGTCAAACGTATTTTATAACGTGTTCATAAGTTCAGGAGGGGTGAAATTGCAAGAGCAATCAGTATTAACTGACGGGCTGGATATATGTATATAGGAACGTAGGTAACCCACATAAATCTCAGGCTCACCGAGCGTGATTCGAAGTTGTTTTTGTTGCGCGGAAACCACGCGTTCTGCTGAGTGGACTTCGCAGCAAGAAATGCGGCCCATGGCTTCGGCCGCGGTCAGATTTTCAGGGCAGATTCGATATTATTTACTAAGCGTGTCGCGTTTGGATTTTCGCTTCTAGTTCAGTCAAAATGGCAGGCAATAATCGTATTCTTCACATTATCGATTCCAATTAAGATCCGTGTGACGCGAAACGAGACTCTCTCCAATAAATCTAAATTTGACACCGAGCAGTATTGTCCCGCCAGCAATCTGTCTATCTACACGCGACAAAAACAGCCTCGAATCACGCTCGACCGGTTTGACACATAGTTTGAAAAGGTTAATCGCGAGAGAAAAATAGTTCGTACTTTCTGCGTAGAAGTCTGTCACGAATAAGGGGATTTAATATGTGGATATGTTTATCCTGTTTTATGGTGGATTCGTGAATATAACTCAGTTTATATATTGTATTTGTGTGTGTGTGTGTGCGTGTGCGTGTGCGTGTGCGTGTGCGTGTGCGTGTGTGTGTGTGTGTGTGTGTAAGCACTGACGTTCAATTTAATTGCTAAAACGTTTATTTTTAAAACATGGCAAAAATGTTTAAGCATCCTATTTTGATGGTTCAAAAAAGTTATTTTCATATCTGTACCCAGCTAAATTTTTAGATATTTCATCAAAACCATACTTTTCGTGTATAGTGTTAAGATCTATTATCACACATATAATACAATATCATAGCTCTGGATACATTATTAAGTGTATAGTACAAAATATTGATACATATTCCACGTACCATGTCGAATTCAGAGAAATCGAATTTTATTTTTATTTTTCGCTTAGAATCGCGATGGATAATCTACTTTGTATGCAACGTTTTCGGAAACAAATCAGTTAAGAAAGATATTCAGAGAGAAATACGCCTAAATGTAAAATCAATCGAGCATAATATTCGAGAGAGCGTATTGCCCATTGCTAAGAGATATTCACGAAATTTCCAGATGCAATCGCCGGAGGTTGCTTTCACGCTATTAATCCGATCTAATCTCGGGTCTAATTTCTAATCCTATCGTGTATATATATATATATATATACACACACACGCGCGCGCGCGCGTTGACAAAGATACAAAAGAGAAGATACAAAAAGAGAAAAGAGTACTCGCCTCCGCTGGCGGTTTACCGGCGATGCTTATACATTCGATCACCAGCTCGCGATCTTCGGTGGTGACGAGGAAGTCGCCCTGCAGGATCTTCGGCTTTTGCGGTGGCACTAGCACGCTCAGCTTGGCAAATCTCGATCGTAAAGCCGGCTGTCCGTCGTTTGTCGGCGACGCCTGACATTGATACGTGCCGTCGTCCTCGAGTTCCACCGGATATATATGCAGCGAAAAATCGCCTGAAAGCAGAAAAAATATAAACAATGAATATTAAACTCATTTGACGTGATATTAAATACCGACGTTTTTTCATGAGCTTCCGCTAGAATTAATACAATTGATGTAGACATTATTTTAATACATAAGTTTAATTTGGGTCTTTATCATAAAAATATATTGCAGTAATGAAGAAGATTGGAAAATTGTGGTAAACGGTGATCTCTGTGATATGTATTTTTGTTCGAAGAAAATTGATTCCAAATTGAATAAAGAATCTGTCACTAAAATACAATGCGAAGTGGAAATAATCTCTATATTATATGGATACTCTCTGAATTGTAGACAATGGAGGAGATCGAAAAAACGATATCAACTGCAGCGGAATATGTCAGTCGCTTACGGCATCGCGTCGGAACGCAGATATAGAATTTATCGCGGCTTTATTTTAAATTCGTCGCGTATTCACGTAAACTGTCAGGAACCAGCCAGCTTGATAACTACTATCGACGAATTAGAACGAGCTTATCCTAGTGTGAGGAAGAGTCTTTCTCTCTCTCTCTCTCTCTTCTTCCCCCTCCCTCCTCCCATCACTTCATCTCTCTTTTCTCTTCCCGATGATTTTCAACTATCGCCGCCACTGATTCCCATTCCCTCGCCAAATCGCGAGAATATGCATTGTCTGTCGAGCAAAAGTGGCGTCATTCAAAAGTATCGCGAGCTCGTTGATTCACGCCGAGTCGCATCACGTATCACGTAACGTATCGCGCTCGAATAAATCCGCGTCGCCTGTACAATTTATCCTCCTTTCTCTGTGTATGTGTGTGTGTGTGTGTGTGTGTGCGCCGTTTCCTTCTTTCGCGCATCGGCACTTTTTTCCCCATCGTCCTCCCCATTTGACCATTCTCTTGGGCCTTCTCGCGGATCGATGTCACGCATGTATCTCGATGCTTACAGCATCACTTCTCGGGTCCGCGAACGGAGCAAAGTGAACACGAAGGAGACATTTCGTGTATATGGTGCAGTGATCGAAGAGACAGCTCATGGTCAGACGGTAGAAAAATGTAATTGTCAGTCTCCGTGCGTGCGTGCGACGAAGAATAATTTCTACAATAAATTGCACCTTTGCGATAAAACCGGACAATGGCGGCGCGTCCAACACACTAAGGGCACTTTTCGTCAAGGTGTCAGTCCTAATTTACTGCCCTTATATATGAAATATAAAATTTCACAGAAAATATGAAGCAAGTAGATAAATATAGACAAGTAGATAATTTCATTTTCGTGAAATTATTAATTTCTTCTTAAGAACTGATGCACACAAATAACAAATATTACAATAAAAATTATAAAAAATAAAAATGTAAGCAAGAAAAGAAGAAAATAATTCAAAATTATTAAATTTGTATTTAAAAATTAATTTGAGATTATTTGAAATTATTAAATTGTTAAATTTAATTTGAAATTATTACATTATTTAAATTTTATTTTACAGTTAACGAAGATATTAGAGTTCAGTAAATTAAGAAAATCAATTTTACATTACAAAATTGATATGCAAAATATAACATACTACTAACTTACAGTTTTTAGATAAAATTGTTACATGTCATTTTTTTCTTTTCATCTCTCTCTCTCTCTCTCTCTCTCTCTCTCTCTCTCTCTCTCTCTTTCTTTCTCCACAACTTCAACTCGAGAAAAAATTCATTATTTAATTTGTTATTCTATTTAGCACTTGTACTATAGAATACTATAGAATACAAAACTCTATAAATGATTTTTTTATTTATTCTCTGTTAGGACAATATGTCTCTTGATTGTCGCATTCCTGTTCAAAGTTACGGTGGTTTATGCCCGATGAAACGTGTATGAGCCGCTCGTAATACCGTGCGTTTCACCCGTTAAACGTCAGGGCGTTATCGAAAATAATTTCCATGGGAAATTTTGTGTGATGCGGTGTGGGATGACGCGAAAAGCTTCGCCGAGTCACTCATCCGTGATGGTCGCGCGAGTAAAATTGACGAGCGCCCCTGCATTAAATGATAAAGCATTTTTTTTACATCTTTTTTTTACATTTTATTTTGATTGCAATGGCATATTCATTCGCTATTTCCATCGATGTGCCAATGATCGATTTATTTCTTTCGAATCATACAACTTTATCGAACGGTATTATGTAAAAGTAATTTAATCCATCAACTAGCAGTTCTGAGTAAATCAGGTTTAAAATTTCGAAGAAATATTTTAAGCCATTTTTCCTGAATGCGCGCGCGATATTGAATTTTACTTCAATCATTTTTTTTAATGTCAAGTTTTATATTGCCGATCCAGCTGCACAACTCGCTTTTTTCAAATTTCACGATTTAACTTATTTTTATATGATACCTTCCAATTAGCGTAAACCGAATAGCGTAACCGTAACCGAGCGATAAAGTGCATTCACCTATATCCACCTACATTCGTGGAAGTTAAAAGCCAATTGAAACGTACATTTTCTTGCTAACTACAATTAACGCTTCTCTCAGAACCTCCGTTGAATAAACTTTGGAAACTTTGACATACAGCACATCGTCCGTAGCCTTCTATAATACTACGATAATTACTTTCGCTAGATATAGTCAATGTTATATATCGCGATGTCAGTTAGGACGATCATCTATAATGCCCTCATAATCAGTTGAATTTACTTCGACGGATAAGTAACTTGGTAATTTTCATGCCGCGAACTTTTGGCATGCTATTGTTTTGCGCAGCTGGTATCGTACGACTTTCTAAAATAACTTTCTCTTAAAGGATCTACATTTTACAATTTTCTTTTATGTTAAGTTTACTCAGAGTTGTTTCGAAACGTTCTATAACGATAAGTATTTTATGTTTAAACTGGTGGAGTTTACTAGGATACTGCATTGGTTGTGCAAATACAATATCGTTGAACAGTGTTTTTCAATCAGGCTCTTTCGCTAGCTCGATAAATCTACGTTTTTGATACTTTTCGTTTTGTTGTTTTAATCTCCTCTGGAGATTACGGATACAAAGTATAACGATAACATAAATGTCGTCGGAAAATTGAGATATGTATTCTTGAAAATGTCAATTTTTGAAATTTTATATTTATTTCACTAAGTTATTTTTATTTCCTTTTATTTTTTTATTTACTTTTATATCTACTTATGTGTATGCGTAGTTTTTCGTAGTACGTTTCGCTTTCTTTATTATTTTTTGATAATAATATTATTTGGAAGATGGAGGATTTCGGTGAACAGCCGACCGGATGAATGATGATGACAACTTCTTATTTACAAAATGTTAACGCACGTCGGGTTAGGAAGTTACCGGGTTAGGAAGTTTTACGGAAGAGATCCTCGAATACTACACACCTGCGCGTCAAGTAAAGTTTGTTGCATTAAGCATGAAAAATTATAAGAAAACTTTGACGTCAGACAGAAGTGAAGTGAGCCCTGATTATATTAAAACTCCCCGCCGAATTTTTGAATAATGAATCGTCACGGATATTTGATTAAAAAATGATGAAAACTCTCGAAACTTTCGTAATTATAAAATGTCGTGCGTTTTGATCGCAATTGACTTATTAACTAATATTAATTTCCTAGAAATATTTCACGAATTTCGCGTTTTATTGCGGCAGCGTAGCGATATAGCGCTAGAATTCTGGTTTTCGTACAGTTTGAGAACGTTTCCGATGTAAGGGTCCGACGTAAAAGCCGGACAAAGGAGAGAGGATCTTTTGGCAGCAAAGGTACGAGGAGAGCCGTAAAGACTTACTCGATGCGGCGGAACAATACATCGCGAGCAATTAATTAACTCTTGCGTTGTCCGCTCCGCTACAAACAGCCGTAATTAATTTTAATTACGCGAGTCAAGAAACGAACATTGTATCATAAACCGTTGCGATTAATTACAATTTGTTGCAGTTAACAAAGAGTATAATACCGTGGCGTATTTTAACCGATCGAAAATCAATATTCGAAATTGCGAGAATCAATATTCAGCTATTTGCGGGACAATGATACGAGGTAAACAAATAAGAAAAAGATGAATCGTGAGAATAAAAAGGAAATTGATGTTTCTGGAATTACATATATCCGATATATTTGCTATTAACAAGTCTACCGAGAGAGTCAGTATTAATATTATATACGATTGTGACGAACTCAGCGTCTACAACATTTGGTTCTACTTCGCGAAATATTGCAACGTAAGAACATTCTTCTGTTAAGCACCGGAGGGGTCGGCTTTGCTCATTAATATCAGTTGAATTTTACAAATACGATCTCGGCGTTGAGAACGTAGCAAGCCCAAAGTTTGCGCAGCAGAGAATTTCACCCTTTTGGATGCATAATTTATGCGGGTGCTCGGCTTTCTCCATTGCCAGACTTGGACATTTTATGCTTCAAAAAGCATAAAAATGGCGACGGATTAAAAAATTCTCGTGTTCTGACGTCCACAATTGTGAGTCGAAGTTAAGATTGTCGTTTGAGCAAAATCGCGCATGAGACACAGGTACATATCTCGGAAGAAGGTTACGCAGCAATATTTGTAACTTGAATACTAAAAAAAAAGTATATATTGCGACTGAGAAACTTATACGAATAGAAACGAAGAGAAACTTATAAGAATAACAGCGGAGAATACGGCAAACAGATTTTCCCGGAGGAACGTCGAGAAAGAAATATACCCGAGTACCAAAATGCTTTCAAAAGATGTGATACATTCGCGGTAGATACGAATTTTTAGCGATGTAGAAGTAAATATTTCTTTTCGATTTCGCGTTACAATCATAGTCTGTTAGAGCGTAAATCGCGCGATGCTTCATCAATAAATTAATTAAATTGTGGATATCGCGTCATAATCAAGATAGCCTTAACATAAGACCATTAATCCTCTAACCAGAAACGTGGTGCTAGTTGTTTCGGTAAACTCTCCTCTCTCTTCCTCAGCTGACTCTGTAACTAGACAAACGGCGTGATGATAACATCGCGCGCGGTTACCGGCCTTTATTGCAATACGTAGTAAATCACACACGGCCTAACTAACAGTGGATTGTCTTTACACGCGATGCGATTACGCTGCAAATTTCGTTCTTCGCTACGGTATCCGGTCGCTCGGCTTCGCGAAAACCAGGGAGCAAGGGGAGAAGGCAAAATGTAAAAAAAAAGCGTTCGATAACTCGGACGGTGCGCGCGAAAGCTGCGAAAATATCGAAAACGTAATCCAACGGGGTTTCCCCTGAAGCTCTCTGATATACATTCGCGAGAACGGCGAACGGCGGCCGTAAAAGCTTGTGTTTACTGTCGACGAGGTTGCTCGCGGATTTGGTCCCCCGGCACGAAGTAATCGTGTAATCAGCGGGCGCGGCTTTATCTACTCTGGCATATCGGCATTTGGTCGGCCGTAGTGGGTAGTGGATTCGGTGTCCGAGTCGAAAGCCGCAAACGGGCGAACGATAACATCCTACGAACATCGCTCGCAGGGCGTACGAGGGCGCGGGTCTTTATCGCGACGATAAATCAGCGCTCCGTCAATAATACCAGGCCCAGGTCTTTCGCGTAAGACGTTCGGGTGCCGTGCACGTTAACACGCGACACACGGACGAACGGACACACGCGGGACGTGTGCTAGGCCGGTTAGGCCGGGTATGTAATAGCGAGGGCCATAATTCCCTCCGAAATTAGTAACGGTTAGGCCTACAAACGGTCGCTAGGCAAGCGAACGCCTGCCGGACGAGCCAGTCGTGACATTAATCGCGTCTGTAAATTTCACGAAAGCACGGCCGGGCATTGCTGCGCACTTGGAAACTCGTGGTGAGCTTCGTCGTGGCGGATGAGGACGAGGGGGGAGGACGTGGCGCGATGCGAACAAACGGCATTAGCGTTCGTCCGGTCGAGCGGATTCGATCATCGAAGAAAATCGATACTCGTGAAGCGACGGCTGCCGCCGACACCAGCCGCTGTTGATTCTGATTATTCTCTGCCGTGACGACGTAATTCTTCTACACGGATCGATCCAAAAAGAAAGTCGAGAAATTCAGGGATTATGCTCTCAGACAGACATAAAACATCCGGTTAATTTAACTCCATAAATCAGCCTTAAGCAAGAAACGAGGACAGCTATTTATTTCAAGTCAGATTTTTATATCGGTTTTCTATAGAAGATTTTCTATCTTTTATCTCGACGTTAATTTTCAGCTCTGGATTGTATACGAGGATTTGATTTGAAATAGAGATCCGTCTTTTGCATCTTTCAATTTTCTTCTAATTTCAGAAATTTATGTACATCCTATATCTATTTGTGTCTCTTGTATCACGATTATAGTTCGACTGTACCAGAGGCAAATATACCAGAGACAAATATTTGTCGCATTTTCCTCAGCGTGCCGGTCATCTGGCATGGGCTAATGCATCATTACAGATAGTTATCCTTTAATCGACAAACCAACCGTACATCCTAAGGTCGCAGCAATTGCCAATTAAGCGCATCTGGATATCTGATTGGTGCTAACATGGATCTCTATTTGCGCATGTGCAGCTAGAAATGCAACCTCCGAATTTGCTGGCTCGTCGTAGAGTTGAACATTATCATATGGATAAGGCAAGATTTCGATAAAAGTGCTTTAAAGCTCGGCACTGAAATACGGTTGAATTTTTCATGCCGCGATAGAACATGCTGACTGCGTACGATTTGCCATATATTTAATCGTAGAAAAATCTTTTTCATTTTTTTAAATACTTTTTACATTAATCAATAACGTTCATAAAATGAGTGTGATAGAAAAATTCCAATTAGATGTTAATAAAGTTTGTTTTAAAAATGAGGCAATATGGCGACGTATAATTATGAGTAAATATGCATTTATCTGTGGGGCGTTCCGCTAATTTTTCTATCGCTAGGAAATTTTCCGCTACACGCGATAAACGCTTTAAAATACTGGTCTAATATTTACAGTGATGTAGCGCCATTATTCAGGCCAATTATCGCAACGATATGGTCTCCGGATAGTCAGCAAATAGAAGGAAGATGGACGATATGTGATGATTACCGCAATGATAGTACAGAGCGACAGGTCTCGAAATTATACTCAGCTTTTACTGCACAACGAGGTTCAATCGACCCTATTGGCCACCACGCCGACGATCGTATTGATTTCGTAAACCAACCGGCGTATCGTGGTTTCTCGTTGTGGTTCAGAATTCACTAAAATTTCAGTATCATATGCTCGTTCTCGCTATTATTTTGGCGCCGATGACAGTGTTGATTTGTAACGAAGTAATACACGTTTACGATATTCTAGTGAATCAAGCGCGCATTAGTGGTTGTTACATTATTTATGAGAATTCAATTATTTCATATTTCTAATGTCGGATAGGTTCTATTAATCAATTATTTTACGTATGCAAAATGTTTAATTTATTTACATTTTCGTATGCGGTGAATCTGATGATTAAACCATAGAGCGATAACAAGTATTGACTCAAAAGAGATCAATTAAATTTATTGTATTTTCAGAATTTATATGATTAATGCGCAAGCATAATTAAGAATTTTTATCTTTGACTTGTAATATATATATATATATATATATATATATACTTTTTTTGGAGTGACAAAATATTTTTACTTTCAGCCAGAATAAAAATTTAATCTTTTTAATTTTAATTAACAGGGAAATTTAATTTTTAGTGATTAATTTGGGATAACAATACATACACTATACACAAATACACACACACATAATTATTTGGATGCAAATATCTTGCGAGTAACAATAAAAGCTTAAAAAATTAGGATTGAATCAAATTTCAATCCGATATAATATTAATACTGGCGCAAATCGAACGTGCTAATATTTCAGTCATCGTAATTTCATAAGAGATGCATACTAATTGAATATATTTGCATATGGCAGTTATGTATACAAATTCAAAGATTTGTGAATACTTAATACAATATTAATACATGACCTAAATAAATAGAATTATAGCTAAAATGATTTGTGACTACAAATACCACTCGAAACGTAACTAATAGATGATTTTGGACTATAAATGACTTTGTCGAATTAATTTCAAATGAATTAATTCCAGATTTTTGTGAACGAAAATTCCATTGAATCAATATGTTTCGTGTCAAAGGTCAAGTAACTGCAATTCTTAACAGACAATGCGCGTGTCTAGGACATCTTAGCATATTATCTGAGGCTTTCCAATCAAATTTTCTTTGACAATAAAAATTTATCCTATTAGCAAAGAAACCTATAAGTAAAAAGAATGTATTAAATCCGAAATATGTTCCGTGTTAAATTTGTTTTAACTGCCTCGTACATATAAAAGTCGGTCCCCATAAAAATTACTTAGAATTAACCGAGATTTAATCAATTCGCTACTTCTTTCTAGTTTTGTCTCTAGAGAGAAATGGAGAATGAATTAAAGCTCAGTTAATTTTCACTAACGTTTATGGGCGCGACCCTAAGCCAGGCGCGCGAGTTACGGCTTCTCATGGAAGATTAAATGAAATGTCGATAAACCGCTTACTTACACAGAAAATAGATATGCACGGTCGACTTGCCGATCTTTCATGTCTGGTCTATGTATATAATTTCACCAGAAGTGACGTTCTTTTTTTTTTATCGAGTCCATTTTCATTATCTCAGCGTTAGACGCGACATCTGCTGAATAAGAATTCGCGATAGCCCCGCCAGAAATAGAAGGCGTGGGCGAAGGTTTGCGATTTAAATTACGTCGGGCAAAGTGTGTATCCGGCAGAATATAATATCTGGCTCGCGAGCGTGGTGGTAGTGAGAAAAATACACCGCGGGAACCGGTAAGGTCGATTAATCGGCCGCAGTTGCAGCGGCAGGAGCGGCTCCGGATCCGGTTGAGCAGGTTGGGTGCCCGATATTGCTGCCATTGCTGCTGCCGCTGCTTCTGCAAGCGATCTTAAAATTCTGTACGCTCGTACCTATGGAATATCGCCGGAATTACGTTGTGTGCTTATAATTGCGTCAATTAATATCAGGTGGCCTGTGCGGCGGCGATATCCGGCGCTAATTATCAGAGTGGAACGCCCTCTGATCCAAGATAAATTTACGCGAATCTGCTAAATCTTTGGATAGATTTCGAGAACAACGTTAAAATTTTGTGCTATTTTATGCAGTTACCTCATGAATTATCTGTCTTTTTTTAATAAGCAATGAGATACAGATGCACTTGAAATAGATACGCAATCTTATTCTCCCTACAGAAATAAATTTTCATGTATATCACTCAAATGTACTTTTATTTCTATATTTATAATAAATGAATAAATTACGATGGTGAAATTGCTCTTCACAAATTAAAAGCAAGTTGCAAGTAGAACGCTACTTTATATATATATATATATATAGTCTCTGTTCATCGACTGATTAATTGACTAGACAACAGTCGGACAAAATCTGGTCGAGCAAGTCACCCCACGCTGACTGTGCCAATTTCTCGAAAAATTTTTATCGCGGACGGACAAGAAGATAATAACATTTCTCTGAATACTTAAGATTACGAATTAAGCGTACTTTACCAAGCTCCTTTGTGCAATGTATTCATCATCGGATCGAAAACGCTTTAAGGTCAAAGTTTCTTGGTTAGTACATAGTGCGGCTTTATAAAATTTTCTTAATAAAGTTCCCTTGAAAGTCATCTATCGCGATAAAGCTGTATCAAACCATTATTTCTACGATAACGAGCTAATTGTTAAGAGCATGATTAAGTTAGAAATTTAAAATATGCAAATTTTTACTAAATAATCATGGTCATTAAGGTACAGACAATTTCCTTGTAAAAAAAAAACAGAAAGTAGAACGCGTCATATTTCTGATGAAAATCTTCGATATTATTACCTCGTTAGAGTCGGCTTTTGCTTTAGGCGTGATCGCTTCATCGATTAAAATCTATTTAAGCGTGTGCTTACGTGAATAACATCCGCCCGGGGTAGAAAGATATGAAATCGATAATATCCGTCGAGTAAGTGTGGAGCGCCGCCGATTACCTCCGTTCCACCAACGCATCCTCCCGAGTCACCTGTTATCGTAATAAATTCGTCCGAACAATAAGTTATTTCTAATACCAACGATCGCACACCCCGAATCTTTAATCGCACGTATCATGGATTCTTTAAAGATATATCGCATTACACGCGGCGAGTGCCATAACAAGGTCGAGCGCGCTCGTTGCCACGCAGGCGCACCTTATCGAAGGTGGAAATTATGGACCTCGTGCACGTTTTTCCTTTCCGTGCGTCCGTGAGCTCGCGAGAAACAGGTATATCGAGCATGTAACAGAAGTGACTGGGGTGGGGGGAAGGGGAGTATCCGGTCAAGCGGCTGCGATGCGTTTCGCAGCTGGATGCCCCACGGCGAAACGCAACAACGCAACGCAGCGCAGCACAGCGCAGCGCAATGCAATGCAATGCAATGCGCTGTAACTCGCTCTGCAACTGCTCTCGTCGCATCGTCACTGCCGCAACTGCAGCTGCAGCAGCCGCCGCCGCCGCCGCCGCCGCCGCCGCCGCCGCCGCCGCCGCCGCCGCCGCTGCTGCCACCGATCTTATTGATCTATGGTAGAACCATTAACCATCAGAGCGTGCACCGAATGTTTCGGAACTAATTTAAACTTAGCCGCTTCTCCGCCCGCGGCATACACGACGTCGAATTAAAGACTTCACTCCATCGCTCCTACGCTATGTGTGTACATTGATACGTGTCGAGCCTCCGATTAAAACGACCGCGACATGTTGTGATTCCGTTTACGGCATCTGCGCCCGTCGGGTGTTTACTTGATATTGATATACATATTTCAAGGAGCGTGCTTATCTTCCGTAACTCGACGCGTCTTGGTCTTAAAATAATTCTGGGGATTGAAATTAATTTCACACATAAATCATGTGTGTATCATTCATAAATTGAAATAAATATCGTAAAGTTAAAAAAAAAAAATTGTTGCAGAAAATAGATTATGAATCATTCCTGAATTCTTTCTCTTCTGGAAATTTAATGGGAAATTATCCTTTATCGCAGTATTTTCACTCTTGTTATTCGATATTTTTTTATTATTTTGATTTACTAAATCAATTTTTGTAGAAAAAAGTGTAGCGTTTTATCATCCGGCTAAGTGACACATTATTTAATAAGATTGATCTCGATGTGTTTGCATCGTGGTCATACGAAATAAAGCTTGAAAACGTCGGGTCTTCTTGATTCTATTTATACTCGAATTAAATGATGAAAACGTTAATTAAACGGATTTTCCGATAGTTAATCACAATCTCGCCACCGGCAACGAACACTCACACTATGTTCTGCACTAATTAACTTTTCAACGCATACATCTAATTTTTTTCCTGCACTTTCGATTAATTTTTTTCCTGCTGGCGGATAATTTTCAGACCGACCTTAATATATCCTTTTGCAACGTGGATTATTTTTTTTTTACAGAGAATTATTTTGCTTTTTATTTTAATTGTTCCAACTTTTCATTATGAAACCATATAGTCTAGGGAAAGATGGCGCCCAAATTATAATAACATTACGATATAAGCTAGAGAGCCCGGCATACTAAACCAGCAATAATTTTATGGAAATCAAGCGTTGCTACCGCGATACGTGCCATATAGATGATGAGACGCGCTTATACGATAGGAGAAGAATGAACGAGGACCAAGGCATCGTGCAACGGCATAGTTACAAGTATATTATGGTTTCTCGGCTTAAACTGGATTTCAAACGCGCGCGAGCGTTATCGTCCCAACACACTGTGATTGTTGGACAAGTCTGTATATACGCACCGAGGGAGGCACATACGGCGTTCAGCTTAAGGATATAGTGCCACCTGTACCTAATCCTACTTTTGACTGACGCATCATCATCGAGTTTCACGAGAAATCTCTGTAAAAGAAGTTTTTTGTATAACTTGTATAATTTCTTCAAAAAACTGTGCTCAATCATTATCGGAGACATTCTGTATTGAAGTTCAATGAATTGTACAAAAGAACGATTTTGTTGAAATATTTAAAAATTTAGCTAGATATAGATATGAAAATAATTTTTGTTTGACTACATTAATTATATGGAAAGCATGAGGGGCAATGCTGCAAAAAATTTTGATATTCTATGTAACCAATGCGAACATTCTACATAATTTATTTTGATAGTCATTCAGTATTTAACAAAATTATTTTTAGATTTAGATTTCTAGATTTAGATTTCTAGATTTAGATCTACATTTTTAAACACTTCTGCAAAACCGTTCTTTCCGTGTGTGAATTGTATTGAAACATTCAATATCGTATTGAAAAATTACATTCAAATCATATTCAAAACTAACTCGTGCAAAAAAATAGTATCCAGAAATATAAAAACAGATTTGACCTGAAAATTATTTGTACGATAAATAACGAAGTATGGGATAGCTTATCAGTGGCAATTTTATTAGTCAAATAAACGTAATACGATATCTTTCGTTTCGGGCTAGGAATATTGCCGAACAATGTAATATTTTTTAACATATTGTGAATGCAGGAAATAGAATATCGGTATGGAACGATACGATATCGTGGGATCATTCTATCTTCGGCAAGCCCGGCGACTAATCCTGCACCCGGCAAATACCGTAACCGAAAAACGAATAGAAATAAAAAAATAAACGGCGCGTTCGCATATATCGTTCCAATATGCCGACGCGCACGAGCAGGACAGCTTCGCGAAACACGTTACAAATTTTGATTGAATAAACGTTGGATCGTTTCGCTTTCGGCACGCTGATTTTTGTGGAATTAAATGACGAATGCAGCGAGCGCGGAAAGATATGCGCGCGTCGAAAGACAATCTATATGTTGAAAGAAATACAACTGATGAAATAAACCAGTTCACTGCTTCGCATCGTATTCTATTACGTTGAAAAAGCTTCGTTTTTATCGCGATATGCGCGATAGATTATACATTAGACGATTCCGTTATAATATTAATGGAATTGGAACAACTTTACTCGGTTCTCGTCACAATTCGATTTTATTTTATTATGCTCGTGCTAGTTATTTTTTTTTTTTTTCATTTGTTTGCTCGCCTTATCTGCTTTGTCACGTAGAACGATCTTCGATTATTTGACAACTAGATTTGGCCCCATTTATCATCCGATATAAATATTAAAATAATTTTTTCGTCTTGTATAGATTTGAAAGAAAATTTCGCGTTGACTGGAAAATCGGATGTATAAATTACTTCTATGTGTGTCATGCCGAAAAATCATGCCGCACTGTATCACCGTATTAATTTTTTCACCATCTATCTCTGTCGTTGTTATTACCGCGATTTGCTGTCCGCATTAAGAATATTTCATTCGCGTGTGCTTTGTTATATGCGTTTGTATCTCCCGAGTTCATTCGCGAGCAACGCTAACATCATCAGCGTTCTCGCCGTCGAGTCCAGAGACGTGAACCGTGAAGGTCTTTATTTGAACATCACCCTTTCATTTGCTGACACAATTTACTGATTGGACGAAATTCTCCATCCCCCTCGTTGCCTTTGTCATTACGTTTTAAATTAATTCACCCGCGAGTATATGTGCCATTTCATATTAAAAATTCTGCAATAAAGAATGTTGTCTCAAGCGCCAGGTAGCGTCCCAGCGACTATATTGTGTACCCTGGAAACGTTTACACGTGTAAACTACTCCTATACCAGCAAGTGTTACGAGTGTTCGGCGGCATTTTTTAGTAACTCGTTAGGAAACTAATTTAACTTCGCAGTAGCTTTTAATGCGAACTGCATCGGCTTTATGCGACCTAGTCGACACAAGAGTAGCGCGAGGTCCATCTTTGTTTTAAAGCGTGCTAACAAAAGAGAACCTCTTCCGGAAGTGCTGCAGTGTGAGGCGGAAATGATGGTACGACTGAAAAGGAGGTCATTCTTCGCACAAAAAGAAGCTTGACAATGCAAAATAAATTTTTTTGAAGTCGTGTCGGCAACGGCTGTCAAAATATAAATAAAAAATATATAATTTTTTGTTAAAAAAATAAAAACTTATTTTAGATTTTTCTTTAATTATACATAACTTTTACAGTAACTTAAATTCTTTTAAACTGATTTACTAAAAGTTTAATAACCATTAATATTTGACAATATTTTTATTATATGTAACGACATGAAGAGATCACCCAATTTAAAAATAAGACTCTGATATTCAGAATCTTATTAATCAGTCATAGATAAAAAAAATATACTTTGTACACGTTGACTTTGTTGTATTACGATTTTCATCTGAGATATATGTGCCTCACTATTTATCGCATGTTGCTTTTGTGAGTTTACTATATATATATATATATATCAAAATTTTGTCTCTCTTCGCATATTATGCGTCGCTATGTCGCGAATATATAGATTTATAGATCGACATGAAATATTTTTTCATGACGCACAAGTCCTACAGGCAACCGGGCGAATGTGCATACACTTTTTTTGACACGGCAGAAAATCAATACCTTGCGGCCGGAAATTGAATTTGAACGAGTAAACAGGCCAGCGGCGTATTATAGTGTATAGATTTTTAAATAATCCTTTGCTGGTAAAAAGTACAGTTTTATCAGTAGGGAATTTAAGCGCGGTTAAGTTCACGCTCGAGAGAGCATCGAAAAACATTAATGTGTAGGATGATCCGCAATTAATGTATGAAACGTTATTTCACGAGTTTTAAAGCTAAAAAATTGCCGTTGGTTATCCATCGAACGGATTTCTCAATCTTTTCCCAGTAACGAAAATTAAAGGAAGTCTTTCTAAAGAGCCTAAGACAGGAAGCTTCATATTATGAAATCGCACTGTATTTTGCATAATTGCAGTTGCGCGATCGATGAAGGAATCCATTTGAGCGTGAAAATAGAATTATCCGGAATTATCTCATCTCATACTTGCCTTCTTCGTCGCTACCAATCATGGCATATCTCTCGTATCCGGTGAGATTCCTAACCGCTCCCAGGCCGAAGTCGTCCTTGGTCCATTGAATGGGCCCCTTCTGATCGAGAACTCGGCATGGAAGTGTCACCCGGCTGCCAATCACCGCGGTTTGATCCATCGGCTCGATGGCGAATCGCTGATAAACTACTTCCGTCGTTGTAAACGGCTTCAGCGTCGACACTACCACGGACGACGCGTTTGTCACGTTCGTAGCTGCCACTGTCTTCGCCTCCATTGTCATCAGCAGCGAGAGGCAAATTATTAACGGCACTGTTCTTCGCCCGACTCTTCTGCTCTCGTTCCTGCGCAACAGACGAGAAAGATTTATTAGATCAACCACGTGCACTTGTAAAAACTGGATGTGATTATGCAATATGAAACCGATTACCATTGGTATTTTTTAATGCTATATCGTGAAATGAAAGTTATACGACGCTACATGTAACTGATGTAAAATTTAAACTAACACGTATCTTGAAATATCTTGAAACATTCGATCTTTAAAATCGAGATTGTATAAAAAGCTGTCGCTTTCTTTTCGTAAATTTCTAGCATACTTCCTTTCTCCTTCGCGTCGTTCATCGAGCATGGCTGCCGTCGTTACTTACTCATTTACTTCGTCTTATCTAATTTATTTTTATAGTCCCATCGGATTTAAAAACGGAGTGGGCAAGGAGGCCGTAAAAGAGGCGATAAAAGTATTGCCGGGTGCCGGCAATTTAGTATTGGAAGCAAGGAGGAAGAAGTGTTCTACATACACATACATATGTAGCTAGCTAAGAGCACATATGGAATCGCCATTATGAAGGAAGCTTTTTTACGACGGTAATATATAATAGTTTTGCCGTGAAAATATGTTACGTCTTAACAATTATCTCGCGGAGTGTTTTACGGAATATTAAAATGGTCGATATCGTATCGGATGAAAAAAAAAACAGTGATCTTTATTTAGAACAGAACACTTCAGAGTAATTCAGAGATAGCTTACGAGCTGTCAATTATCGCTTCTTTCCATTGGGAATGTTTCTTAGAAATTGATCGTTTGTCCGTTTCTAAAGAAGATTCCTCTCATTCCAAGCCTTCCATTCGGCGACAGCATAAAAAAAAAAATCAAGAATGTTAATTGGCCGTTATCTGAAATATCCGAGATTCAACGGTATTTCTTAATTCAAAACTTATGTGATACATTTTGTTCGGCTTTCCATAAACGATAAATTAAGTGTAATAACATTATTTTAGCGAACATAAAAAATCCGAGATATCTCAGGGACGAGCGTTTCTAACAGATTCGACTCTCAATTGTTGACTTTGAACGTTCCAAGCTGCGCGTTCAACGTAACTGTTAGCCTTCGTTATCATTCGGCAAAACAAACAGAAAGCGCACTATTAGCTCAACCGGATCGCTCAATCGTCGACCATTAATTAATTTTCATCGTGTCGTTTACATTCGTATCGGTCATCGTCATGTAATAACGGGGCACAAGATGGTACTCGGTTTCTACTCCCCTCGCTCCGTCTGTGTGCGAACCGCTTCCCCGTCATCTATCCACGTTTCCTCCGGTACGCCGTTCTTATTCGTCGTCGGTGAAATGATCGATAGAACTGAAAATCGCTCGAGGAGAGATTCTTGAGAACGATGTATCGTTCTCGTACGTCTTGTCGAGACTCGCGCGGTCTTCGCACAGACGTGGCGCCTCGGCGTCGTCCCGTGTTATCGTCGAAGCCGTTCGTTATACCGGAGTTGCATCCTTCTCTCTCTCTCTCTCTCTGTTCCCTCCTTTCTCCTTCTTGAGAGAGATCTCTCTTCCTCTCGCGATGCTTCTCGGAGAAGCGAAGTTACTGGGGTTCTACGAGCTAAGCGTTTCTTGTTACATCGTGTTCCGTTGGTTAGCAGATAGAGGATGTCGTAAGACGATGGCTCATACGACATCGCACGCGGGCTGTTTCTTATGAGCTCAATAGGATAATAACCCCCGCGGCAGTCGCTGCCGCCGAATGTCCGCCCGAATGCTTTGAATGGAATATGCGAGTAACGAGCGTAATAATAATTGCGCTTGTGCCTCGTATTCGCGTATCCCCTCCGACGACGCGCCGGTAATCGTGCGGCGCGTTACAAGGCTTCGAACAATCCCTCTCTCTCTCTTCGTAAGCGGTCTCACAAAGCGCGCTTCTTTTGACCCCCGTTAAGCCATTCTTCCGTCTTTGATGAACGCGAACGATATCTTGCCTTTGAAACGTCACATACCTAAAGATACTCGAACGATACAACCGCGCGTAACCGAGCCGCTCAACGGCGAAATCGAAAACGTTTTCACAGCGTGTCATCGGGTTATCTCTCGATGTCACTTGCGCGAATAGATTTCCGCATTTATTCTCCATGTAATAATTTGCAAGGGAGTAAAAATAAATTTTGTATCGAATGCAATTTACTCATTTACTTGGAAAACATTTATCATATTCCGTGACGTCTATGACAAGGCACGCCACCAGCTTACGAAACAGAATTGGGTCATGTCGGAATTGGATGGGATACGTCCCAAGCGATTTCACTACCAGTGATTTTACATGTAAACGTATATCACGAAAATATCGCACGCGCGCGTACGTCCAACGGCTTCTATCACGCCCATTGGCTTTTTATCATTCGCGAGAGTATCGGAAATTTCGAATCGCCTCGAACAGGCAGCGTGCACGCGAGCGTAGGCGTATTCGTAGATTATGCCGCTGGACACGATAAAACAGAACACGCTGATAGAAGCGTAAAACAATCAATCGCGATGTCGTCCCGGCAATTACTAGCGGAATGTCGCGATAATCACTAGCGTGTAGACGAACGGTCGTGGGCGTTTAAATTTAAATAAAGTCACTAATCGAGACGAAGCGTCGAATCGGTTTGCCTGTCGGACGTCGCGTTGCGTTCATCGGCCAGAAATGTTAGCGCTCGAGAACACGCTTCTCACTCTCTCTCTCTCTCTCTCTCTCTCTCTCTCTCTCTCTCTCTCTCTCTCTCTGTTTCTCTGTAAATGCATTTCGACTGGCACGCCGCGTCGCGTCTAATCGATCGGTACCCCGATTTGACCTTCGAAATCAATTTTTCACGTTGCTATCACGCATTGTTCGATGCTCGTTTTGCGATATTCAATTTTTCCTCAATTACTGCAATCCCCGTATTTATGCGAGAGTTGCACGTTTCAAAAGTTTTGCATAAAAATAAATATTGCAATAATACAGGTATTAACAAAGAATATACGTTAACAGAAAAAGTATACGAGTCAATAGCGATATGTTGGGGATATTTGATAGGGACCTAACATTGTAAATACTAACAATATTATTGATCGTGTGTAATTAATGGATTATTGTAAAATATCGTTTATGATCCGGATTTCTTTATTCTTGAATCAATGTCACTGCGGTAGAAGATATTTTCTAAAATTTTTAGTACTGACAGTATTATTGATCATGTAAGATTCCTATTACATTTATCCGTCGTTTGTTATCGATGATCATATATATATTTATCCGGCGATTTTTAACGTAATCTAGAATCATGCTCGTCAAATTCATTCGTAAATTCAAAGAGACATAATTTGATGATTAATATATAAAATAGAAAATCTAAAAATATCTTCAATCAAACGTAAATTGAATTTACATATATTTTACCGGAAATAAAAATCAGGTTTTAAATACTGTTTGACATTCGTATAAACGCCAAATATTTATCGCAAACATCATTTCCATTTAGGCTTATCATATTTCATATAATGATATCAGCGCACCTCTAAAATTTATCCATCACAATCTAAACCTGGCTGTAGCAGATCTCATACCTAGCGGTGGTATAATCCACCGCACCATACATGCCCCTCGGAAGGATCTTCCCCGTTCGAGCGTGGAAGACTCATGCCGAAGCTCAACGGCGCAACGTCACCGATCAATTTGTCATGGGATGACCCAGTATCAAAGATACGAGTCCCTTGGGTCAGTGTAACGTGTTTCTGGAAACGTTGATACATACACACGGATACACGCAGCCGACGCGACGCGACGCGACGCGACGCGACGCTACGCGATGTGTACACATATGCAAACACACGATGGCATACGCTGCAATATGTGTATGCACGCCGTACGCTGTGTGTCCGTGCGTGTGTGTGCGCGCTTGTTCGCCGGTCGCACGACTATCTAAATATAACCCTACGACCATGTACATACGTATATGGGATGTATTCAATGGTTATCGCGATTTTCGATACTCCCCGACAAAGTCGGAAAATATTTCGTCACGCCGCTGCAGCTGACACTGCACCGGATAAGAGTGATGAGGGTGCCGTAGAATCAAGAATGCAGGAATCAATTTTCCGCATCCGCTCCGTTTATCCGCGCTATATCTCAAGAGTTCGCATCCTTTCTTTTGTTTAAAAAAAAATGCGGTTTGCAATAAGAAAATTTATTAAATACTTGATAATCATTCCGTTAACTTGGTATCGAAAAACTTAAAATATTTGTAGTTCTTAATATGTTTCTCGATATATGTCTCAAGTTCTAATATTATTTCGACAGTATTTAATTTGTGAACAAGAATGTGTGTGTGTGTGTGTGTGTGTGTATTTTTATTTATTTCTAACTATAAAAATCTGTGACCAAACCAAGTTGATCGGGGTAAAGAAATTATATATAACTTCGCCTTATACATCATTTAAATTTAGAAAGCTGACTATTTGATACATTCATTGAATAACCACTTTATAGGATTGCTATTTTACGATATTCCTACATTTTACGATGTTCTTATATTTTGAACATTATGCGATGGATTTGTAAAGATATAGAATCGGATTTGCGACCGCGATATGTTTTATTATGTATGGAATGTGTCTCGACATGATAGCGTATTTTATTGTGGACATAAATTCTTTTGTGCGCTGGAGTTTAACGAAAATTCGGCTGATGATTGTTTATTGCAGATTTTTACATTTGAAATATTTTATTGTTCGAGAAATAGATTTGAAATTTTTTTAAATTCCTGTTAAAGCCTTTTTCAAATATATTGGAAAATTTAACAATTGAGCACTTAAAACTTGATAAATAAGTTAGATCGATTATTATTTTTATTCCTATTTAATCGTAATTTGTTAAAGTCAAGAAAAAGGGATAAAAAACAGGTATATTAGGAAAAGGCGAGAAAAAGCGGGTAATTCTCGAACTTTTCTGCTGCAATTCTATTGGAACGATCTGTATATTTTAACGCGGATGTGCAACCTTTGCGTTTGCAGCGCGCAGGTCATATGGATAGATGCAACCTAATTTTTGATTGGCTCTAGGGATGGAGTGGAGGAGAGGCTTAACCTTCGATCCACGGAGAGAAGGTCGAGATTATACCGCAGGGAGTCCCTTCCCTCCTCCTTCCGGTGTGGGTTCGTATTTAAGCCTTATTCCATCGCCGATTCCGGCGGCCGGTATTAACGAAGCCATTAGTAGTTCCTTAACTCCGCGCAACGGCTGTGCCAACACATCCGAAGTCACACGACGAAATCGACCCATCGCCATCACGGAATGGAACGAATATTTGTCACGTAAAAACAGGGCGCGACGAAAGTGACGTGAAGTTACGAGAGCGCATTAGTCGCACGTAATGAAGTTGAAGTTAGACGCGAATTTCGTCCATTTACGCTTATCGTGACTCAATTTATTATAGCCCGGCACAATACCGAGCTCGTGAAAGCGCGATCTCACAGAAATTACTTCAGTTTAGGAATTTTAAGATTATCTGCAGCGTTTAATTGGCTGATAGTCGGTTTCAGAGC
This sequence comes from Cephalotes varians, assembly GCA_037157785.1. NCBI lineage: Eukaryota > Metazoa > Arthropoda > Insecta > Hymenoptera > Formicidae > Cephalotes > Cephalotes varians. The sequence goes on along the minus strand of JANQDE010000017.1, from coordinate 2,014,683 downwards.
GTTTTTATCCTCGCCAAAACTGCGCGGAGATTCTCTCTCGTAGCCTTCTTGCAACGTTAGCAAACAATCCGGTTCTAAAGGTAAACCGTCGCGTTTGACCCCCTCCCTCCCCTTTCTCCTCCCCCGCTCGTCTCCGTAGTGTGCATTCTTCGAGAAAATCGGATTATTATCTGCGAAATCTATTTGACGGTCCCGTTTGCTCGTATCAGTATTCACGAGATGTCGAAGACTGTCAAACGTCCCCCTTTCCAGGACACAACCAACTGTTGTAACGCGCCGCATTGTATACTCACGCAACAATCAACATTGCCTATGTGCACCGTTGCATATACAAGTGTATAATGCTGTATATACTGCCCGTGCAGTGTGCATTCCTGATGCGCGGCAAGCAACGATACATCTCCCTCTCCCCACGAGCGAAAATTCACAAGATGCAGCAACGGAATTCTTCTCGTCGGTTGAGGGCATGCGGAATCATTTGTAACGCGGATACGTTCCCCTCCTGGGATTAATTGACTAATGGGACCGACGCGAAGTGGCACATCGATTTATTTTATGAAAAAGTTCTGCTGTTATCGCTTCGGAAAATATTCGATACCGTTGATCCAATTCGGTCAGCTCTTATTGCATCGCGGAACAATTTATTTCTCTCACGCGACGAGATCGTAATGGTTGTACGATCGATTTGTCGATTTCTTTGTCGACGCTATATGAATATCAAGGTAAGATTGCAATTGCCCGTACGTATCTTTTTCCCCCCAGTAATGTTTGTTATACGCGCGCACGTATAATATCGTAAATATCTGAATTATTTGACGCTTTCTCTTATCCGATTTCAACTTGCTTGAATTATTCAAAATTATTTGAATATTTGGATAACGTTCGTAGTGTGACGTTCAAATATTCACGCATATCTAGAATCGTTTTATTATCGCGTCCTCGTTCGCCGAGAGGACTTCATATGGAGAAATTCTTACATCATACGAATATTTCGCCACGTGGCCGAATATCGAATACGTCGTTTTCGCATTCCACTGTCGATTTGCCGGCGTAATGCAGCTACGCACCGCACAATCGCTGTAATCCCGGATGCTTGCGAAAGCAAATATCTGTGTACGAGCGAGCAATGCCACAATTTCACTCAGACTTCAGGAGCGCGGGGTATTCTCGTTATGATGTAAAAATTCCTATTCAAAGGGAAGCGCGAACGCGTGTGCGTGTCACAGGAATGTACTTTCACGTCGACAATCCTTGAAAGTCTCATATTTTCGTCGTAATATGAAAATATATTTTCAAAGACGGGGATATGTGTGTCAAGAACATTGCGCGCGTTACGCGTCTAGTTCTCTGCACATTTTATCTCCGCGTACAGCTCTTACTATCGTATTACATTTTGAATCTTATTCATCATTCGCATTTAAATTCGAATACGTTTGACGGTGTCAAAAGACAAAAGTATTTAATTCTGTAAAATTTAAAAAATGCAAAAGTACTTTTAAGCACGCTTACTTTAGCTGTTTATAAGTACTGAAAGTATGTTAAACCGACGTTAATATCAAATTTCAGGAATCCAAATTTATAACATCGATACTCATTGTTAGCCGTAGATAGCATCGGAGTATCGATATCAATAATACTATCTGCAAGTCGGGGAGTACGGCTCTTCGAATCGCTTCGCGGGTAATATTTTCTGCGCTGCGAGAGGAAATTCGTTTTCGCGAATCAGATTTCATTAGACGGGGAGTTGATACAATAGGTTGTACGAACCCATTGCAAAGAGCAATAAACGGTGTCGCCACGTCGTCATACATGACGCGTATACGTACGAGCGGCGGCCAGCGACACACACGCGCACACACTTTCGGGGCGGATACATCTGCATTGCAGAAACGAGAGGACCATGCAAATTCAATATTTGCACCGTGATGGAATGATCATACCGAAGAGAAGGGAAACCCGCGTGTGTGCCTATCTGACCCAGATGCTTAAATTGTCATATGCGCTACAGTATCATAGCAAGCTTAGACGTATAGACAGGCCAACGAGAAAATGGTCTCTGGTATTAAGGCTTTACGTATGTACTCGCGTCCCCATCCTACCCTATATACGGTACAACCTATTTCGGGAAAGAGCCACAACATTCCGCCGAGGCGAATGAGAAGAGAAGCGGAGAGAAGAGACTGAAAAGAAAATTAAGTTTAAACTCGAACTTTAAGATCGCAGCAATTCTGTATTTGCGCATAACGCAAAATACGGTTACGATAGCTACGTTGATATGGGCGGAATGGGAGTCATATATACCGCATTGTTGTACGACGACGTGGATCGCAATCCGTCCACCCTTCAGGATATAGATGCCATTCATGCGCGAAGAAATCGCATACGATATCGGAACATGAAAGTAAACTTAACAATTTAGAAAATTGTAACAATGCTGTAACTGTCGATCGAATAATAAATTGAAGAATCACGGATCAAAATTAAAATTTGTAAAATAACGTTACTTTAAAAAAAATTAATTATTAACGTCTTATCAGTAAACACTCTATAATTATTTGATTAAGTAATTATTATGGTATGTTAAAAAGAGAATAATCAGAGAATAAACTAAATAAACTAAATAAGAATATAAATAAGAATGACTAAATAAAATAACACCAGTTACTGTTTCAGTACTGTTGAAAATTACACAATAATTAACACAATAATTAACAAAAATATATTAAATTTTCTTCTCTTTGATAGAGAAAGATATTCTATATTTTTGAATATAATCAAAACAAAAAAAAATTAGATACATAATTTGACAAAAATGAAATAATATTATGGAACAGAAACAAGCAAAACATTAATTTTGAAGAATCATATTGTCACATTGTGAGTTGAAATGCTTTTGTAATAATATAATTTCTATAACAAGTAGTAAATCATAAAATAATTATAAAATAATATTGTGACAATTGTATGTCATAAGCTAAAGGTTGCAGCAATTATAATTTTAATAAAACAGGTTATATTTGTTTTAGTATTGTTTCTACTATAGAATTAATCAATAATCTTATTATTCATAAATATGCCATTGAATAGAAATAAAATAGTTGATAAATATTTTATACATAAACGAATTCCAGATGTATTGTAATCTTTAATAATATATTTCCAAAGTGATTAAATATAAAAAAATACCTAATGCTTTGGCATAACAAATGTCTTTTAAATAAAGAAAAGATATTGTGTAAACCGACATAAATTGCTTTAAATAATATGTCGATATGTCTAAACGCTTAATCTTGTTTTACCTTATCATGGAAATAACAGATAATTCATCGTGTTTTTTATCGAAATTTACAATACGAGGAGAAGAAATATGTCAATTGTATATCGATATGTTTATTAGACACCGAATTAAAATAATATTCTGCATTTATATGCATGATATTTTTGCGTGTAATGATAATCACTCTGTAAGTCGATACGTGTCGAAGACTTCAAAATTATTCTACACAGAATTATGTCGATATCAGGAGGCAAGTCATCAGATGAGAGCTTCCTCCACTTCCTCTTGAAGCATTACACGGCGCACCACGCACCAGCAATATGTGCACCGGCAAATCTGGGCGTACAAACTTTCGTACAGATTCGTACCGTAGTTGAACGCTTCCTATTTGAAAGTTATGACGTTTTGGTATCAGAAGGTTCGTCTCCGAATCAGGAATTTGACATTAAAAAGTTATGAGGTTGAGACATCCTATATTTACATATCCATATATATGTAGATATATCATGTACATCAAGTGCTTGTGAAATTTTAACATCTTCATAAATTTTCAAGTGTCGCGTAGCCCAATATTAAAAGTTGAAAAAAAAAATCAAGTTTCTTAATTATGTTAATATAGCGATCGCATTAATTTTTTTCTACGCTAGGGTTCAATAAAATATCCGAAGTACTCGGAAAGCACGACATGGAATAATGATTTTCATTGATACGTTAAATAGAATTTGAATATATTATGAAAGATACGATAATGCTGAATTATTCTCTATGAATACATTGCTGTGCGTATTCAAGTTTGATCAAGACTCGTTGCACATCGCCGAATGTTACAGGGCATCGCGAAATCCCGGTGTTTCTCGTTTGGGGCGCATATTCATGCGGCCACATTGCTCGGTATAATCGACACGGCATCCGCCACGTTCGACAAGCGACGACCCCTTCTCAGTGACCTTTTCACGCCGCGGATCGATTCATGGAACGATATTTCCTCGTTACCGCCACACGTCGCGTCGGCGCGGCACCAGTAAATCTGTTTTAAAAATATTGCAAGATCAGACGATGGGACGGTGGAACGATGAAAAATCATATGATGAGCCGCGAATCGTATTCGTTATTGGTCTAAGTTTTGAATCACGATTATAAATTGTTTAAGTTCCTAGGGAGTAATGAGTTCGAGCAAACTTTTGCTTATATAATATCTTGACAGCTAAAAGACTCGAACCATTTGAAAATACGCACAATACAAATACTTTTGAAATCTTAAGAGCAGAAAAGTGTCAGCGTAAAGCTCTTTTTGCATTATAAACAGACCGTTTCTGTTCGAGGATGAGGTTAAAAATATTGAGCTTGGAGATGGCTCACGGGAGAGAAAACAATGTGGAATACGGTAGAAGTTCAAATTGTTTCGCAGAAACTATCTAGAGTCATCCTCTCTGCGGTTGACACTTCGATCGCGGTCCCATCTGTTCCCAAGGACAATAGCCGCTAATTTGATTAACTCGCGATTAATTGCATGTCCAGGTCTAAAGCGGCGGTCTCACCGCATCAAGCACTCGGGCATATATATTCGCATTGACAGCACCGATACCTGATAGTGTCCGTCAAGGCAAAAGGCATCGCTTTCCTCGGCAATGTCTCTCCGATAGCAAGGAGCAATAAGCTCCTTATAGCAAGTTGCAATAGCGCGACGTTGCCATAATCTACTGAAGGAAGCCTCTTAGGTCGTAATATAAGGAAAGGTCCTTTGATACAAACCCCTCTCTTCTCCGTGGATGCCCACGGAGACCGTGAGCGAGCGAGCGAAACCATCCCTGAGCCGCATCTGGCAAATTTTCTAGAGAAACCTCTTGGAAAGACGGCACGAAGAAATACGAGATATATTTCCATACCGAGTTAACGTAACATTCACGGTTTCGCGCATAAAGCGATTGGCCAAGTATATACATTTACTCCGCCGCTGCTTTTTATCGATTTCCGATTGTATTTTCGCAACGCGACGTTTAATCGAAAATACACATACGTTATGTGCTTTTGATATTTCTGTAAATTGGCTATATTATCATGATTATACTGTTAATCCATACTGATGTGCCGTATTATTTTTACTATCTACCTTAAGAAGATGCGGAGGAAGATGTAAAATTTATGCGTAAAACATATCGCGTAAAACCATTGGCAAGGTACACGTATTTTACGATGCACGTATCGATTTTCGATTGTATTCTTTCACGAGGCAACATTCAATTAAAAATACCTGCGCGCTATTCTTTTACTGTTTTTCTGTAAACTTTTCCGTTAATCCGCGTGCATTGTCTGTATTGTCTTTGCATTCTTTTTGACATGAGGGGATAAGAAAAGAAAACTGCGAGAGGCACAACGTGGACCCCGGTGTGGTTAGTTGCACGATTGTCCAGATAATATCGTTGATTGAACAAACAATAACATCGTTAAGGCAGTAAGTGGAATAATCGAAGTATCGATAATCTGGTTTGAGCGGACGAGCAGACCGCGAAAATACGGTTTATTGGTTCGGGCGAAGCCTCACTTCCCCTCCTATCGGACAAATGCTATTTGTTCGTAGAATTTCCGGTTTCATTCCGCGCACAATAATTGTTGTTACATGTATTGTAGCGCAAGAATTATCGTATTACTCCGCGTCGATAAGAGTACAAGAGCGGGAGGAAATTCCAGCCAGCATTTTTAATTCTTACGCTCCGTGGCATCGATTCTCTATCGCGCATCCACGAAATTTCTCGTCCGTCCATTGAAAAAGAGAAGGTAAAGAGCCATTTGATGATACTGAGAGAAGCTAATACCACGTCGACCTAATAGATCGACACATCCATTGAGGTTGAAGAGCAAAAACCGGTGCCCGAACACAAACTTAGGTAGAACGAAAATACTTGACGATGACAAGAACTCGGCACATCCGAGGTAAATGGACTGTTAGACATAGAGAACCCATACTATCACGCCTACATATTTACTTATCAGTGCCGTTTTTACTTGTAGCGATCATCACATCATGTGTAAATGTGCTGAAAATATTTTACACGATGAAAATAAGTTTAACATTTTAATATTTATTCAATACGTTTGTGTTCTTACTAAAAAAAATATGATTACTGAAGATTATTGCAAGTACACTTGTTACTTTGATGACGTTTCGGTTTTATTAATATCATGAACTAATTTCTACTTTTTTTTTCCTTTAAGAAATAGATTTTCCATATTTTCATTTTCTCACATCGTTAGTGCTTCACGAAAGGCTTCAATTAAGCTTAACAGATCATTTGTACGTTATATCACGTAATGAACGATAGTTTCGCGTGTGTTCTTCTCACTTTCACCGGATCGCCCCCGTTTCGTGTTAATTTAAGTAAAGCAAACAACGAGTACCTTCGCTTGCTGACAAAATCTGAACAGCGGCGCCGACACACGTTAATACATGCGACAGCACTTGATTCAATACTGCTTCGGCGTTCATTATTCCGCGAAGTTTCGTTAGCATTACTAATTAGAATACTGAGGAATGGCAAATCTCAGAAGTTTTCCCGAAACTCCTATTGTACCACCCTGTAATAAGAACGGCCATTATTATACTGTTTACAATCTCTAGAGGTGAGTGGAAACTTTGCGCCAAGTGCATCGGGGAGTTCAGAGGGATGATGGAAAATTCAGATGTAAACGTCGAAGAAAACGACGATGAATCTAGGCTGGTGGCGGGGGCAAAATTTCCCCGTTAATAATTTGATAGCGCGACACACAAACGCGGTATTTGTGATAACGTACGGCAAAATGTTGCTTCAAATAATAATAGCCAATTTTTTCCAAATAAACGCTCCATGTATCTCTCTAATCGAGATCATGTTATCTTATCAATTTTTTTTTTTAAAGTACGCGAATACGTATCGCGATACGTATTCGCACATGCGCAGAACAAGCAAACATAGAATATAAAAAAGGAACAAGAATCTGATAATCCTCGAAAATGAGAGAGCGAAATGTACCATGAAATATGTACCTATTTTCGAATACGAAGGCGCACGGATATTCACCGACGCGCGGTGTCAAATAAATCTCGCAGAAATGAGGAGTAATGCGCGAATACACTAGCGCTTCCTGACGTAATCGCTGGAGCTGCGGGGAATTAAAAGGGGTAGTTTTCAAAATTATATTATATGGTATAACACGCATTTTTCGATGTTTTTCCTTTCTTTTTGTGATGTTTCTTTCATTATTGCTTATCTCTTGTAAAAACAATTAAAGTTAAGTTTTTTCGCGTGAGAGCGAAGTTTCAAAATATATTTAAGAGCAAATACATAAATGATTTGGAGCATAAATATATATTTATATGCGAAGATTTAATACTATTCATGTGTTATTGTTCTCATTTATTACGCGGAATAATAATTTAATAAAAATATAAAAAGAGGAACAGAATATATGAAAATAAATTACTTTGTTACTAAACATATTAAAAAAAAAAAAAAAATATCGGGCGCGGGTGATTCGGAATTTAGAATCGAATTTGTTTTTCCGGGCGATTGCTTTTTATACCCTTTAAGCTATCCAGAGTCCCGACGTTGATATCCTCCGCCCAGTGAGACGACGACACCACCTGGTTCGCTTTTAACATCATGGGTGAGACAGAAAGGATGTGTTTCGTTATTTTGGGGCGAGAGAGATATCAAGCGCGGTCGACTGGACCGGGAATCGAACCCGGATCTTTCGCTTGCCGGACGATTGCTTTTACCACTAAGCTACCTGGGCCCTGTGAAATAACACTCTTCCCATTGCCGAGATGTGTTGTGTGTAGCACTGTACGATTCGTCAAGGCTGTTACACACAGAAAACATAAACAGTAGGATTTAAGCGGTAAGCGAATCGGCCAATCACAGGTCAAAAATTGTCGAGAACGTAAAACCAAACTTTTGGTTGCGATTGATCGATTCGATTTCTACTTAAATTTTAATGCTTTTTCCGTTTATAATCCTCTAAATTTTTCTTATTTTACACACACACACACACACACACACACACACACGTGTATAATGAATGCGAATACGATATGAGGTACGCTTTGTCTCATTGTTAATTCAAAAAAATTCATTGTCTCATTGTTATTTTATTAAAAAATTCTCTCGAAAAAAGTTATATTTCATTATTGTAATTCATATAAAATTCATATAAAAAGAGTAGAGAGGCAAAAAAGTTGTGAACAATGAAACAAAATACGTTATATGTCATCATACGCTTTTCATCGATCATCCACCTTATTACTAAATTTTTTATTGATAATAAAAACCGAAACGGCAACAGAAAAGAGATAATTCAATTATTATCATCTTAATTAGATTTTTTGTGTGGAACGCGTCGACACGATCTTTCAAAGGAATAACATCTCTTTTTTATATGCATTTAAACACAACTATGTGTTTGCCCAACAAACGTATTCTTTCCGGTTTCCTTAATTGCTGCTTGTAATTAGATGAGATACAGTACTATAAATGTAACACGCTAATTAATTTTTTTGAAACCTAACATTTTCGGATTCCTGACGAAAGAATCCAAATTGTACGAGGTAGCTTTGAATATTCTATTCGAAATTCACTGCGGTGCATAAAGCGAGCAGCGATCATTTGGATTATTAATTATCAGTGATATTCGTGGCAGCCAAATGGAATTACCGCGTGTAACAGAACGTTCTTTTTTATGTTTCGACTTTAATTACGAGGAGAATCGAAGGACGGAGAGATCTTACGGGGGGATAATCAACGTTCTTGCGTCGCTTGTGCGCTTGTGTGTGCACTGCGTGCTCTTCGAATAATATTTCGTAAAGATATATTTGCGTGAGATAACGATACGATCGCTCAACCGTTTTGTTACGCATTAGAGACTAAGCACTATCCTTTTCTTCTGACAGTACACCGAGGTGTATTGGTGTGTTTATTGTGTTTGCGTTGCTTTAGGTATCGAGAAAAATATTGGATTATATGGAAATAAAGCAAACGCTTTTATGTATGGCAGAAGATAGAAGCAAACGCGCTTTCGCTTTGAGATAAAAAGCATAAAAGAGAATCATATCTTGCATTTCGTATGAATAATTTGTTGCTTTTATTACGAAGAGTTACATCTGTATTTTGAAATATTCGTTTGTAAATATCATTGCTAACGGAGAATGCATTATTCACAACGACGTTACGACGACTCAGACCGACTATTCCTACAGTAATGCTCGGAACTAATTTTCTACGTGCCCAAGGCTTCCTATTGTCATTTGTTATTACAGTGATAATATTAAAAAAAAAGAAAATTCGAGGACTCGTGAGACAGAAATCAATATTTCGCTGAGAAACAAAAGGTTTAATAAAGTAATATGAAAGACGGAAATTAATACGTTAATACATATTATCACGTATACACACGTTAGTACGTATTATTAATAATGTTACAACGAACGTCTCCAATAGAAAATATCGACAGGGTTTCAATAAACCTGCTACGAAGGAAGCGTGTATCGAAAACTGTCGAAATACGGAAATGCGACTGTACAATAGATAGTCAATTAAGTAATCACACATATCCGGGAATTATAAATGTTTCGTTCATATTGATAAAAAAAATATATATATATATATATTCAAGTGGAAACGGACTCATTGTATCAGCCATAAATTACAAACCGACTTAACTACTTTACAAGCTCGACGGAACTGGCAATGTTATCGGGAAAAGTTTCGACTTCTACCGGCCGGACTCTCATTAAAGTAAGCATGTTACGCTACATTTCCATTATGCTGTCTCGAAAAACAGTCCGTGTGAGCATAGCGTGTCTGAGGCACATAACTATATCTCAGGCGCCGTAATTTCTCATTTCTGAACTCATAATCGCTTTTTAGTAATATGCCAATGTACGATCTCGATCACTCGGCGAGAGTCTGGTGTCTATACACCGAGAAGATATCGTGTGCCTCTACTCATTAAATTTCTGTCACGATTTAACGAAATGCGTTATCGGCTCTCGTCTGAAGAGAAGCGAAGAAGGCGCCGCGAAAATCTTATATTTACGATATAATTTTAGATATACCGATGCGAGGTACTATCATTGTGATACATCTTCGAGGATATTTATCAAAACTTTATCCTTGCCGCCTCCAAAGCACTCAGTTCCGGTCTTGTATCAGAACAAACTGAAACGCCAGAAACGTGCGCGACATTTTACGGACGGGTATACAGTACGGGTATACAGTAACAGTTTCATCGAGGCGTTGCACGTACTTCATGAGACGTTTGCAACAAATAATTGTTTCTCGGCCAGGGCGTGCTGGTATTTTCTAATTTCGGAAACCTATCGTCCAGTCGAGATGGCTTCGACTATACACATGTTTCGGGACACTTTATCTGCGACGACCGAAGGGGAATGACTCGACGAAGGGAAGATGCAAGCGGGTCGATGGTTACCACTGTTCATCAATTATTGATAGACTTTTATTGATATACCCGATCTCTTTTAATAATTTTTCGAATTCGAACGATTTGCGGGATACTGTAAATATTTCCACAGCGATTTCCATTCCGTAATATACACATTTGCGCGCGGCACAAAACGACCGGCGGCTTTCGCAGCCGCGCGCTGTGTACTTTTCGACTATTAATCGATTGATTGACGCGGGGACGAGTCAATTTTCATTGGGTACACCGTCGATTGGAGCTTCATATCGTCGCGCATTGTGTGCGAGATTCGACTCTCCGCACAGACTGTGGAAAAGAATTACATCGTCCGTCCGCGCCGTATTCCCATTCTGCGGTAAAATCAATACAAAGTAAAATTAAACGTGTCCGCCGTACCGTGAAAATTTAATAAACCAGTCTGACGAGTCAGATTCCTCTATGAGCGCGGAGCGATGGAGAGGTAGCAACGCCAGAAAGAAAGCTTTTCCCGCGACGCGACGCGACGGGCAGAAGCCGCACACATAGATGGTCCATGATTTCCGTTCGCCGCCGGCTATCGAGCGATTTGCATTTCGACACAATGGCTGACTACAAGCGACACTCGCCATTACCCGATGAGCCTTTTCCTTTATCAGTCATTTTTGCGATCCTTCCCCCCTTCTACTGATCCTTCAGCTTGCACGCGATACGTGGAAGAACCTAATAAAAAGAATTGTTTTTCTAAAAAGACTAAAGATTAGGATCTTTAACAAGGATCAGGATAATTAATTAGCTCCTTGCAAAAAAGAACGGCACGCGCGTGAAACGGGTGAGTGCGGGAAGCAGAGATAAGTCGATGATCCGCTCCGGTCTTCGTCATTCCGGCTGCAACGGTGGCATAGAAAAATATTGACGCGTACTGGATGCCATTTTCCAGCGAGGCACGATGATGGCGACGATAAGGTCGGCGATGCCAGCGGGAAACACGGTTTGGACTGTAGCTCTCGGGCAGCTTTTATTGATCTTTCGAAGTCAAGAGAACCGGCTAATCCGGTCGACCGGCCGGTGTGCTATCCTTCCAATTAAAAGATAGGATCCAGGCGATAAAAAGGAAGCGAAGTAGCGCTGATCGATTAATTGGCAGTTCCCGATCGTTGTCTCGACCTATTCCAATTTCTTCTCGGTTTCGAGATACGTCGCGTGTCGAGCCCATCAAAATTACTCGCGACGTATCCTCTCTTTTGTTTCTTCTCGCGTCCTGGTCCTCTCCCTCTGCCTACCTCTCTTCTTCTCTCTTTTTTTTTATCCTCATTCGCATTCAAATTTATTCGAACACATAATACACGCGCGCGTTATGCTTGAAATGCATTCGCGTGAAGAAGGGTCCGCGGCGATTCACCGAGTACGACATTCGCTCTACTTTATTTTTTGTTACCTTCTATTCTTTTTTCCTCGCCATTATTCGACGCACTGCGGGTGCGCATATTTTTTGTCGAGAGGCAGTCCGATGCAAATTGCAATTGTACTCTCGATATTTCGGCGATAGGAACTGGTTTTCAAATTTTTGTACAAGTACATGTTCGGACGCGTTGTAAACTCGGAAATGGAGCTCTTGTAATTGACACGTTCCATTATTAAACGGATCAAAATTGGTTGCTACAATTTTTTCGTTTGACGTTTATCAAACAACAAAAGTCAATGTTCGGTCTATTTCAATCTGTTTTTATTCTTGAAATGTGTTAATTTTGTAGGTATCGATCCTAACATTTCGAAATTTTGAGACTGCATAAAGTTTTAATTACGTGTGCCAGTCTTAATTATGTATTTATAAATACAAATGATATTTTCATTAATAATGCATTAAAATATATATTCTTTTTTATATTTAATTTGAATCAAAATTATATGATATAAATAGAAATACTAAAGTTGAATGTTTTGATTGTTCAAAGCGAATGCAAGTACAAAAGTTGCAATTTTATGATTTTCAAGATTTAAAATACGACTGTCATAAAACCGGGAATTTGTTGAAAATAGTTTTGCATAGCGATAACCTCTTAAAAAAAACATTCGTTTTCGAGAATCTCTTTGTTAGAATCGCGTTTTCCAATTGATTCCAAGCTGATGCGATGAATTTCAGGCCAATCCTCAACGGCATCCGATGGCGTTCGATTTGTCTCTAAGTGCGATTAGTATCATGACAACCGCACAGCACTAATTAGTCGCATTTGGTGATCGAGTCAAAACGCGTATTATCCATTTGGTGCTCGCGCGCGTATGCGTTACCGAATACAGGCACTTGATGGAACTTGGCATTTACTTGCCGGGCACGCCGTGTACGCGTCAGTATGGGCATCGCTCGCGTATCGCATATTCATTCCACGGCGGTAACTATCAGATTTCTGCTATGCGTCACTAGGCGAAGGAGATTCCCGTACCGGGAATAGTTGACCGAAGTGTGCCGTCCGTATGTCGGGGATCTCGCGATGCAAACTATGAGGATTGCGTGGACCGTAGCGAACGCGCAGCGTCCAGATACTATCCAGCGAGGCTTTTAGGCAAATTCAGATACTCCTGCTAGATTGTGCTCGCGTAACTGTTGTAAAACCAAACCCAACACGCAACACATCGCATTTATCGCACGGCAATTTCTATACGTATCTCGATTTCCCGCTCATAAACTATGCAATAATACACATGTAATAAACAGAACTGGAATGATTTAAATCAATTGATTAAAATCAGTGATTTAAATTGCGATTTAAATCAAGTGATTTTTTTGATAAAAAAATCATTTGATTTAAATCGCGAACTTGATTAAAATTTTAATTGTTAATTTTCATTATGATTTAATTATGCCTGGCTGTGCAATAATTTTAAAAGGAAGAAGGATATATGAACATGTATGGACATATTTTGCATATAATTATATATTGATGTCTCCGAGATTGCGACTTCTTTGTTTCTTTTTTCGTTTCTTGTTTTTTGAAACTTAGAAATGCGTTAGGAAACGAAGACAGCTAAGTTAGTTTTTATATTTAAGTGTATGCGTTCATCTTCGTCAATAAAAAATTATGTATACAAATTTAAGTACTCAAATATATTCGTTAAAAATAAGTTTTATTTTATTCATAAGAATTATTGATAAAAATTAATTTAAAATTAACGATTTTCACTTGACTATTTTGAATCCTATAGTATTTGAAATCATTGATTATTTACAATAAATTAAAGTTTAGTAAAAAAAACATGTTTATTTTGTAATAAAATTTAATTATTTTTTTACTAAAAATAATTAACTCAAACAATAAATTTAATTTAAATAAAAAAAATCTGATTTAAATTTAAAAAATTCGATTTAAATTTTAAAAATTCGATTTAAATTTTAAAAATCTGATTTTTTTTTTTTAAATCATAATTTTTTCCAATTCTGGTAATAAATCGTACGTAATAATAAAATAATTACAGCTATCAGGCAAAATCAAGCTAATTTTTTTGTTGTTTTTTGTATTCAATATAATGTTGTTAAAACTGAGTAATTTTCATCTAAGAGATATTCCGATATGACAAATAATTTTTGAATTATTTAAAAAAAAAATTACGTTAATCAGTAAATTTTAAATAGGAATGAATAGGAATCTCTTTTAAAACATCATTTGTTAACAGACTAGAAGAGACAAAGAAGAGAAAAAGTTCGCCCCCGACATGTTTTCTTGCGACATCTAAATCAAATAATGTAGTAGTACAGCAATGCCAGAGGAAATATATTATTTCCGCAAAACATAATGTTTTAAAATATACGATCACAAAAAGTGTCAAAGTGACTCGAAAAGTCCTGTAGTTGTTCCGATTTATGTGATAATGCACTATTATTACATGGTGCTTTTCACACACATACTTCCCGATTAAATTCGCCTCACCGCTAGTTTTTCCGATTTTCATTTGGCGTCCACCGGGAACGAATCAACGGACGATTCTCGGTTACCAGGCGCGGGTTACCTTGTACGTGTTGACGGCGAGTAAAGAGTGGAACGGGAAGCTTCGATCGACGAAGCTGCACGGTTCGCGATGGTCCGTTATCGCGTCATTCCGAGGAGATATCCTAGACCAGATAGAGTAGGAACGAATATGGCTTCCTCTAAAATCGTGGAATACGACGCGGCGCATAGTGACGTTGCATCGTATTATTTAACAATCTTATCAATCGTGCGAATATTCTCCTCTATTATATTGTCCATGCAATTGTCCATGCAATTTTATTTACTGCTTTCAGAAAGATACATCATATTAATGTCGATATTGTAGCGTATATTCTGATTTATAGGCGCGGATTACAATTGTAACGAACAAGTTGACATAATTGGACACTGATGTTCGTTGGTCATTTCTATGCAATAGAATTATAAAATTGGGGTCGAAACGAGAATATAACGCTGACCGACACACATTGCAACTAATAGCTGTGTATAATTCTATTAAAAAATATTGAATAACTTTAAATCTAGATGTTTGAGAAAGCATATCCACGATCGGTGTAGTTGATAGCGGATGAGTTAATTAAGCCGCGAGAGAACCTGACAATTGGATAAATTCTATGAAACCCGTTATGACACCAAAGAGAATAATACATAATTTCGAACAACGACAGACTGAAAATTTATTTGTCAGACGTTAATTACTATAGTAAAAATGACAATAGCGTAATGTCATAATTATCGAGTTTATTAACTCGCTCTTTCTGCGGGATTATGAAAACGATTACCGAAATAGCAATTCAATTTCCCCGACTGCGACGTATTAAAAGTTTCAGTTCCACATTTAATAGAAATTTAATCCCGCATCTGCAATTCTCTCTTCTTCTCATTCTCGTACGTATCCAAAGAAGTATCCATCCGTCGAACGAATAGAATTTGCATTTCGCCAAAGACTGCGTTCGCGAATATTGGCACGACCTCGGCGATCTCGGTACTTGTCTCTCTTACGACCGAAACTTGGCTCAGTTTTTCCCCTTCGACTTTTTCTATTGTCTTGCGTTCCTTCTCTCCGTTTTCTCTTTTTCTCCCTCTCGTTTCCTTCCTCTTTCTTCACGATAAATCTTCCATTAAATATTTACATTTCGCTTGCACATGCGAAATCTGCGGTGATATTTTAACAATTTCAATTTGTACGAGATGTCCCCCTGTGAATTCTCGACGCAGTTTGCTAAATCAAATTTTCACATTCGTGCGAAAGTTTCGTTTTTTTGTTCAAAAATATTTGTTTGAACTTCTATAAGATTAACTTTTCGGGCTGCATTCGTATTTACTCAGTTCTTATTCCACAGTCAGCGCAAACGGATGCGTTAAAAGATTTTTCCGTTTCATTCACATCAATCGCTCTCATTATTTAAGCACGATTTAATTATCAGGTTTTCATATTAAATTCTATGAATTTTTCTGTGATAAAAATCTCTTGTAGTTATTGGGAATCAAAAATTAAAAAGCAATCACGCAAAGGTGCGAAAACAATTTTCGAATTCGTTTTCAAATAAACGATATGTCTAGCAAATTTACAATGATTTATTTCGCTGTTTAAGCCGATGGTATATTAAGTATATATATTTTTTAATTAGTTTTCAATGCACAATACTCCCAATTAACGCCTAGTTGCCTTATGGGATTGCAAGCCACGTACCTTTTGATGTCTCTTCAAATTCGTTTCGCGAACACTCGACGCACCATTAATTGGGGCTCCGAAACATTGTGCAGCCTCATAAATGACCACAACTATCGGTGCACGCGTTTCGTATCTATCTCTTGCATAAATAATTATTATGGTCAGTTTAATCACGCGCACTTACGAGCGTCAATATTTAGTTTCGCTCTTTTGTGAAGGTATGTAGGTACGGATAATAAAAATGCGTCAATACACGTGTTAATTTCATCAGTGCGTATTGTCTGGCAATATTGATTAACCATGTTGTCCCGACGAATTAGTTATCGCCGATATTTGCAACGATATAGAACAATATCGGTGAGTAACGCAGTCGATGTCCAAATGACAAATGCGAGTGTTAAACGTAATAAAAATTAACAAACATATTCTTATCGTGTCGTGTGAAACACACGTTTGTTTTCGACTTAAAATTACTTAAAGATTTATCAAATTATTCAGACGGAGCGTTTGCGTCTGTCGCAATAACTTTTTTTCGCACCGTTGTCTGATCTAAGGCAGATCGGAGCGGCCAATATTGGGATACCCGAGCCCTTCTACAAGTGTGGATGGATTACAGCAACCACGGGGTACACTTTCGTGCGGTGGAGAAACCCAGCGGTGGGTACGCGGTGGGCATTTAATTACACGGATCGACCGGATCGAATGGATCGTCGTCGCGGTTGCTGCCTGCTCCGCGTTTCGAATGACTGCATCCATCACCGGCCGATATCACGCGACGTGCTCGTTCTCGCCACTTCCAGCCACGCTC
Source organism: Cephalotes varians (assembly GCA_037157785.1). Taxonomy (NCBI): domain Eukaryota; kingdom Metazoa; phylum Arthropoda; class Insecta; order Hymenoptera; family Formicidae; genus Cephalotes; species Cephalotes varians. Next base: position 1,997,512 of record JANQDE010000017.1, on the reverse strand, counting down.
TCCCTCTCCACACCTCTCCCTCTTTCTCTTCTTCGCTTCCCCCCCCGTTCGATATCACCATCTCTCGTTCCCTTCGGAAGTTCTAAAGCTATTGCGCGCGCGAACGTGCTGAAAATTTTGTACAAAGTAACGACGCGATGCCGGCGTGTTTCGAGAGAACAAACGAGAGGTGAGGCACTGCGCAAACTTATCTCAAAGTCGACGAGACCCCCCCAAGTTCTTCGCTCGTTCGTGTCGTAACCTAACTTCGGTATGAAACGTTATTAGCTAGCGATCCAACGTCGTACTGTTCCCGGAAGAGACGGGTATCGGAGACGCGATCCGATGCAGCCACTTGGCATCGCCGATAACATTTACCGAAAACTGTCGTTGTCTCAAGCGGGATGGATCCTTTAACGAGGTCCCGGGGGTTCGTTTAATCTACGTTCCCGTGTCTCGCGCGTTTACCGTTCTAACAAAAGCAAAAACCACTCACGGTATTAAAGACTCAGATTGCACAAATTCATGCCCGCTGGATAGCAAGGGAGAATGGAGGAGAGAGGGATGACCCGAGTCTCGAACGGATTGTCTCTCTCGCCGGCTGACACACTGACGCCGTACAGGCGACGTCCTCGGGATTTTCATTCCCTCCGGACGAAGGGAATCGTGGGAGGGAAAGAACGGGAGTGGAAAGCGGGACGAGAGAGAACGGCGGAATGCGAAGGCCGCGTCATGTTTTCGCTGGAGCATGTCGCAATTTTCCCTTTCGGAAAAAGACGGACGGTGTATAGCCGAGCGAGGGACGGCGGCGATTGTTGCAACGTCACGTCTCCCGTGCTCGCGAAGCTCCAACGCCAAGAATATATTCCCCGGAGTGAAAATACACGCGCGTGTGCTAAGCATCGTCGAGTGGCATTTACACGTCGTTCACGGGTCTGAGACGGCTAGTGACTGAAAGAATTTACGCTTACTTTCACCGTTGAAAAAGCCTTTCCTGATAATGAGAATGAATTTATGGAAATTATGGAATGAAAATGTTTTCAATGGCCAATTATGCGAAGATATTATTAGATAATTTGATAGATTGGATAATTCTAAATCCAATGAGTCTACACTGCCTTGCATGTAATGTACATGTTATAATATGCCATATAATCATAATAGGGTAATATTTTATACATGTAGGTATACGTAATATATAGATATATCCTGATATCATGATATTATATTATGTAGATATGTAGTATATCTGAGTTCTCTCTTCTCAAAATTAATGTTATATATTCATTTTAATTATTTTAATATCTGAATTTTAATTAGCGTAAAATCTCGACACTTTTTTAGTCGTAAAATATATCAGAAATTTTTTTGCAAAAGGTAGATACAGAATATATTGATTAATTTATTGTCTAGATTAAAAATAAAATCGCGCAGAAATATAGAAGTGCTTTTATACAAAGGATAATTTTGAGAAATTTAGTAACTCGAGGTTAACAACAATTACCTAGAATTATAAAATCTAAAATTAGATTCGATTTCACCTAAGCAGATTCAGCTAAATACAAGTACAAAGCTAAATACAAAGTACTTGAAATTAACGAGTATTTGCATATTCCGATCTAATAATAACTTAGAATCGTATTCGGGAAAAGAACAAATCTAATTTAATTAGAAAATCCAAACGATATTTTTTACGAATTGGTGATTTAAATATTTTATGAGAGCTGCTGAAATATCGGCTTACAATAGCTTTGTCAGCTTGGATATTATCGCCCGGGTAAACACGAATGGCGGATTATAACGTGAACAGGAAACTTCTCAGTTTATAATCTTACTGTTGCAGTTTGTGTAAGGATATTCTCTCGTGGAGGATACGAAAACTCGATCGTACTTTCCGCAGAAATGCTTTTGCACTTTGATGTAAATTATCTTCAACCTCGATATCATTTTGTTTCTTTCTTTTTTTTTTTAATTTTAAGTTTTGTGACATTTTCCAAACAATACAAAGATAGCAGTGTTGAAATTGATTATCTTTTTTTTTTAGACATTTAAAATTTAAATTGGCATACGTAATATTCAAGACATCGATTTCTACAAAATCTTTTTATAAAAAGACTTTTTATAAAAAGTTCTCTTTTATGGGAACGGACGATTATGACTTGCGATAACACGATTTTAAATATAGAATTGGTTTTCAGTATTCATTTGCGTTGTTTTCAGAATTTAATTACATCGTCATGAAAAAAAAGATTCTTGGAATAAAAAATAAAGAACGTTTCAAAGCAACGCTCGTCGGTCGGCCATCAGCTTTAAGTTGACTTGTATGTATAAAATTAATGTGCATATGGCTCGCGGGCAAGAGTGCGCGAAATTTTGCACCTTCGGCTTTTTTTCCGACGTACGTGTATATATTATACTCTGATTTAATCATCCCGTCTGAATCGCCTTTGAAATCAGGATGGTACAAAAATATAATTCCCTTTTTCACTCGCATAGGTGCTACATGCAGCTTCGCAATTACCTAGTACTTTATTTCGTAATTATGTATACTTTGCGTCGGTAGTATTTAATCTCTTTAGCACGAGGTACAGTTTGCAATTTTTGTAATGTATGCCGTGCTAAACCTGCTTGTCACTCCGCAAAATAATTAACAATCGGGTTGCACGAAATTTCTTCTTACATCATCAAAATTAAATATCAATCTTAAACCTAGTACAAATATAACGCAAAATACAACAAATTTCACAAAAACAATAAATTCACTTCGATACGCATTACAATGGAACGTAGCAATGACTACAAATTGAAAACAATATTTTCTGCGTTTGAAGAGAACAAAAGATTCCAAGTGTCATCCGAACAATCTTTTACGGACGTATAATAAAAAGTTTCGTAAAAATTTGAATGATTTTCCATTCTTGCTGCAAACAAATAGAACAAAAGCGTAGACTACATACGTGCATGTTTCTGAATTTTTACGTGAAATATAAAATGTGAAGATTGGAAAGGGGGGAAGGGACGCTTTGATACATCAAACCGTTGCAAAAATATGTCATCGTTACGCCTCTCACGAGATCGAATGCATAAGTCATTCTCTTTGATGTTACTGCTAAAAATAGCAGTTTCGAGCTTAGCAACTGGCTGTACACGTCGGCGACGTGTCGGCGTTATTTTCCCCGCAGCTGCGTGCGCGCTCGTACGATCCGATATTTATTATCTCGCGCAAACCCGATGACGCGACCGCACCGTAAACGGCTCTGCGAGGAGTTTCGCGCGCGCGAAGGGAGTAAGAAATTTCACGGAACGAGTGTCAGAGGGACATGAAAAAGGAGCAAATGTCGTCGCTTATACCTGGGCGCAAGTGTCTCCCGTGTTTGCACGAGGTGCTGTGGAACCTGATATTTCTCGCGATAAAGTAAACTCGTGGAAAGGGGAGCAGAAAGGATCGAACCGTAGCAGAGCGTAGACGCAGCGTGGTATATTTTGTAAGAAGAAAAAGGAATAACGTTCTTTCTCTCACGCGCGAGAAACTGTACCTAGAGACGCGATGCTCTTGAACCGTGAAGATCCGCTCACGACGGGTGTCTCCAACGGTAAACGATTTATTCTCTTCCTTTATTGTCTGCGCCTCGGCCGTTCCGCCGCCGGCTCCCCGTGAAAACGGTATAAATTGAGCGTCAAGATTCGTATCTTTGCATGCGCAAATACGGCCGTTTCACCCTCATGATTTTTGCTCGGATTATCGGTTCGGTGTAAGCCATCGCGGCGAATAACCGTAACGTTCCGATTGATCTCATCTTGTTCTTCCTGCGAAACGCGATACGCGATACGGGGCTGTTTATTCGCGAGAAACTCTTCTGACTCGCGCGCCTTTAGGAAAATGTATTCTTCTTTCCCTGGTGCGCGCGATATTATCTTTACCTTACATTTAACGCGAGATACGTGTATTATACAAGAACGTTACATCTGATTCGCTAAGAAATACAGATAAAAAACGTCCTATGTACGCTGTTCGTAATACACGGTTTATTCATTTGCGTGAAAATTTCTCTAACAAAAAGAGGACAGGGGCGTTCTCGCAGAATAAAATATGCAGCTTCTCCTCTAACGATGCCAATATCGTACGGCGCATTTTGAACACAACAGAGATATTCGACGCTCTCCTTGCGAGGCTGAACGTTACGCCCTGGTCCGGAGATTTCATTTACAGCACAAAAGAGAACATTAAGAGGGAAACGGGATACGAAAAGGGGTGAACGCGAAGGAAAACGCTTTCGTGGACCCGCGTTGATCTTCAGAAAAGAAAAGCGCTCCGTCGCGCTGCAACCAATTGTTGCAACCAATTGCAACCATGTTTACACAAAAGTCAACGTATTGTCGCTAGAGATTTCGTTAACATCATTGCAAGTATCGCGCAAGGATGCTTTGTTCGTACAAAGTATGCACGGGTTAGCATGTATATTTTAAAACAGTAGAATTTGTAAAAGCGTATCTAACGGGGTGTACGCACACGTACTCGTTGAACCAGACGGAACATATACGCGGTTTGCGTTGCGTTGAGTACCTCGCGAATACTCGCGGATACTCTCACAAATATGCGCTGGTATATTTCGCGGAAAATGTTTACGGCAAATACCAGACGTATCTTGCTGGAATGAATATTTCGAGCTTGTAACGGTCGCGCCTGCGAATAATAAATATTCCGATATTTTTAGAGATTCAGGCAGATTTTTTTTTTTTATTAGGTCAACGATTTTGACGAAACATTTGCGTAGCTATTTTAAGCGCGTTAAAATTCGTCAAATGAATTCAGCATTCACGAGGAATGTCGTCACGTAAAAGGGATTAAGAACACATGAAATATTATAAGAGTAACGAAGGAGCAAATGGAAAATCATTAATTTAAGCGGCAAACTTGTATAACCTCGGACCTATATACACACACACACACATTGCTCTTTGGTTAGTTAAAATAATTTCTACAGCGAGTAATTTCTACGAGAAGGATTTACGTAATATTTTAAGTACGTACATCATTTGCTCCGTATAAAACATTATGCTTCTTCATCGTATAGAAAGTAATAATATTTTTGAATAATACTTTAGAAGCAGTCTATTCATTCTTTTTTCAGAAACAATCTAAAAATTGGAGGAAACTAAGCAATTGTTAGAAGACTCTAATAGAACAGTTAGAATCTTTTTTATCCTTTGTTCGCTATTTCAACTTTTTGCTCAGCTGTTAATTGTCAACTGTCAAACTCCAACTCTCAATCCTAAGTCTTGAAATCCTTTCTCAATCCGTAATCTTCAGCTTCAAGCTCTCAACATTCAATCCTCAAGTATCAATTAGCAGCTTCAGCTTCAGCCTTCAGCTCTCAACCCGTAATCCTTAACCTTCAATTCTCATTCCTTAACAATTGGCTCTCATGTTTCATTTCCTAATATTCTCAACTTTCAACTATTAATTTATGATTAATATGCAAAAAAAATGTGAATGCACGAGGCAAAAGAAACGGTATAAAAAATAAATATTAATCAATGAATTGGGATAAAATATTAGTTTATATAGAATGCGATGTCATATGAAGTATTTTCACCTCATCCTTCTCTCTACAGATTCGCAGTATGCATCTGTAAAGCTATTGATCTATATCTTCGTGAATTTATGAGTTTATAAAGCTATGAATCTATAGATTTATGTGATTCAAATAGAATCGAGGAAAGCCGGATAGAATCGATTCAAGAAAAAAATTATTTTAATCCAAATGCGTTTATGTCGTAAAAAAAATAAAATATCTCAGAATATTTACAAAATAATGTAGGCTTTAAATAAGTATTTGTAATTTTCATAAAATTTAAAGAAAACTTTTCCACAAAAATTCTAAATGTGTCTATGTCGCTAAAAAAAAAAAAATAAAATAATATTTCAAAATATTTACAAAATAATATAGGTTTTAAATAAATATTTGTAATTTTTATGAAATTTAAAGAAAATTTTTCCATAAAAATTCTACATGCCTTAAAACACCGATTTATCGTTTCTATATTTGATTCATTTCTTCTTTCTATTATATTTTTGATAAGTCTTGCCAAATGAGGTCGCATACTTGAAATTTTGGTGCAGATTCTCGAAAGCATTGTTCGCAATTTGCTCTACTATTGACTTTTGTTTAATATTTTCCGAGATGTACTTTAGCGTTTAAATCGCGTCGTAGATTTCCACCGTAGACCAGTACGAAATTGCGCCGTTACTTTCTGTAAATCCACCCGCGCTATGAAACATTCTCCAAGCGAATCTCGAAAGGCTTGCTAGGGTAAGTTAAGTATCACGAAAGTGCCGTTTCTGTTTCTGCCTCTTGGCTACCAGTTTTGCTCTTTTCGCTTTTTTACGCTCGTTCCTTGCTCTGGCGCAGTTCAAGCGGTGTACACAGTTTTCAACCCGGATTCATCATACGCACTAAAAAAAAAAAAAATTTTGCATCAGCGAAGTTACCGCGCGTTTGACACTGCCAAATGTTGTTAATTTTTTCCACCGGATGTTTCCTCGCAAAACAGAAATCTCGCTAATAGATATCCCGCCGTGAGTTCGTTTTCTCTCCGGGATAATCATCCCCTCTTATCCAGACGAATCGCGCATGCAATCTAACAGAGCTGTAACGGCGGACAAGTTTCTCCTTTTTTACGTGCGTACGTCGCTTGTGCCCGCGATGGAAGTAAGATGTGTTTTCGCGATGCTGGAAAAAGTTAGGATAGCGGAACTGAATTTGATCGATTTTCGATTGAGGTCGGTTCGCCTGCCGCGCGACGGCAAATTAGGTCGTATGATATACGCGGTGAATTCGCTGGCTCGCTCCGAGAGACAAAACGGACAGTAGTACGCGAAAAACTTGAGCGTGAATGGAACAGCGTGACACCCTCCTCCTTTTTCGGGATACCTTGTACGTGACAAAGTGACGATTCTTCGATCGAGCAATTGAAGTTGCATTCGTCTCGAAAATGCAATTTTACTTTCTGTTACTTTTAATATTTCCACGATATTAACAAATTCAAAATTCTGATCCTAAATGGGCTTTCTCTCCGAAAACTAGAACACATTATTGATTAAGCTTGTCAGTTCATGTCGCCCGTGTTTGCTGTTACATGAGCTTTATTTAAATATCTTCTCCAAGCTAAGCTCATGCATCGCTAATGTTCTTAAGTACCGTGCTATTTGCTACGTAGGATGAGTTTCAAGAAAAAGCCACGGGTATATGAGATTCTACGGACCCCCGAAGTGTAGGAAAAGGTAATTCTGTGTACCAACGATTTTTCATCCTGTCGTTTCTCAGCTTCCTCATTTTTCGCGGATGATATAAGAGTGATTCCACTCCTGGTACTCAATAAATTATGCAAATTGCAAGAACCTTCGTTGCTACCTTTGCATTTTCTGCGTGTATATATACAGCAAATTTTCGTGGAAATGTACTTTCTGGAGAAAAAAGACGTAATATCCTGTTCAACCTCGACTTTACATTTGTGCAACGTTGTGCTCCGGCATTACTGCTCGATCGTGGCTATTTCGCGTACCGCATTCTCTCGCGTATTTGTACAAACGCTATATATCTCTCGTTTATTCGACACATCCGGTAGACTATTGGAAGGAATTTTCGATAACTGCGCGGCGAGGACCGTTTCCGTGCGTGAAAAGAGAAGGACGAGATAAGGGATTGGTGAGAAGAGTTGAACTCTTAGGCACGAAAAGACCACAATTTATATTCCGCATCGACGTCTTAACGAAACAATATCACGCTGTTCAGTAATGAGACGGAGAAAAGAAGAATCGCGGAGACTGGAGAGATAGAAGAAAATATAACGACAGTATCGGCGGAACTTTCCCGTTCTCTTCTTCCTGGAAGATCGACAAAGATATTCCGCAGTCTTGCTCTGCCTCAGGCATCTCAACAGAAGTTTCATCAAAAAACTTATCGTTCTGTATTCTTCCCTGTGCTCCACCTTTCTCGCGTCTTTCACCTAGAGCCCCTCCGGTCGAAGTCTAACAAACTCGAACAATGGCAATCATTGGAAAATATTTACGATATGAGGTGAAAAGAGATCCTAGTAAGACCACGGTATCGATCGGTCGATCGACTGCTTCATAAATGTCCGTCGCTTTTATATTATCTCGTGCTTGGATGCTATTTATCATTCAAGGGCTTTTGATAATTGTGCAATCTTGAATTCTCGTTTCGAAGAGAGCAAGGAAATTGCGAGAAAATATGAAAGGTTTTTTTCGTCTATATAAATCGACTTTTCGTCAATTACCATGAATCAATATAGCGATATTATAAAATATGATAGAAATTCCGCTACCAGAGTTCGATATGTCCCGAAGCATAAAATGATTAAATGTGATATAGCAGCTATCACGAGTTTAAAATCTAGAAAAATGCATTTGAGAGAGATTTTGATGGATATTAATACCTTAATTATTCTTAATATGATTACATGTATTCGCGCTTATGATTGTAAGATTTAATAAAGATACTGGTATGGAAAATAAAAATAGAATAATAGAAAAAAAAAATATGATAAGCGCAAAATAAAAATTATTAACTACTAGATTAAATCCATCGCTAAAAACTAAAAACTGGTCATCACTAAATCACTAAAAACTGGTAATATCCATTGATTAATCTCCTACACAGAATATTTTTAATGGGAACTCAGCTCTTCGTTAATCTTTTAATGCTGTTACATACGATTGCACAGTTCGATTTTTTTCTAATATTAATATGATCGCGCTTAATATTTCCACATATCGTCACAGAATATAATTTAAAACCCACCCGCAGAAATAAACTAAAGTACATGCATGCAAAATTCATATATATTGGAAATTTCAAATAAAATCCTTGAATTTTATATGTAAATTGTGAAATTTTGAAATCGCGATGACAAAAGTTTAAATATGAAAAAAACTTGTTTTCAGAATGATGGAAAAAAGCGAGCCGGAACCGAAAGCGGAATGACATGTTTCATTATTTTACTACCGTTTACGCTTCTCACTGTTCGCGGTTTCGGTCGCTGAACATCATCCTCTTTCTTGTTTTGCGAAACGGATTTGTTTGAATGTCCACGCTTTGTATTACTAACCGTGTATAGACAGCTAATTTCCGCAGATTAGCGAGAAATACGAGAATCACGAGATATTAATTGCCCGTAGCGAATTATCGATGATTGTCGATGAAAACAGCTTCGTAAGTGGTTGCAGTTGGATGAAGTTGAATAATGTGTCATTTAAACCACATTTTTCCGTTCTATTTGCACTTCTAATATTTTATACATTTACACAAATTATAAACGACATCCGAAGAGAAAGTATCAAATGAATTTTTTTTTTTATTTTTCGAGAAATTCTAAATTATTTTAACCATTACTTATTCATTACATCGATCGAATATCACGTTTCTTTACATTTTTAAAGTGGCTAACTTTTGGTTCGTTATATTAAATCTCTGTTAATACAATCACGCTTCACTGTTATCACTTCTGATACACATCGAACTGATACACATTGAATTTGATCAAATAAAATTCTACGTGTAAACGAAGCGTTATTTTGGACGCTTCGTCCATTTCGATCATTTCGAATAAATTCAATATTATTTATATCGTACGTATGTAACAAAAAATTGTTGAATCTGCGGTTGCAAAATGTTAAATATATATTGAATGGTGCTAAATAATAATTAAATCGTAATAATTGAAATATATATATATATATTGCAATTAAAAGTGATCCAGCATTTTTCCAATATTTTCATTTTTTCATACACTTATTTGTTTGCATAGTCTACAAGAAGTACGGATCTCATAATTCTCTCAGTCAAAACTCTTTCGCAACTGCTCTCTGTTGCTAAAAATTATTTTCTTTCCTTTTGCTGAGTATCTTATTACCTTCTCTTATTTATCCCGAATATCATATCGACCACATATTTCGTTTTACCCGATCGTGTCTGCCATGTTTTCGCGTTGTTTAAAATTTCCCTGACATTTACACGATTTATGAAAGAAATATTAGCCGGTATCGGATTCTTGTATCACGTTTGCAAGTTCTTGCTGGCATAAATATTGCTACACGATACGAAACGATATAACGACGTTAAGAAAGAAATTCGAGCTTACGATTAATCGATGAACTATGACCCGTAACTAAAGAAGTGTTGCGATCTCACGGAGAAACGTGTTGGCATTTTAATGTTAAAATATAATATCACAAAAAATAATATAATAATTTGAAATCATCTTCAAATAATCCTTGGAGAAAGCTGTGAAATATACATGTAGATATTTACTGAATTAACCTCGCGGTTCATAATATTTATTAATTGACATACAAGTTATTAATGTACTAGGACCCTAGTCGTTTTTTACTTCTAATGAACCCCTGTACTGATTATACTTTGAAAAGGAGATGTGTACTTTTAAAAGGAGAGAGAGTGCACTTAAGCGCTGATTGCACTGTATGCACGCTCACCTAGTTATGCCACTAGCCATAACCCCTATATTTATATAATTCAGTGCAAATTTTGTGGTCTAGGTACGTGAAAATCACAATATAATTTGAACATAATTTTAGCGTTACATTTCAGAAACGTAATTCTAAAGACAAGAAAATGTGGTAAAATGAAACAAAAGTATCTTTTAAAATTTGTTTCTGCTTCTGCTATATTAAAAAAAAAAATTTCAATATTCTTATTATATATCGCATTTTTCTGCCATATTCGGTATTGAATTTTTTTATAATGGATATCAGTTCTATGTTGACACAGGAATTCAAAATTAAATTATCCTACATAAAAGTCGACAGCAAGAGTCGAGAAGATGAAATGATGTGGTAATAAAGACATTATGCATGGCGTTAATAGATAAGGAAAAAGTTCAGTCGCCAGTTAATTGCGTCCGATTACATCAAGCTCTTGCACTTTGTCCTCTCCCGAGCGTAATCGCCGATCTCTTTCTCTCAAAGTGTATTAATTTACATACTTCTTTCGCACGATCATGAAGTTTTCCATGCAAATCTCAGATTATAATCTAGAGCTTTGTAAGCATCGCGCGCTTAGTGCTTCGTGTAAGAATGCAAAGCTCGATACCTCGTGGGTTAAAAATCGCAGTTATTATTATACTTCGTATTTGTATCTTGCGGCCGAGATTATAACACAGAAGCTTATAACACAATCAATTTAACGGAGTAGCACTGTAACAAATAAATTTTTATTCGAATGTAATTATAATTTAAAAATATTACGAAATTAATTTTGACGTTATTATTAAAGTCGATATATTCATTTAAAAAATGCGAGATGAGCTCATTTGTTGTATATAAATGTGCTCGGCGCTGAGACATCATCGTTTCGTTGAGTTGATAAAAATGTTGTACCAAGCATACCAAGCATACACGCTTCTATTCAAATCTGATGACTTTAAAATCATGTAGACGTCGTCGGGGCACCTCGACACACATGAGCTAAATGGGCTGCGACCCTGCAATGTCGGGACTGGAAAGGCGTTGGTGTTCCACGATCTTAATATTTTGTCAAAGTTTAGACCAAAAATTTCTTGAGTAAAGTTATATTGAACTCGAAACAAATGAGACTCTCTTAATCCATCATTGGCATCAAAATTAAATTAGAAATAAATCACCGCACGCAACTTTTTCTTACATGTTACTACAAGCTATCTAAACTATAAACTCTGAAGGGTGCTCGAAGATGTTCCTTGTATTTTACGTTTTCCGTCGCGTAATAGAAATAAGGTGCAACATATACGATCATACTGTTTTCCGCCTCGTGTAAGAAAACAGCGTTCGCTACCCTGAGGGCCAAATATTGCGGCGTACTTCGCCATGGGACTTTGATACACAGCTGCCGCCGTGTTTAACATATTCAATTTAATACGGTAACACCATGGAGACTATACTTAATTTGCATTGGGAGATTCGATCCGAGAGTATGCCCTGGAACGAGACCGATCAGGATGATTGGATATACAGATGGTATCAGAAGTCGCACGCGTATCCCCCAGCTACAGGTTTTCTGACGAATTTCATGTTTATTTTTTCATAAAAATTTTATAGATTGATTTAATCGGACATTGGCGGAGTCGGCAAAAATATGTTTAGTATAAATCATTGAATTAATTATTCATTCATAATAAATTCACTCATAAAGTCTGAATCTACAATCAAGTTTAGAAAAATATAAAAATTAAAGATGTTCGAATTGTATTTTAGTTTTAATCATGAATCAGTTAAATTAAATTTGTTAATCTGCTAATCTAATAATATATGAAGGCTCTCTTAACTTTTTTATTCCTGATAAATTTACTCTCTTATTTATTCATATTCTTTTATTTTTTTAGTAATTGATTTAATCATAATATTGCCTAATTTAAAAATATGATAGTGTATTTCATTTATATAATATATAGCGATTAATATAAGCGACCCTAGAGACTCAATTAAAATTTATCTATGTAATACCGGGCTTATCGCAGAGAAAAGTAATTTAATTAAATAAGTTGATACTTCTGTCGTAGCTCTTAACGAAATTGTTTTACCAAGAAAGAAAATGTCTGGGTGTCTTGGGACATTAGCTGACAGAAATTATTTGTCTAATTTTCTTAAGACTATCTTAGTCTCAGGAAATTTCACGATCTATTCAATGTCTTCTCTTTCGTTTATAAATTTATTCCGCACAAATATGGTAACTCATGCGATTCTTTTTAATGGAGTTGTTCTTTCACAGATTAACGGAGATCGATCTTGGTCGGTGGATGGAAGTCAGGGTGCGAAAATCGTGAAGAGAGAAGACGGAACACACAGGCGTGTGCTCGGATGGAGAGAGGAAAACAGGTAGGTTGAGAGCCGGCCGATCGCGCGTATGGGACGTTAGCCCGGAAAAGCGAGGCAGATCGGGCTTCTTCCGGGCGAGAATTGAGACGTAGTCGAGGGAAAGGTGTCTCGTTGTTTAAAGAGAGCGCATTCGGTAGATCCCCTCGAGGGATCCTGAGGGATAGGTAGGATGAGCGCGAACGCGAGAGGAAGCGGCGTTAGAGGGTCGCTCGGGTAGATTTCGGGGATAGATACCGGGCAAAGGCTGTAGGCCGTTTGCTATAGTGCGCACGTACCAGGAGGCGAGAGAGGAGGAAAGACAGGGCAGGGTGGCATGGCGAGCGAGAGGGTAGCCACGGGGGTTGGGGAAGGGCGAGATAGAGAGAGAGAAAGAGCGAAGCGGAGGGATTCGTGGTATAGCTTCGACTTTGGCCGTGCCGCAGTGGTATCGAGCGGCAACCCCACCTTTCACTCGGTCTCCTACTACCCCTTCCGCTATTCCCGCCACCCCCTCGTTCGAGCCACAGCGCCGCCACCATTCTATCTACCTAGAGAACGTTATAGCGCTCTAGGCGCAAGTGCGCTTGCACGAACGCCGCGAATACTCTCTTTTTTTCTCCTCTATTGCAAATTCTATCCTTCATTTCGTTCTCCTTTCGCTCTATCCCGCACCCCATCTCCACTCCTTTCCTGCCTTTTGCGGTGGTAAACTGTACCACGTGATGGTAGACTAGAGGTACTCTATTTAATGAACCACGTGCGCGCCGCGAAATGTCTCGAATATCGAGATCGGAGACGTAACTCGTTTAGTCCTTTTGAATGTATCGTTTGTCGTAATAGCGGAACAATAAGAAAGGGGACGGATGCGCGCGAATTTGATAGACGACTGCTTCAGCAGCCGCTGATAACAGTAATGACATGACCTCCTTCGCGCGCGCGAAGTGGAGTGTTCTTCTACCACGGAAAATTCTACTCTCTTTCGTGAGAAGACCATTCTTTTGGGACGACATGCATTTCACATATCAGCTGTGCTCGTTTGAATAATCTTCCCTCGGGAATATCTTCAAAAATCTCACACAATTCAAAATGGTTAAAAGTATAATTCCATGTTCGCGATGAGTTATTCACAGAGAGATGTTTTTTTTTGATATATTAGTCGAATATCTACAATAGACGGAAAAAATATCGGCGACAACTGCGTAATTACGGAAAAGTAATACGTTGAAACGACGAACGAGTGTATAAATAAAAGCGGTGCAAGAATAAAAATAAAATGGTCTTATCAGCGAAATAATACGTACCTCTTGCAGAGTATTGCGTTCCAGCTATTCCCGGCAGTATAATTACTTACAGTCGATTTAATTCAGTACGGTGTTGCTTGAAATATTTTTATATCACAACGCTTTACGGACAAACGAGCATCAGACAGGAACTGTTTGCAAAAGGAATTTTGTTTTTATCGCGATAATAATCCGATTGACGTAATACCGCGCGTGAGGAGATAGAGCCGCGCTCCTCCTCCCTCCTTCTCTATTTTAACATCTATTTTCCCGCTGGCAAAAATGCTATGACCCTGTACATGACCAACAGTTAATTCCCTTTACGCGGTCACTTTACAAAAGATGTCAAACCAAATTTTCCAGGTTTTTTGTTTTTGTTTCGTTAAAACCTATTGTTCGCTGCGTATTAGAGTCCTTCGGGTTATGAAATTTCACGATTTTCCTCCGCTGATTTTAGCCCTCGTCGCGTCTTGATTTTCCTTAAAAGATTTTTCCGCCGCGAAGAACACGGTGCAACTACACGGACTGCAATGTTACAGTAGCGTACAAATTAAAAAAAAAAAAAGATGGTAAAAAAACGAGAAAAGAGGGAAGAAAAGTAAAAAGATTCTGGCCCCAGGGTAATCTGCTTTGCAGCTTACTCTTTCTTTCCCTCTCTCTTTCTCCCGCCCTCTCTTTTTCTCTCTCCCCAAAGTCGGCCATGTTAAAATTGCTAATATTAGTAAAACAAAAATTCCCGGTGCACGCGAATGACGAGCCGAGCTTTTTCGCTCGGTGTTCCCGTTCGCCAAGTTCGCCGCACGTATTAATATACGAGCTCGAATCATGGGAGGGATTGGAACGTTAATCAGAAATACAAAGCCAATGTTCGGTCGTTGTTTTGCTTCTTAATCGAACGCGGACGGGGGTCACTTGCATTTGCACAATGTCCCAGAGTATGGTTTTGTCGACGAGGCAACGACCGCGGAACAGGCGGCTATGTTCAAAATTAGCATTGAAAATTCTACGGCTCTCCGCTACGGCTGCTACGTCTACGTGCTTTCGCGGGTGCTAAAGGTGTGTTATTTCGTTAAAGATACAGGTTATATAAATTTACATATTATTCGCCCTGCGAAGTGATTGCAACTTTTACGAGGTATTTGTAACGGATTACACGGACCGTGTTATGCAAAAAATTACGTACCAAGTGCTGATTTTGCGTAAATTAACTTTCAAAATGCAAAATTACATGTGGCCGACACCTAGCAATATGCATAATTTAGTTTTTATTTTTAATTTTATGGGTTATTTCATTGTTGTATAACATCGTCCATATGAAGCTAACTACGCAAACTATAAAGCTAACTTTAAAATGTTTCTTACCTCATAGCGGGAATATCTCGCAAAACATTTCTACATGTTAAAATTCTAGTTCTCGAAAAATATCTCTAGTATTTTTTTCTAAAATTGTTTCGAATAAGTTTTTGACTGAGAGTTGTAGTTTCATAAACTTAGACTGCCGAAAACTGTGCTAGTAAAGCCTGTTGCCTTACAAGAACAGAACTACAGAAACTTCTGGCATTTCTATTTCCCTCGACAGAATTCATCCTTTGTTCGTAAGAAGCATAATAGTAGGAACAAATTACGTTAAAAATTATTAATTAATTGGATGTGATTATGTCGAAATAAATTATCAATTTTACAGTTTTTTGCGTTAGTTATCTCTTATAATTATTTAAAAAAAGTATTCCAAATACATTAATTTTCTAATCATTTTATCAGACATTTACAATTTTATTTTAATATTTAACATTTTTCTAAAAAAAATCACAGCTGTATTTGATAAAGCTGTTTCTATATTTATAATTTTCAATTATCGTGAGTTCGCTTCAAAACATTATAAATCGGAAAATATATTTGATACATTTGATAAATGAAATAGATCAATGAGGGGTGAAGAAATTGATGGAACGATTTCGCGTCGGAATACATCTTCCGTTTCTCAGAAAAACTAACGTTTGTATTTGTAACTTCAAAAATTAACGATCGAGGCTCGGAATAAAATCTGGCATCCTATAACAATATTAGAACTATGAATTTATAATACTCTACTCTCGTACCGCTCGTTACGTGGTACATGTGCAAACCCGACGCTGGCTGTGACAATAAAGCCAACGTAGTAAATGCTTAATGTACGCGTATAATTGCCATAGTGGTGTAATGGCATGCCGGTTCATCCGCGAAAAACCGACGAAAAATCAATGAAATCAGCAGAAACCGCTGTTGAAACGAAATTGATCGAAAGCTATTCTTAATCGGAGATTGGCATACTTGTTTATTTAACATCTTAAAATGTCTATCGTCGATTCGATATCTATTGTCAGTTCGCAGTATGCCTTGCGAGCGGAAAGTGAGCATAGTTCGGTGTCATAGTTTCGAAAAAATTTGACGATAATCAAATTAGAGAGTTGTAAAGTAGCGACAATTAAAATCACTTTAGACATAGGTGTACTACACTTGAAGTGAATTTTGTAAATTATAGAGCCATTATTTATTTTGAAATTCTTCGATCAAATACCTTGGATTTTTTAATTTTTCATGAAATGTTTTTTAAGATAAAGTAACGCTTCATCATCATCTACGAATTTCGAATTATTTTTTTTAGAAATGTGAAAATATGTAAAAAATAGAAAACTGATGTTTCAAATTTGTCGCGTCTATTCCTAAAAGAGATTGAAATATTTTAAGTATCATCGCATTTTTCCTATATTGATTGATTACCGGTCGCGTGAATCGCATATACAAATTCGGCTCGGTGATGAATTCTATATTGACAACTTGACATTCGATGGTTAACCGCACATCGAGAAGTGATTGATTGGGACCAAATTATAAAAATATAAAAAGGTATCTTTGAAAGAAAAAGACCCGAATTAAATATAAAAGATGCATTATGCATTAAAAGCTGTGAAATATTCAGAGTTTAAACTTGTAAGGCTAAATCTATCTGTTCTTTTAATTCCAATACATCTAAAAGTACAACTTAATAAGTGCGAAAATAAAATCTTAATCAATCAACTTAATTTCTCTTTACTCGAACCGTTTTTATTATTTTCGTCGGAAGCGAGCGTGGAATATATGATTGCATTACACACGAGGAACAAACCGAGCACGCGGTCGTTTCTCGCGTCCCTCGTCCCGAAGAAAAGCCAGTAAAAATCAATGAACCAAAGCTGCTGGCGCGGGACTAGCCCAGGGCTCTCTTCAGCCTGTTGAATGAACGAAGTAACGTTGCTCGTAAGAACTAGTTTAACTGTTGGACGAACGTGTCTATATTGGCTACCCCCCGATATCGACTTCTCGAATATGTCTGCGCTGATCACGTCGCGAACGGAGAGGAAAATGAACGTCACGACCGCGGGAAGGGAAAACGTTACGAGCTTACAAAGTCGCGGATCGTCGATTACCCGCATTCCCGTTTTGTTTTTCAATACAGAGGAGAAAAAAAAATTGAGAGCGCCAGTATACAGCTGAAAGACTGTCCGTCGTCTGAGTTTTAAGGTTCGTTGCGGAAACATAACGTAACATTACATTGACGTAACGTAAAGCGATTCGATTGTATACGTTGTACTCTTGGAAATTTGTCAAAAGACGTCCGTTTAGATTGATATCTCGCTCGATTTCTCTTCATTGTGAAATATTTGATAGCGTTAGCGTGGCGGCAGGCAAGAAACGGTGACAGAAATCGCTTGAGGGCGACTGGTTCAAGACCTTGCCGGGTTATTTTGCGAGGTCGTCGTACTCATTTATTCATCTCCTTAAAAAACTACTACGCGGCTGTGCGCGCGCGCGCACCGCTGCACCGTACTCATCCCGCCGCTCTCGAGTCGACTCTCGTTTTATCTTCGGCGAAAAGAAAATTCGCTCCAGAATTCTGAGAAAAATTTAACGTCGACCGAGCGCGCGCGCACTTATTTCCTAAGACGTTCTACTCAAATCCATTTCAACTTCATCGACGTAACGCTAGCGAGAAAGAGAATTGATTTATACACCCCTGTGATGGTCTCTCCATCGACTTTTCCGGTGGATACATTTTATCCTTTTTCTTTTTAATCCTCAATAATCCGCGGTTAACGCCAGGTATGAAAGACTCCAAAGCCCGTTACTTCGTTTTTATTATTATTATTATACTATGCGCGCGAAATGACGCATTTTCTCCGATATCATGTCCTTCGATTTAAAGAGCAGCGGAATGACGGGGAACTTTTACTTCGTACGAGCGAGTAACTCGATTGTTATATTATTATGCTCTGCGAGCTGGTGAAGTAGCCCTTCACCGAAGGCTTTCACGACGCACTTTGTAGAATTTATGATTGTATACTCGTAAAGAATGAGATATATGGTGATAAGCGCGGAATAAATGTACAAGAGTGTCGATACACACAAACACGCACGCACGCACGAAACAGCGTTCATTGACACGAGCGTATGCAGAACATGTCTAATACCGTTAATGCTATTTAAAATTATTCCTCGAATGTTTACCGAATATCGTGCTAATATTTTACCTTCCTCTCTCCCCTTCTCTCCCTCTTTCTTGATGCATTCTAAATTTATTATCGATGCAATATAACGATGAATTTAGATATCTCGTTTAATAATATAAATTGCAAGATAATTTCTTATTAATCTTCTATTCAATACTAATTCAATATTATTATCTCTTCATCTTGCATTTTTCATTTATTTAATTGACGCGGCCAATTAAATTGAAATGAATTAGTATTTAAAACAAACTACAAAGCTCACCATCACATATCGAATGAATAAAGCATGCGACAAATGAATTTATTAATGAGATATTACAGCTGATGCAAAAGTCCTTTTGCAGAATCCAATAATTTGCCGAGAATCACTGCGGATAAGAAGTAAAGCGGCTTACTTGGAGCTCACGAGTATTTCTCCAATTATAGCGCGTGCGTGTACACATAAAACGGCGCGGTTCTCGCAATCCGGAGCGTATGTAATCTGGTTAAAGCGTATTCGGAGAACTCTGTGTTGCATCCAGCTATTGTTCGGGGGAGTACATTTGGTCGACCGAAATTGTACTCATAAGCCATTTTGGAATACAGACGCGCGTCGCTTTCTCGCAGCGAATTAATACGAGCCTTGCCATTGTCTCGCGGGAATATATTTGACGAATCTCCTAGTTTTACCGACTAATTATTGAGTTTTTTTGTGCAAAAATGTTTTTGCACACAGACTAATCATGATGTACATATCTAGTTATTTAAGAATTACGGGATAGTTCGTTATTAAATTTATAAATATAAGAACGCTGTCATAAAATTTTTACTTACTCTATTTTGCAGAATGCAATTTAATGAAAGCTCGCTGATGATTTAATAAACAAAAATATTTATCTTTGCCATGTCAAAGCAATATAAAGTTCTTGGTTTCTGATTTTTAAAAGCAGTATAAAAATAACGAAAATATGTTGTCATTCCTGATAATATTTAGATTTTTCATGATTTCCAAAATGATGAAAATCTATCTGTAGGATACAAGTCAAGGATCAAGTGAGAAATTATTGACAAAGATTATTTAATCGCCATCTGACGAAGATATAGAAAGATCTTTTCAGAAAATCCAGAAAATAAAAACTGACTTATATATTCGCATATTAGGATCAATGACCTTGTATATTCCAGACGGTGCATATACGCGAAGCGGGTATTTTTAGCGAGAACATCGCGACGGAAATTCGCGACATAGGCGTGGAGCGCGATAATTGTACATCTGAGATTTCGCACATTATTATTATTGGGTTACACAGCTGCAAAATTATTTTGCTTATCGGAAAAATTAATAATAATTAATAATAAATTTAATAGTTTTGATTATTAATAAAATTAATAATAATCAAAAAATTAAAATCGAAAAAACTATTTTACGCGAATATGGACAGCGATTTTATTTTATAAACAGTATTATATTTTTCATTTCATTAAATTAAAATTGTTTGAATGCGTGCAGAGCTATGCAAAAAATAGATCAACTTATCAAATAAAAAAATCAGTATACATTTAAGTGAATCGCTGCTTAATAATTATTAAACATCGTTACTTATAATAAAATCAACTCATTTTTAAATATTTTCTTAAAATAAGAATTTTTTTACATTGATAATACATTGTATAATAAATTCGAACATTTAAACATAGAAACACGATAAAACGAAAATTCTTTAATGCTTGGAGTAATCGACGCCAATGTTTCTGGCGTCTGGATTCGCGTTTGAGACGAGACGAAGCTAAATCGGGACTGTCTCGCGTGTAGTCAAAAAGCTCAAACTAAGTGTAGAAGCATTAGCTTTTACTGCGTACTCCTCGGATTTTTGCGCCTGACACATGATATACAAGTTCTGCTAAGCCAAGCCTGTCTTGTAGTCTGACTTGGGGAAGTTGAGTTAGCAGTCTCTCTTGATTATATCTAAAGTAGGCAAGAGAAAAGAATTAAAATAAATTCAAATTAACTGATCAAAATTCAAATTGATTGATTTTTTTGGCTCTATTCGACATCAGATTATTCAGTCAATGAAATTTCGGTTAAATTTCATTGATTTAATGATCTGATGTCAAGTATAGCGAAAAAAATTTTACTATTAATCGATTCAACTATCAATCGGATATATATGTGCGCATGTACAATGATTTCTCTCGTGAGAAAACGGAAGAGGGAAAATATCGAGTTGCATGAACGTATTTGTAAACGTTTCCAGCGCAAATGAGGTGTTCTAGGGGCAACACGGAGGCTCTCGACCCGGGGGTTTGATATACAGGGATGCTGAACTATTTCGCTATTTCGATAGGTTGTTGGCAGAAATCCGAGCGGATCTCTCATCATTAAGTAAGAATCCATTACCGCGTTAGTGGCACGTCAATAACGAGAGACGGCCGAGATCGCGTTAAATTATTCCCGCAACATCAAAGCGAACGAACATGGCAAGTCCTTTCTACGATCTTTCTCTTACATTATTTAAAGGGGTACGGGCTATTTAAAAGTATAATCTATATCGGAGTACATGTTTTCACGGAGGTTCGATCGCCATCGAAAAAATAAGACTACTCATCGAGATTCCATATCGGTTTGATATGTATTCTTATCTATTGTCCATTCGTTCGCTCGCATCTCATGCGATATCTATTTCTGTCGCATATATCGCATATCTTTTCTATATGCAATACAATATACACAGATAGACATCCGCATTTCTCCCATTCGCCTGGATTTTCGTCTCCGATTCGCAATCTGCAGCGTCAGACGCGAAAATCCGATCATATCGACCGGCGTAGAAAAAAAAATGATTACGAAAAAACATTCGGAATCTTTGTCCTCGTATATTTGTTCTTCCTTCAAATTCGGATATAGTTACGGCTTCATCTTTGCCGCATGCAAAAGGGACCGAGCGAACTGGCGCTCTCATCATCCCCGGCACTGTTCAACTACGCGAAAAAGTTCCGAATGGATTCTCGCTTACCGGGACCGGGCGCTATTTTCGGGGAAACCTCGACCGGGATAAGGCCGAAAGTACCCAATTACCGGAGAAACACAATACCTGGGAAATTTTTGCGAAGAAACTCGGAGTAACTCGTTTCGAAGGCATCGCTTTCGAACGACGTCGAAAGTATCGATTCCCAAAAGCCGTTCTCCGATTCTCGCTCTACCCTCGTGTTTCCCGCGCTCTCGATCGTACCCCACCGTCGAAACGACGGAGCTTTTATCTTACCTCGAATAGCGGAGGAATGTTTCGTATCGGGCGAACGGACCCGCGTCGCAAACGGGTATTGCGAAAAAAATGCTTTTAAGAATTATCTCGAATAACAATTAACGGAATGAACGAGAGGAGATCTTATGCTCTCCCAAACATACGCTGCTTTATCGAGATTATTATCTGGGCAAATTTGCAAACGTATTGGGAACTTTGTTGAAACGAGAACATGACATGAAAACCGACATGAAAACTGGGAAATCGATGTAAAATTGTAACTGTCAATAGAGCACAAATAAACTGTATTTTTGAGCAAGGATTGAAAGCGATATAACTTTGGTGTGCGTTCAATTCCCGATACTATAGATATGCGAAAAAGAGATTGCTTTACGCCAATTGCCGCGTGTATCTGCCGTAACAGATAAACATAGAGATTATTTTCCTGTATACGTTTTAAACTGACCCAAATTATACCCCGTTTTCAAATTCCGCTTTTGAGAAATATTTTATTCTATGTGACGGTAATATGTGTCGGATTAACAACTAACTTTCTGACACATTTATAAGCGCCCCATTGAACTCCAGCGGTACGTCACGTTTCTGCAGCACGAATGACTGTTTTGTTACCATCCGACATTTTCTTCTCATACGCTATTCCGTGCCATGATAACATTCTGCATATCGCAATCGCGCGCGCGGTGTTTAAATGATGAAAAAGTGGGAGCGGTGAAAATCGCCGGACAGGAAAATGTATCTCGCGTGTACCCATTTTTTTTTTTTGCCGCATCCGAAACGGCGTTATGCGTCCTCGGCGAATTCCAAAAGGGAATTACGGCCTGGTCACGACAGTCGGAACTACATTTTACGTGATAATTCGATTATGTTTCACGGCTGATGCACTCACGCACTTGCCCGATCGGATGCGCGACGTGTATCGTTTTATTACACGGAGACATCTTTTCGTCATTACGAACGACGTCGTGTTTTTGCTGGAAAAACACGAGCTCGTCATCGATATTGTCCGTCCGTTGTTGCGAAAGGGGGAAGGATAACGTCGCAAGAAAATCACAGATAACGAGCGTACGAATGCTCGTTTCGCGGCATGCATCGTGCTCAGGCGTGAACCGCAATTAGATCGGCACAATTGCGTCATTGCACGACGTGGCACGCCGCTAGCGTAAATAATACTATATCATTATTTACATCTGTCCCTATGCGCTTCACGTGCATCGCTCCCACGTTTGCCTTCCCGCACATTATGTGTGCCGTTTTATAATTAGCGCTTTTATCACTTGCGGTCGTATTAAATCTGTGCTTCTCCAAAATCATCGTCATCGTCGCGATCATTTCGATTGTCATGTTGTGTCTGTAGAAGTAATAATCTCTTCGCGATGTATGCGAAAATGGAGGAAAGTAGAGAAACGTACGATTATTTTTCTAATGTTAGTGAGACTAATAATACTTTTACCGTGTGCTCTTCGACGATAGATTATAGTTAGAAAGTTGCGCGCACACTGAAATATTAAAAGTGTCAGCAGTTTTGTTAGAGGCGCGAGTTTTAATCGAATTAACTCGCCTTTCGCGAAGAACGAACTTTTCGCGACGTGTTAGCGACGCACGCTAATAGCATTACCGGCAGACGTACGCGAAATTTGCACTCGGCAGCGACTCGTCCGTTACTTTAATTTCCAAGCACGTACGCGGTGGATGGAGGGATGAAATTATAGGGTGGAAATATATCGCGCACCTCCATGGAAAGGGAGATCCGTCGCTGTCGATCGGTTTGCTCGCTTTTTGGGAATGGGATAAAGGAATGCGTTATTATAGAACGATCGCCTTTCGCTTCGCTTATCATCGCGCGCGTATTTCCCATTTCTTCTCCTCTTTTCCTATAGAGACGAATAAATCTCCATATCTCCAAGTGACAGAATCGTTTAGATTTTAATCGACATAGTAGAAATTAGCTTTTATTTTGTCGACACATTTCAGACATATAAATTGGATATTTTTTAGAATAAAAATTTATATGATGCAACGTTAATATGTATGACAGCGCACGTGACAGTTTTAAGTTTATATTATCGGAATAATGATACAAAAAAATAACGTTTTGTTAATTATTACGCAATTACAAGCATTGAATTTTATCGATACGAGGTAATCATTTTCTAATATTTCATCTCTCGTGTTCCAATATTTATACAAATAAAAATTACCTTCCGATAAATTTTCTTGAGATTTTCTCAAAGTTCAAATTTATCTATGCACTACCGAATGATACACAGAATTCTCCGAAGAATATGGAAGTCGAAGAATACCGTGAAATCTTCCTAAAGAAAACTAAAAGCACACCAGAGAGCTCGAGCGAACGTAACTAACTGTGAAAGCACTATACACCAAGTGAAACAGAAGTATTTCCGTGAGTAACCATGCGGTTAAAAATCCTTTCGCACGAACGAATTAAAATATAGTCGTCGCAAAAACGACAAGGAAGCGAAATGAGATGACATTCCGCTGCGCTTTTGACATTTATCCTTTTAAAGAGTAGTACGAATCGAAATGACCCAGATAGCAATTTTAGAAGGGGAAATTTTTACCTCAAATATTCGCACACGTTTCTTCCATAAGAAAAGTATAAACAACATGCGTTTTAATTCTTGCTTTCTTTACATTATTGCACCTGTACGAATAAAACATCGTAAATATCGAGTGCTCTCTAGGGTCAAGCAAATACACGAAAACTGAGAGAACATTAGACTACGTCAATGATGATATATTACATTCTTCCATTGGGAAGTTTTCCTTCGAGGAAATTCTGACGCTGCTTCTTCTATCGCTCGGTCTGCTTTTCGGATCGAGGGTTCGCATTATCCTCGCTCAATTTCCTCTCGTTTTATGTAGCCGCGTGTCTCTTTATCCTCCATCCACGGGCTGGGGTTTTTTATCCTTATCCAGCAAGGTGTGCAATAGTCGGTGAATTCGGTGTAGCCCGAGTTGAGCGAAGGTATAAAGACGATAAATGAAGGAGCTTTCAAAGAAAACCGGAAACTGCTTCAAAAAACGAAATAAGTGTCGACTAAGTTACTATAGAGACTCCCTCGAGAAGGACGCCTCGCGGCGATCGATTTTTGAAAATTCTGTCGTTTGACGTAAGCGAAGAGTAAAAAGAATAGGTTTCGTTTTTCTACATGATAGCAAGGATGACAGGAAGGTAATGAAGAAGAAAATGTGAGATTGATATGCGCTTGATGTATCCCTAAACTTTCGAAAGCTAATTCCTTCTGCCGTTTTGAAAATTTGTAGTTTCCAAAATGAATATTTCGATATTTTTGCTAAAAAATAAAATTTCGATTCTGAGTTTTACAACGAGGAATCTATCCATTTTCTGCCAATTTCGGGACATACGCTGTACGCGTCCGCACAAGGAAAAGATGCTCCGAAGAGAACGAATAAAGGAACTTCTGAAGAGATTCAGGAGCTCGAGGACTTTAAAACGCGAAATAAAAGTCGTTAGAAGTTACTGGGTCACAGCGGAAACTTTTGAAGTGAGCAATTTCGAAAATTTTGTAGGCGAGCCAGCGCGAGCGAGCCAATATCAACAAAAGAAGAAAGAACTCGCGTAATTGGCAAGAATTCCTTATGATTACACATCTTTCTGATATTTCTTACCGTCTATCTGAAGTACAGAAAGCTTAACGTGCAACCAAGGATGATATTACGGAAGAAAATAGCGTCTTAGAATTCTGCAAGCAAATCGGAAACTGCACTGAAATTTTTAGGCTGGTCCAAAATGGCTGCGAAGGATGAAAACTTAGAAGCCCAGCGCTTTCGAAAACTCCATAGACGGACGAGAGCTGAGCAAAGTGGTGAAGCGAGTATCGAAGTGTCCTTTTCTTCTTTCTCGTCTAAGGAATCTTATAAGTACTAAGAGTCTTCTCGAAGAAAATATATCGCGCACACTCTCGCGGAATCTATCCATTTCTCGCCGTGTTTTGTTCGAACGGAATTATTCTCGGCCGATTTGAGGCATCTGTCTTTTCTTACTTACGGCGCAATTTTCTCTTTTCTCATATTTGTTTGAGGAATTGAGAATAGGTACGCGAGAGGGAAAGAGACGATAAATAAAAGCGGCGACGCAAAAAGAAGCTTAAACTCCTTCAAGCTTGAGTCGAGCTTCTCGGCGAAGTCGACGTTTCTAATGAGAAGCAACGCGAGTAGCTACGAAAGTAGAAGCGAAGACCGACCGTCCCTTTTCTCGCTTTCGTGTAGCGTAATGTAAAGACATTTCAGAAAGACGGCGCATAGATAAGGTAGACAGAAAGATATATTTCGCGAAATATTACCGGTTGAAATATTCGCTCTCATACGCTGCGCTTTTCAGATCGAGAGGATACATTATTCTCAATCGATTTCCTTTCGCTTTACTTTGCAGCGTGTCCCTTTGACTTCCCCTTGACATTTTCTGCCTTCTTCCTCGTCTCTTTAGCAGTACGTGCGGCGGAGCTGATTTCCAGCCGGAGAAAAAGAAAAGGGGAGGGTGAAAGTAAGTTGAGCTTTTCAAAGGAAACCAGAAACTGTGTTGGAAATAAAATGAAAGTTACTGTACTGGGAGTACTACGAGAACTCTTCCGGAGACCCTGTGACGTGAGCGGTTTTGCGAATTTCGTGATTAAAAGAAACAAAAAGACAAGCTGGATGTAAAAAGAGGACGATGAGAGTTAAATAGAGAAGACGCGATATGAAAAGATAATATCGATATCCGTATTGTAATAATATCGAAAGAGAGATAGTATTAATGATAAATGAGCAAGACTTTGTTGCTTGACGTTTACATTTCCTCAAGCGCCATGAATATTTATCATGCATATTTTATCATATATCAAATACCCGTGTCTTCCAATTTTTTTAGATGACAAAATTTCTAAGGCCAACAATTTCATTTCTTAATTCGTCATGATATATGTGAAAAGTCCTGAGAATGTAATAATCATGATAACAAACTAAAACAAGAGTCACGGCACGAAAGAATCTGTATGACAGACACGATTTCTGAAATCTACGGACCGTTACGAACGATAAGGACGATAATAGTCGTGGTAGAAACAACGAGTGACGAACGACGAGGTAACAAAGAAATGCTGGTTGTTTCTTTTTGATGCTGGTGCCCAGGGGGTCGTAAGAATAACGCAAGTTAGAGGAATTATGTTTTCCCTTTGTCCGGGACGTGGACAAAGGCTCGCCGAGGAAAATGGCAGACTCGCCGAGAGAAAGAATTCTTCGGTATGACGACGGTGGAATAAAAGCCGAAAAAAAAAGGAACGGAATGTCGCTAATTTTAGCATGTAATATCGCGTTATATTACGTGTAAATTCAGATTATTGAACTATATTGAAGTATAATTTTATCTAATCATTTAGTAATTGTTTTTTTTAAACCGTTAAATTTTCAGTATATTAAAACACAGTTTGCAGTTTGCAATAAAATTACACATGTACACACGCATCTATGCTGTCACAATTTTTGGTCAGGGCCTGGAAAAATGATTTTAAAAAAATAAAAAAACTCGGATTTTTTTATTTGAATTGGATTTTTTTAATTTAAATCAGATTTTTTAAATTTAAATTAAATTTATTGTTCGAATTAATTATTTTTAGTAGTAAGAAAATAATTAATTTTATTACAAAATAATAAATGTGTTGTTTTTTTTTACTAAGCTTACTAAACTTTAATTTATTGTAAATAATCAGTGATTTCAAACACTATAGGATTCAAAATAGTGAAAATCGTTAATTTTAAATTAATTTTTATCAATAATTCTTATGAATAAAATAAAATTTATTTTTTAACGAATATATTTGAATACTTAATTTTGTATAGATAATTTTTTATTCACGAAGATGAACGCATACACTTAAATATAAAAAACTAACTTAGCTGTCTTTTCGTTTCCTAACTCATTTCTAAGTTTGAAAAAACAAGAACCAAAAAAAGAAACAAAGAAGTCACAGTACGCAGCAATCTCGGAGACATCAGTATATAATTATATACAAAATATGTCCATACATGTTCATATATCCTTCTTTCTTTTGTAAAATTACTGCACAATACAGCCAGGCATAATTAAATCATAATGAAAATTAACAATTAAAATTTTAATCAAATTCGCGATTTAGATCACTGATTTTAATTAATTGATTTAAATCATTCCAGCCCTGCTTTGGTAAATTCAAAAATCTTCAAAACATGAATGTATATAATATTTTTTTTAGTATGATGAAGTGCGCGCTAAGCAACGTGAAGTGCACGACAAAGTGTACCCAAAGGTTAACGCAGACGTCAATATTGAAATTTCCTCTGAAGGTTTATTAAAAGATATCTCTTTTCGCTATATCAATTATCGACTGACTATCAACCGTAATAAAACTCGAGCAAAAACCGAAAAATAAAACGAGAGGATACCATCATGGCGATCCGTAGCATTGTTGTTTAGTGCAGAGAGAATAATGTCATCATGGTAACCGACATTTTCTCCATGAATGCGAGACCGAGTAAAATTATGCTGCAGAATACCTCAAAACATTTTGAATGAGAACAATAACCGACTTCATTTAAATTTCATTCACATTTTCTATAAGTTTCGGAGTGCGCATTATTTTTATTTAACCATATTGTCGGTATGTTTTTATTTTATTTTAGTTTTCATACAAATTAATATAATCAAATTATGAAAGGCAGCGTTAGAACACAACGCGCGCGCACGCACATACACACATACAATATCATTATTTTTCATATTTTACTACCAAATTAACATAACATTTTGAAAAATAAATATATACCCAAAATTTCGTAACAACATATAATATATAATGTCGACAATATGTTTTTATTATACGTATTATATATGCAGCAAATAAGGATTCAAGTTTTTATTATTCATTATAAAATAGCAAATTTGTCGATTTATGATTGTTAAAAAAAAATATAGTTTTTCATCAGATGCATTTAATGAAAAGTTCAGTTTGGCAAAAAAAAAATCGATTTCAGACATAACCGAATTTTAACTAAATCAATATTAACCCTTCGAAATATTTCGCTCCCATAACAATACATGGGTGCAGTGAATTCCAATCTTAAAATGCTTATAACGCCGATACATCTTCATTTTTCAATGCAAAAAATTATTAGATACTCTTCAAACCTTCCAAAATAAGATGCAACAAGTCCTATTAAAACATTTTAATTTTAAAATGAAAAAAGTTGTCCCAACGAATATTAACTTACAGAAAATTCAACCCAAACTTTGATTGAGATTATCTGCACCCCTAGCGATTAAAGGTTAAGAAAGAACATTGCAGAATGTGGAAGCGCGCGGATCTTTGGTACGTTAAGTCTACCGCGACGAACGCACTCAATGATAACACACTCGTCCGCACAATCGTTTCCTCCTTCAGCGTCATCGCGACGTTGATCGACCGTCGTCGTTCGAGAGAGAGTACTTGGTTTCTCCTCCTCGGGGGTTCTCAAGGTCGATGACATTATACCCCTTTTAATTGCCGACGCATGCGCGGCGAACCCGCGCGATTTAGTGCTCTGGGCGTGAGCAGTCACGCATTTCACGCGAACGAAATAGCCTCTTGAATTAAGCAGCGCGGACCCAGGGGCATCTGGAACGAGTTTACCGGGGCTCATGCATACGTTTACGCGGTCACCCCGATTCAGGATCATCACCCCACCCGCTACCGCCGCCGCTGCCGCGGTCGCAGTCGCATCCCGCCGCTCCATCATCCGTGATCCAACGAGCGGAATCACGGACGCGCCAAATCCCAGTCCCCATCGAATCGCGAGTCGCTTCTTTCTCTTTTTTCTTCTTATCTAACCGGCGGAGAGCTTAATCCTTTTCGCAATTAGTGGATTACGTGTGCTCCTAAAGCTTAATTCGCAATTTACGTGTTATACGAGTGGCGTGGCAGGAGAGGCGGCTCATTAATGGAAAGATATGCATCGGTTCTTATTTGCATGACGCGCGTACGCGATCCCGAGTCGATTCCTGGATGAGGATTCTGAGCGCCTATGGGGTATGTATGCGCAAATGCGAATTAACCCTTTCAGACTGACGGACGAATTATCTGCGATCTAATACCGCCGTCTCGCGCTTTGGACGTAATATGTCGCGATGCCACATCGTCTGTCTGCCACCTTTCAGACCAGACATAATGATGGCTCTGGAAGATATATTACGTATAAAAAGTAGATGTAAAATTATATTACTTGTAAAGGATAAGAAGAGAAAACATCTTGAATATGAAATATTAAATTAAGAGAGCTGAATCGCGATATTCCTATCGCGGTCCCTCCCCCAACACACGTCTCGAGATATATATATATATCTCTCTTGGTTCGGTAAATACGTAATTGTATTTCGTAGGCGAACACCTCGGAACATGAAATTTCTCTTCGGGTTTACGCTATCGGTTTTATTACGTGTATCTCTATGTGTATGCATCAAACGCAATCGAAGGCGACCGATGCAACCAGACGCATTTCTCGCCGCTCTTATTTCCTAAATATATGTGTTGCCTCTTGTTTATGGAACATCGATGTCTTCTATTTCCGCGGACCGTTGCGCAAACAATATTCGCAGGTTACGCCGCGCCGTCTGAATAAATCATACAGCCGCGACTAGCTAGCTCCGCCAAGCCGCGCTGCACCGGAAGGAAATACACGCGTACACTACGAACCACATGCCTCCGGCCAAATGAAGAGTTACTTTCGAAATATGGGCTTTCCGATTTGCGACGTTTACCGGGGAAATTCGTCGCGCGAGAGAAAGACGGATGAACGTCCGGACGTGTGTTCCACAGTCCGAATAAAATATTTCTTCATTTCAAAAAAATTGCACGCGCCATTTACACCAATAAAAATTCTGTAGCCGCTTGATACCCCGACAAAAATATTACAACTCGGAACGACGATTTTCTTTCCTAACATTTCTCTGATATATCAATTTGTCGCGCTTTGAACACGTTTCGTCTTACCCGTGTACTTGTTGTAGTTACATATATACGCATAATTTCTTGGGGAATTTGATCCTCCCTGCGGTAGATAAGTAAGCATGTATATTAACAACATTGACAAATATCGCCTCTCCTATATGCGTCCGCGCTGTACTGTACGCGCTACGCTTCGGAATTCATTAACTTTAACAAGCATTGGACGAGGTTACATTTAAGAGAATAACCTTCTCCAGCGCGTTCCGTGCCGGCCGCGATTTGGGTCTCGGTTAATGCAGTAATATTGTAGCCATCGGCTTCTCTTTGTAATCTTAATTGGTTCTTGGCTATCGAACATCTTGATTGCAAGCACATGTTCTTGCTCAGCGCTGCCGGGGCTACGCGACTCGAATACAGCTAACGAAGGAACGTTCGTTATGCCAACAGAACAATTTATCCTAAAGTTTGGTATCACCGCTGCTCGCCGTGCACATTTGTGCACTTTAGCTCCATATTGGCAATGTATTTATACAATTGTTAGTCCTCTAATACACGTTACATTGTTTACGCGAAATTATCAAAAATTTCTTTATTACAAGTTCTCTCGGATTATCTGATTTTTACGTTGCATAAAATATGATTTTCATTAAAATAAATAAACACGATATTAACTTTAACTGAAAATGCAGTGACATGTAAATATGTTATAAATATTAAGATAAATAAACTGAACGCAATATTAAATTTAACTGAAAATGCAGTGACGCACAGTTATACAAACGTGTTGTACATATCATATTTTACGAAACGTAAAATTTACTTTTTAAATTGTGTGAAACACACAGATGAATGTGTAAATGTGAAAATATCTAATAATTAGGAGATTGCTTTTCTACGAATAGAGATTTACAAGAGATATGAATAAAAAAAAATGTCTTGTGAGCTTTCAGGAAAATCGGCTTATTGAAATCAAAATTAATTAATAATTTTCGATTGATGTATGACGTCAAATCGCTGGATGGAAAATCTTCATAATGCGATTATGCTGAGGTGAAATAGAAACTGTTCCAAATAATTTTGGTAAATTCGCATTAAGATCATTATTTCGTCATTATAATTTCCTTGTTATTAAGATCCAAAGCACGAAAGTTCAGCTGAATTATTTTGTCGTTCCACTTAATTTCTATATCTAAAATATACGAAATTTTGACGTGTTCAGAAATTTGATGAAAATTTCCGTTCGCAAGATATTCTTCCAATATTTTAATACAAATTATGTAACATTTCGTCTGGATATTAATATTTAATCTTAAAATTAATTCTGAAAGTGGTTTAAATTCAATTCTGAAAATTTATGTATTACAATGATAGCAGTATGTCAATCTTAATTTTAATTTCGATGCTGATTTTTATCGTTGAAATAATTGGTACTTATTACAGACATGAATTTTTACAGAAACCACTCGGCAAAAAAAATGAACTGATGCACGATTTTCGAATCTATTCTTCTTTCGATATATCGAAAAAAAAAGAGTATTTTCAAGAAGAATTTGCGAGATACCCACTTAAAGCCTTGCCTGCTCTTGCCGCAAATGCAATTGTTGCGCGAACGTGATCATCGGTATCGCCGGTAACTCGTATCAAAATTAACAGCCGGTGATGATGGTAATATTGCACGCTCTTTGTAACATAATTGGCAATTCGCTACCGCGGATCTTGATTAAGGTGAGCTATTCCCGTTACTACTTGAATAGACTCTCAATCCAATCGAGTTTCCACAAATTGCAGCCATTGTTAGATTGCATCGGATGAAGCTCAACAAATACGCCGCGGAAAGTTACCTAGATTTCGATTTTGCCCGCAGTTGTTACATCGATTTGGCGTAACAACAACTTTGACAACGCCACTAAATGTAGATGCCATAGTCGTCGATGATACCACTGACTTGTTTTCAGTGCAGTGACATAACGGGCGAGGAAATTCGTGGTCCAATATCATTGAGAAAATTGATGTTTAAATGGAAAATTTATGAGCTCTTCAAATACGTATAATTTTTGCAATAAGTAATGATGAACGGAATCAGCGGGATCGAATAACGCTCCATGAAAGAGCAAATATCGCGTTTTGGAAGGAGAAAGCCGCTATTTAACATATAATCTTAATGAATTTCGATTTTCGCGATACGCGGAGCGGAGAAGCGAGCTTTTCAGCGCATCGTTCGTATTTCTTGACTCTTCCCCGAGATTGGATCGTTAAAACTTGGAAAAATGAGAACTTATTTCACCTGCGGCCCCCCTTCTCATCGGGCGACGAGAAATTCAAAATGACAGCGTTTCACGTTCGTATAATATATTGATGAAAATGGGAAGACGTATATTTTCATATATTACGCGATATCATGTATACATACATGTTTGTTATTACAATCAAATGACAGTCTAGTATGGAAAACGTTTTTAATATTATTATTTTTTAATATTAATTTTTAAATCCTCTGTCGTGAGAGACTCTATCAACTCCTTCGGACTGAACGTGACGCATAAACCACGCGCGAGAGAGCGATTTTACGATGACCGTTCTTAAAGCGATAAAAATGCAAATATGGGAAGATCAAAGTTGAAATAGTGAAATAAGAGATCTAAAGAGGATATTTCCTTCTTATACCTTACATGAAACCCGAATGCATTAGTCATTCCTTTATCGCGGTCATGCCTAAAGATTCCATTAGACTCCCGATTATATTATTAGTTCTCGAGAGGATTCGATCGGAAAGTCAGATATGGAAAATTACCGGTCACGCCTATCGCGGCCAACGCTTGGCGAATGATACATGGATCGGCGGTTATTCTCGGCTCATTTTTCACATTCCCTACATTTATATATTTGCTTTTGCAATTCCACGATCGATTGGGCATTGCTACGTAAAGTATATCAAAAATGCAATGAACCCGAACTTTGAATTATCGAATTAGAATTATCAGGTCTGTGCGTCCAGCTTTGTCGAATGCAGCAGACCCCTCGGCCTTCGTAAGCTCCTTTGCTCCTATTGTTGACCGGATGCATATGCATGCAGTTTCATCTATTTCGCCGTCTATCTGTTTTATTCGATTAAGCAGCAAAGAGCCGGAGGTGTTTTGCTCACGAGCGAAAACTTCGATAGGCTTGATATGCATCGATGTTGGTGAATTTGATCAATTTTGTTGATCTCTCTCTCTCTTTCTCCTCGTCTCGCTCCTTCTCCTTTCCATGCCTCCGTCCCGCGTATATATCCGCGATATCCGATACCGATAATCCTGCGCCGAGCAATACCCGGTCGGTTAGTCAAATCACGATCGCGTATATGATCGATGCGGAATCGGCGTTTCGCTAATAAGGGAATATGCAGATCAGAGTGATATTAATTCTACGGCTCTTTTTGTTTTTATTTTCAAAAGTCGATATCTGTCAAACTAAGGCTTCTACATCTGGAAAATTAAAAGTCTTTTTTTGTCCCATCAAAAAATAATAATGTTGTGCATTAGATATTGCGACAATCAAAATTGCGATTACTATGCTTACGCACAATAAGTAAAGTTTTACACGCGCAATATACGTACGTTTCTAGTAAATTTTTAATTCTGATAGTGGATATTGAATTTTGCAAGAAAAAAAAAACTTCGATTGTAACCGCACGTTGTTTACGATGGAAAATCGAGGTGTCACCAATGGAAATGTGTCGCCGTTTAATCTTTCAAGCTGGTAATTGCGTGAAAAGAATCACGTTTTTACTTGTTTTCACGTTTAACTAGAGCACCTTTCGCGCTAATAAAAAGAACGAGATCATCCTCGAGTCGGATCTCAATCAATCCTTTGCT
The DNA here is from genome assembly GCA_037157785.1 of Cephalotes varians. Taxonomy (NCBI): domain Eukaryota; kingdom Metazoa; phylum Arthropoda; class Insecta; order Hymenoptera; family Formicidae; genus Cephalotes; species Cephalotes varians. The sequence goes on along the minus strand of JANQDE010000017.1, from coordinate 1,962,785 downwards.
CTGTTTCAATCAATCCTGAACGCTGAAATTTGAGGAAAGTACAAGTCAGGAGATTCCGTCATTCTCTTCGTAAGCTTCTCCGATTTATTACGTGACCCCACGTCTGTGTCCATATCCATGGGGAGTGAATCCCTCTGCTGTGTGTTTTTTGTCAAACACTCTCAACATTCGTTAATTTTACTCTCATCTTGATTTTATCCCTTTATCCCTGATCTCTCTTTATTGTTTTTTAAAAAAATATATTTTCTACTTTAAAACTAAATTATGTATAAAATGAGAAAAAATTTATCTTCAGATTTTTTGCAGCTGCTAAATCTAATAACTACTCGCAAAGAAAAACTGACAAGCTCTAATTGCATCACTAATTGCATCACAAAATTATCTCAGTTAACATTAATTTTATTATTCAAGATTTCATTGGAATATATATTAAAACTAATGAAAAAGGTATTTGCGCGGGACTTAATCATTTAAACGATGTGGAAAAAGACTATTCTTAATTTCTCGAGTTTTCTTTCAATGTGCTCTTTCAAACTTTCCTATCTATATCGCGCACGATGACGCATATATTTTCATTAGCACCGCAATCTCCATACGGCATGAAAATTCGATCGAATAAACTCGACCGGATTCACTCGCGGCGGATAAACTCTTAACACACATCAAAGTCGATCCAATTAACGCAAACTATCACAGGGAACGACAATTCTAAAAGGGAAAGAGAAAAAATATCACCACCGCGAAACTTTATTCCGGCCTTCGAGCAGCGTGTCCACTGAACCGTATAAACGCTCAGTTGCCGAACTAAATTCCCGATAAAGTCACGTTCGACCGAAACGGGTCACCTAGTGTAACGCCGAATGCCCGTATTATTTGTTTGTGCCGTGTCGAAAAATTTATGAGAGCCACTGCAGAGTGCGTACGTAGTCCTTGATAAAGACACGCGTAATCAAAAATAGCGAGAGAAAACTGCCGATGATTAAAATTCAACGATCAAAAATAATGAGCTAAAAATATGAGCCAAATTAGATAATACTTTATTTGAAAACATTAATTTTCAGACATTTTCGATTTTACATTAAGTTATTCTCAGTGATAAGTTTTAAAACAAATAAATATGTAATATGTAAATTAAGAAGTAAGAGAGATGTCAAGGAAATAAAAAAAAATCAATTCCAGGGATTGATCTATACAATAATCTTAAAATATATTAATTAGAGACAAAGGAAAAGGGACAGCGAAAGATTGTAAAGAAATGCAAAAAAATTGCAAATGGAAATACAGTCATGGAGGAATGAGATCGAGAGTGCGTCGTATCTATTCTCTAAGCAGTTACAACAGAAAATCAGACGCGGAATGGAGCGTGTGACGCCGATTTATCGCTTCGCACGGTTATTGACTTACAAATTTTTCACATATGTCACGTAACGCAATTTGGGTTAAAGGTCGATTGAGCAACGAAGAGACACGCGAACTACGAAATTTCACATATTTCTTCTTACACCGAATTCATATATCGCAGCTGTCGAATCGATCATCAGCAGTTCGTATTTTTCTGGCAAACGCAAATATACAGTTCATCAATTTTTTGTAATTCAGTGAATGAATCAGTAAATCTTGTTAATTGATGGAGTTATCTCTTAAATGTAATTCTCATGTGCAGTATACATGCGTACCTATTTCTATTTTTTTTATATTTTATTTTTATTCATAATTTATATTTTTTATGATCTTATTTATATTTATTAGTTTGATATTCTCCGAAATCACTGTCTGTATAACAACAAATAATTGAATATACGCATATTTTGAAAAGCCAATATATTTTATCAGATCCAACTGACAAACTGACAAACTGTTACTAATAAAAACGAAAAAGCTTAAATTTCAATAATAACGTTTGACTTTTGAAAAACGTTTTACTTTTTATTAAAATAATTTTTTATCAACGAACCCCGCGGCTACTTCATTTAGTCTAGTTCATCTAGTCTGTTGCGATCAGTTTATTGTCAAATTGCTTATTTTTTATTTCAATAACTCAGTTTTAATATTTTTAGCGAGAAGCGGAAACGATGCTACATTCGCTGACCATATGTTTATAAGTTGGTCGCAAACTAGCAGTAAGTACTCACGATCAATATCCGTCAATACTCCATGATCTGCCAAGTATTCAGTTGCATTATTTTTTTATTGCATACTCCACGTAAAACATTATTTATCACGTAACTTGTCTCCGCGCGCGATTTAAGTTATATTTTATTTAAAAATATCCACATTTTAAAAAATCTTTATATTTTGTTTCGCACGTCCCCTAAAGAAGAATTGACTCGCAATTTGACAAGAGGCAATCTCTAATAAACTCTGCATTCCCGTTTTTCCTATTTCGGGAAATTCCGCGGAGTCGATATATCGTCATTCCGGAAATATATCAAAAATCGCATTGAATTGATTCATGCCGATGGCCTCGCGCTCGTTACATATTTATTGAGCTATGCAATTCACCCGCGATTAACGCAACGTCCATTCGCGCGTAGGTCGATTATCAGTTATTATTAATGGTTATCAATTTGTCAGAGCCACGAACGTGTATGAATATGTGGTCGACAATCGATATATACGGAATAACAAAGCACACGATAACGCTTAACACTGCAGATGTAACGTACCAAATTATAGGATACGTTCATAGGTCAAGCGCGAATAAGGTACTTATCGATACTCCCAGCGTATTTGACGACACGGAAATTAATTTAGAATCTCGCGATAACGCTCGCGATAACGCTCGCGAAGCCAGCGAAACATTCCTAGTCCACTCGTAGATACGAGAAAGATGATTATAAATCGTCGGGTTTGTATGACTGGACGCCGACTTACGGCGAAGTCTTAACAAATGTGACGTAAGTAAAGAACGACGGGCGTTAAATCATCTCCGCTCTCCGAGCGGCTTAGCCGGGCGCAAACTGCATAGCGGGTGCGAAGAACGGAGCAGGTGGTGGTTATCCTTGTACAATTCATGTACCCTGACGCGGGGTTGACGGTGAAATTTCAGGGTAGCTAACGCGTCAGCGCTAAGGCCACGTGCTGCTGGCCTGTTCGATACGTCGATATTATGCAGGTATGCGACTGTGTAACGGATGCGCGTGGTAGCCGGAGAATTCGTTGGTGCAGGGCTTTCGATAGCCGTCACTCGATGGACCGAAAACGGATATATGTGTACGCGTGTGTATGTACGCGTCTGTACATGTGCGTCTGTATGTGGGCACGTAGGGAAAGAGAGAACGGCGAAGAAAGCGAGATGGATAACAGTGAAACGCGGGTAGGGTGTGAAAATACCATTGCATATACAGCGTACGAGTGCGGTAAATGCTTTGAATATAACACTGCAGATAATGAGGATATATTCGACGCTTGCGCCTTGTTTCTCTCTCTCTCTCTCTCTCTCTCTCTCTCTCTCTCTCTCTCTCTCTCTCTCTCTCTCTCTCTCTCTCTCTCTCTCTCTCTCATTATCTTTTCTCTTTTTCGGTTCTTCGTTCTTTCTCCCTTCACTCTCTTTGTCTCGCTTCGTTAATTCTTCCTAATTACAAAAATTGCATTTGGCCATACTACTGCAAAGTGAATTTGTACAATGAGCTGTGTTTCGAAAATGTGACGTCCTCGTCCTAGCATACGAGAAAATTTTAATCTGGCACGTAAAAAATTCACGAGTCGGAAAACTCGCGAGATATAAGCTTATCGCGTGAGATTAAGGAACGTTTAAGCGAACGCATTTTTTGCAGAATACTTGGTTAATAATGTTTGGTAATTTTTAATAATGCACAAGTGACAGAAAACTCTATTAACGCGCTTCCATTAAAATCACCGCAAGACCACCCTCCGTAGTTTCATATTTTGTGGCGAGGCACACGCCTGTGCCTGCAAGGTACAATATATCTTCGCGCGCCTGTCAGTTTTCAAATAAACGCCAAAGTGTTGAGATAACGGTATCTCTTGCCATTTGATATATATCGGTTCAGGAGAACGAGGCGGATTAAAGAGCCGGAAATATGTATAAAGCGGAGCCATCACGAGCGAATGGGCACACAGACATGACGAACAGTGTGAAAATTTCACGTACGCACGTACTGGGTGGCTGCTTCGAATATACCACCGTGGATAATGAGGATGCATTCGACCGGCACGTATATGCCATTTACCCCAACTGTATCCGCTGCACCGCGAGAGTCAGAGCGCACAAAATTACGCGCTCGGAGAGATACACGCGGCAAATGGTAAATGTTAAAAATGTGTTCGACGGCGGTCAGTCGCTTTAACATACGTGGTCGAGGCTGCGGATGAGAGAGCGGAATAACTGAGATTGCTGTTACTCATCTTGCAATAAAAAAAAAAAATAAATTGATTTGAAATCTAAATGGGAGCGAGAGATATTTTAATGATTAGCCTCGAAATTGTATGAAACAAATAATAAACAAATCGATCGAAACTACAGGAAATATTACAAAAAGATAAAGATATCTCACGCATCATGAGATTACTGAAATGAAGACATCCTCTTGTCAATGTTGATCATCGTGAGAAAACTCGATGGAAAGAGGAAACGGGAGATGGATAATGATAGACAGGAGTGGAAATAATATACAACGTCGCACGGATGGTCGCGACCACGCCGTGGTTAATGAGGGTTCATTATGATGTCGGAGACATCGAAATAATTATCTTTTTCTGTCCCAGACGTGACTATGTGCCGTTACTGTTAATATTCGTTTGATACAAATGTAATAAATAACAAACGCAGCGGTAGTAAATAATAGGATCTCGTTGCGTGCAGCTATTACGAAAAGCTTTCAAATGTATTTGATTTTAGTTATGCTATGTTTGCTCAAATATACAAATATAAATAACGCTAGAGAAAATATTTTCTATATTTCTCCATTTTTATTATTGATGGCTTGGATGTCTCTGCCATAGTTTAAATTAATGAAAGTGATGAGCAAAACGCTATCCATGAAATACACGTAACATATCGTAGTATATGATACCGGATATCCCATGCGCTATGTTTTTCTGCATCTATGTTTTTCTAACGCAAAGTTATCGTATTTTTTTACTATACGAGTTTTCAACCAAGTTCATAATTCTTGTAAATAAATTATTTGTAAATAGCTACTAATCGAATCTCTCTTTTTTTTTAAATACTTTAGACACGTACTAATACAAACTTCGCAAGCTTCTCAAACATATTATCATAAACAAAGCATTAGATTAACGTTCTTTATTGGTGAAAAAATTCAATGCGAATAATTAGCATTATTGGCGCGTCAAGTTTTCTAAATATCTATTATACCCCTAGTCATTTTTTCGATTTTCCATTATGCTATATTGATGTTGATCATAAAAGTTTAACGTGTTCTATCAAGGTAAATAAAAAGCCGTATTGTGTACGTTCAATAAAATGCCGCCCATATTGCATGAGACAGATAAATATAATCGTTACGTCGCGTCTTCTCGTAAAAAGCAGATCCGTCTTTCAATAGTTATGGCCAAGTAGTATCGACGCGAAATTGAAGCGCCTAGCTAAATAAGGTCGCTCAAACGAGATCACGTTTCTGATAATGAACATCAATTACACGATTCGCTTTTTAGTGGCTTGCCCTTGTGTCGCGGTGTAGTTCCGTGAGAGCTTATCCAGGTAGATCGGCAAGTTCCTCGTAAATCATCGATCGTATCTCACCGCCACTATCGGGAACTTCCGCGAGTCAATTATCAGATCCACAGTAAAGCAATTGCCGTGATCGCGAAATACAGTGCGTCGCGAAACTCTAAAAGCTTAGATTTTCCTTGCAGTACGCTTAGTAAAAAATATCGCAATTTAATCGGAAAAATAGCATGCTACAAATTCTTTTATCTATGATATCCATCTTTGATAAAAAATGCTTACTATGTAACGTTAAAGAAGTTAACCGGAAAAAGAAGAGAATTAATCTCTCTCTCTCTCTCTCTGTTAAATTTTTCAATATTTTATCCGAGAGAAAGAAAATCCATTTGAAACGATATATAGTTCGGCCAATGCACTGATCTTTTTTTTTCTTTTTTTTACGCGCATGAGAAGAAACGAATTCGATTACATTTGTATTTTGTCTCGTGCGTTTCGTGCATAAACAATATGTACAGTTTAGAGAGGGAGAGAGAGAGTTATACATCAAATGTTTAATCCTCGACTACTCGCTGCTCGCCGTAAATTAACTGATAACCAGTCCAATTTTATCCAAGATGATATGTGTGAATCGGTTCATGCATTTAATCACGTTGAAATGTTTAACGCAAATAATCGTACATTAAACAACGCGATTATACGTACGGTACAGACAAATGAATGCTATTCGAACGATAAAGTGCTCTCTAGTATCGAATCTGTAACAATACGAACTGTATTCGCAACGGTGTGTATCGCAACTAAACCGATGAACTAGGTGATCAGTCTATCGAATATCCTTGGGGCACATTGTATGAATCTGACATTCGTTTGGTTTCGCGGAGCTGCAGTTATCTCTCGCAGGAAGACAGGTGATTCTCTATGATACATAGCAAATGCATTACGCACTCCATAAACTCATGCGCTAATGATGCATTAAGTTAACAGCGTGTAATCTGAGCGGGCGTACAAAATGCTTTACATAATTATTCAGTGTGCTCTTTGATTTAGAAAATTAACTCCCTATCACGGAACTTTTTATTTCGATATGATTAATCTTATTAACGAGAAGCACTCGAGCTCTGTCGAAGCAAATCTTTGTCTAAATCGATAAACACGTGTCGTCGAGTCCGAGTAGCTACGTTAATAATTAATCTTAATAAGTTTTGAGTTACACGAAGAGTAACCAGGGACAAGTAGAAATAATCGAAGCGTACGATATCGTGCCGTAAATATGGCAAGAGTCTTCTGCCGATAGATAGACGACAATAGATCAAGAATCTTAAGAAGATACGAAAGGAAACTGAACGTGCATTCACGCAAAATCCCTCGTCTCTCCTTCGTCAGTCTTCTCTCGTACGAAATCGGACGAGGATTTACTCCGCGTCTGACGTGACATTTGTCTCCCTTTCTCTTCCGAAACTTGTTTGCGAGCGTCTCCAAAGATCCGCTGAATAAGACGGTCTGCGAAAAGCGCAAAATGATCCTTCCACAAAAATTATCCATGGCGAGTGTGATTTCAAATACCCTTTTTCGAAACTGGTCAAATCTCTTATATACCGATGAAATGAGATCCTAACCGAAAGCTTGGCGCAGTTCCAATACGTTATTGTAACGTTTTACTCCTCTAACCGAGATACCAGAAGATTGAATCTCTCGAATCTATAGGTAGGAAGTTAATCGTAAAAGTGAATCGTGAATTGTACTAAAACAGATCGTAGAGTTTACATCGAGTTATCAGCGCAAATAATGGAAAACTTGTGCACATATATAAAACGATACGCCGGACTTAACAGAGTTAAGTTGGTCAAACTTCACGCTCATAAATATTGATGGAGCATTTTATCGATGAAAAAATTCTCGCGTGCGTGGAAAGAGAGAGAGAGAGAGAGAAAAAAAGAGCATATATATTAACATTTACATCATGGCTCTCAACAAATGCCGACGGCAATATCGTGAGCTCCAACAGTTACGGTCGCGCATTCTTTACATCGTGTATGCTTTTGAGCGTGCATTACGGCTCGTTATAATGTCTGTGTTTTAAAAGCTCGATAGATCCATTAACGCACGCATTAATTTATTTTCGAGCTTCTATTTCCCGGAATAAATGACATCGCGCCGATAGGCGTCCTCGCGACGAGTTATCGCGTATGCAGCGACAATTATCGCCGCACGCGGCGATTGCGAGAGAGCGTATATTGATCTGATGCAACCTTTATAACGTCGTCGGCGCGCGCGGGCCACTTTGCGGAATCCGTTCCGGCGAATCGCGCGGGGGGGGGGGGGAAGAGGTGGGCGATTGAATAAATTATAGCCGAATAAACATATATGATAATACGCGCGCGTTTCGCTCAATAGACGCGATAATCGTTAAATTGGCAATATCGCTCCGACAATGTCGGGAAATAATGGAAAAGATGGCATGCCGCGAGACGGACGGCGGTGCGGAATGGCCAGATAAAACAAGTAGTAGATTGCGCCGCCGGTATAATGTTCTCGATGTAAATATAATCAGCATAGCAGAGCAAATATTGCAAGCGATTCTAAATACACTGTGCGCGTCAAGTTAAATGCAAATATCTCGTAAATTACAGCCGCCCGTTTTAATACTAACGACGAAATAGCAACAGCGCGGTTCCTTTATCGGGTTATTCATAGATTCTTGCGCAGCGTAAATTTTCACGTCTGATGCTCGTAATCGCGGACGGACTAATTCGCCAAAACTATCGACGTTAATTTTCACGTCAGCGAATATACCGGCGAAATTTCGCGGCTTATTTTAGAATCGTTCTGTTTCAATAGCGCCGAACAAGCTCGATGCAGGTTGACAGTAATGCGAGAAAGGATCGTAAGGAGAAAAACTAGTCGCGCAAAGTAAACTCTCGTGCTTGAGATGCAAACTCGGAAGTGGTGGGTGTCTTTAAATAGTATCATTTATCGTGTTGCAGCTGGAAAGAACTAAAAGTGGAACCTTAAATGATGCCATTTATCGTCTCACAGCTGGAACGCTTACTTTGCCGCGGCATACTTTAAACAATCTACAACTGCACGCCATACGTTAGCACTTTTTTCCTTCTTGGGCGAGATAATGGGAACCAGTAGTAGGCTTTCCCGCGTGCACGCTTTTCTTTCGAGAAATTAAATAAATATCAGTCTCCCGATGATTACTTCGCTGGTAAATGATAGAAGGAACAACTTTCATGCGGGGCGAAACTATTTCTTAGCGTTACACGAACAAATAAATAATTCAATTTATTTCACTTCGAAAATATCGTAAATTTAATAAATTATTTCTTCGCTAGGAAAGAAACTACTGCTAAACTAAGTTTAAAATAAAAATATTAAATGTCGCTGAAATATCACGTAGCTTATCGATTTTAAAAATAACTGCTTATTGGTGGACAGTTATGTTTAGCAGCAAAGCAGAGTTCTCTTTATAAAAATATACATACTTTTTATAACTCGTATCTTTACTAAAATAATTAATGTAATTTAATACTAATGTGTTTAATCTTATATTACGTGAGTGGACTGATAATTTTATGATGAACACGACATTTATCTCGGAGCGAGTAGGCGAGGAAATTATGGCATTTATTAAGAACGGTGACAGCGGATACGCGGGGGCGACAATAACGTAACTTTGCGAAGAGAGCAAGGTATATCAATGCAAAAACCTTCTTCTACTATGTCGGCCCGAGAATAATTCAGTGTCACGTTCCGGGTGGAGACCGGGAAGAGGAAGCTATATCGCGGCTATTTTACATTCTGTATTTCCCGGTTCGTTATTTATGCAAACCACCGGAATATACGATGAGAAAATGTATGTTTATGTAAATTGAGCGCACAAACGTTTACTTATGTTTCAAACGGAATCTTAATCTTTAACTCGTGCGCGCATCTTCTACTCCTCTCTTATCTTATCTCTCTCTCTCTCCCTCTCCCTCTCCCTCTCTCTTTCGCACGTTATCCGGAATATCGGCGTTTACGCCCCAGCGTTTGGTAACCAAACTACATTACGGAAGGAATTACACCGAATCGCTCCTGCCTCCATTTTCGATCGATGTCGGCACGGTCACTTGGCGCTAACTGCTACTAAATATTGTTATCCGACGGCGCCGACCGACGACGTTGCATTCTGGTGTTACGATGAAGGATAATATCCGGTAAGCTATGCAACGCGGGTGCTCGCTCGTTCCTCGTAGACGATAATGAATTTATTCGATTTTAGCAGGAGCTCGTAGTATCGTAGTACTCGTTACATTTATATCTATTTCTTAGCGAGAGCTCGAGTAGCTCGGCTGCGAGCTTCTTACGCAACCCCGGCGCTTCTGTGCATAACTCACAATTAGTCTCTTCTAATGACGGCATTTTGCTGAGCATCTTGCACAATGCGTCTTTATCCAGCTATCGCGCGTGAAACGTAAAGCTTCGTAGTAATGGCTGTTGTAATAACGGATTCAGTTTAGTGCATTTTACGCTGCACATGGCTTTTTTCCCGTTCGAATCCTACGAATATCATTTTACATTATTGTTGCAAGGAAAGCTCTTGAATACATTCCACGCTTCGCATAAACAAAACACGATTTTACGCTAGAAAAAGTTGCATCTTCATGAAGGTCCGAGGCGCACGCCAAGAGAGAATAAAACGCGACTTACATCGAGTTAAAAAGTTGGTCTGGCAAAAGATGAGTTACGAGCAAGATTGTAAATGTACATTGTTACATAAAAATTAATACGTAAAAGCGTAGTCGCATTAACTAAATTAATGTTTTAACAAATTAAACACTATTAAAGGACACCATTTTGAGAGATGGTTGTCAAAACATGAGATACATACAATGTTTTGTGTGATCGGCTTAAACTTCTCCGAGTAGCTACCTAAAGTTTGAGATAAATAGCACTTACAATATTTACTTTGTAATAGATGTGCATACTCCGAAGCGATTAATCATTTTTCGTATATATACATCGCGGTTAATCTTCTATTTAGCGGGCCCTCCGTAATTCGAACGATGTTTTTCCGCGTAATTGCGGGTAATCATTCTTGTTAGAGCGGCGCAACGGCACCTAAGAAGAACGGAAACAAGAGGCACGAGAGCGAAATACGGTGCGAATACCTACCGTGCTTTAATCATCAGCGTTAATTAAAATAATGCTTACGAGATAATTACTTTGTGGCCAGACAAAGTGATGGACGACCGCGCGGCTATAACGCTATTCGTGCGGTCAATGTGTGAGCAGAAAAGAGGAGGATACAACATCGGCCGCGAGGGTATTTGATATTCACAAATTAATCGATTAGAATTAATTGTTCCCAATTGAAATATCTCTGGCTTGCGCGTGGCATTTCTTTTTTTTTCGGGCATCGCTGTGAGAAATTGTTCAATTGGCGTGGGTTAACGTTTTCCGAAACGTTCTTTGTAAAAGGCATCAATTTATTGTTGAATAAACATTAACGTAATTGCATTATCGAGGTAAACGACATTTCCAAAAATTTATGTAAATTTACGCTTAGAGACTTTACAAAGCAGAGCTGTAACTTTTGATAATTTCACGTGAAAAAATTTTTATCTTTGTTTGTGCTTCATCAAACAACAAGAGATGAGTTAGATAATGCTGAATCAAATGACAAACGTCCACGAAGATTGTACGAAAAAATGAAAATGTATTTATTAGATATATTTGATTAAATTACGCTTGTCGAGTGACTTGCCTATCTGTGTTTCAAACTTTCAATCACGTTGCAGCGATCGGATTAATTTCGAATGCAACGCTCTATGCATAGCTCTCGAAATAATTTTAAAAGACGATCACTTTCGCATTAAAAGCGAAATGAAAGTTAAAATGATTTTCAAACGTGCTCAATATTTGTTTTAATGCTTTCGCCTTGCTGCATGCTTCTCTTTGAAACTCCGAAATGTACAGTACAACGTAGAGAGGATTGCTGGCGGCGAAATCAGGCTGACATTGCGTCGTTCACAGAAAACTTTCTCGTCGGATGAAATGAACTTCACAACTTGCCACTAACCCTATCCTACCGTCCATGTTTAACATTATCTCTGTTAAATTAGCATCACAGCCCACCTGTAACATTATTCGTTGCAATTTGTTGGATTTTGATCATTGATTTAACACGTTGGAAAGCATAATCGAGTGCCTCATTTCCCTACGACGAAAAAATTTAACGTCTTCGCGGTCTTTTTTATTCTGCTGCAAAGCCACACTTTTGTATGGCTTTCTTTTACGCTGTCGCTTTTGTGGGCTGCCCAACCGTACCTTTTATCAGACTTGGAACTGACAATTGTAAAACTTTTAGAACTGACGTTTTTACTGTTGTAACAAATAAGTGCATTTAGACGAAAAATTCAGATAGGTCGTACTTCCATTTAATCCATTAAGTTCCATTAAATCTTTGTAATTAGGGTTTAAAAATTTTGATTAGGATAAAGATTTCAAACAGAAAAACGCGTAAGGATCACCTGGAACTTAATAAGTTAATTAACTGTTATGAGATCGCTTGTTAAAATATCTATATTGAAAATGAAAGAATAGATTTTTGCTAATAAAAGAAAAAAAATTCAAAGTATCACGAATTTTTCACAAAAGAGCTTTAGCCCATTTGTAGCATAGGTAGTCTTGAGAAAAGTATGTGAGGAAGACGAAACGAGTCTGGCTTCTCCATTTTATAGGGAAATGAAGATAAAGTTGGCAAAGAACGTCATTGCCTTTCATCTGCGGTTTCTTTGACGGATTTGGAGAATATTATCCTTTAATAAAAATGTTAGATTAAAAACGTAAGAACTTTCACTAATTAAAGAGTAAAAATAGATAATATAAAACTTAATTCTTCATTTAATTTTAAGTAAACTTTATCGTAATAGAATTTGAGAAAGTTCAGGGTTAGTTACAAAGAGATGTTTAAAAATGAATATCGAATTTTTGCTGAGAAAAAATGGACTCCAAATTAGTTAAAGAATCCGTAGATGAGAAGAAGTTAAGGAACGATAAAATATGCATGTTAATCGCTCGTTAAATTCGTCCTTGAAGACTAGAATCTTAACTACGCGATATACTTTATTACCTTGTTGCAATATTACTATCAAAATTAAAAAAATTGCATGATTAATGACACAGAAATAAATTACGAGTCTCAGTATCCCTTCGATGTATCTTCATTATCTGAAATATAATCGAGCTAAAATTCTTTTAAAAAAGTTGATACTAGTCCTTAAACTTTCCTCATCAATGAAAATTGAACAATTTTATCTGTCCGAATGCAATTTTATTATCTCCTCGGATTCACAATAAAACGCATTTATTTGCCGTTGTGAACTGTCGCATCGTAAACAATCGCCACGTAGATTACAGATTTTACGCGACGACTTCAGGCTTTTTCCATCGAAGCCTTGATTTATTGCATTACACTTGGTACTGACGCTTACACTACCGTCGGCCCCTTCAGGCAACTCAGGCTGAGTTTTATTTACTTTTAGCGAATCGATCGACCGCGGGGGTTAGTGCAGGAGGAGAGACTAGGTGGTTGCTGCGCACCAACCCCCGGCGATGCGAGCTTACGTGGTCCCGGCAACTCCGGGTTGCCTGGCCTTTCGTTTCTCTAACGTTATATCATCGCCTACTTTCCTCTAACCGTGAATTTACGTCGACAGATCGGCTCGAGGATCGGCACGATTCTCTTTCGTCGTAATGCTTTACGAATCGACACATAAAAACACACATGTACGAAATATTGCGCGAATCGATCGAGTTTCTTACAGTCGTACCTTCCGTTATGTTCGAATTTCAAGGTCTTCAACGTGAATAAAAGATGAAATCTGTTCTTTTATATTTTATAGCTTTCATGTCACTACAAATATACGATCTCTTCATTCGGCATTAAATAATATGTCTACGAAAAACTACAGAACGGAAGGAACAATACCGGCATAATGACGAATCATGATTAATAATGAGTTTCTTTGAATTAATAAATGTAAAATCGTACGATAATACAGCTTAAAAATATATTACTTTTTATTACAAAGAAATTTAAATGTCCCAAACTCTCGCGAAGTCCACTTTTGAGAAAAAAAAAAAAACGTCTCCGACTTTGCATATTCGCGAACGAGAAAGGAAAATTGATCAGAACTTTTGCTTGCAATTGAATCGGCTCAGCTGTAAGTATTAACTTTGGCGAGAGTTCCAGATAACTCTCGAAGAATTCTACCGATAATCTTTCTTATGACTGAAATTGATCTTGGTACAAAGGAAAATGCAATTACCAAACGTGATTTAGACGCAAATTTCTATTTTTCGTGTTTAATCATCGATTAAATCCACGAATAATTTTTTTCAATATTTATCATTGTTAAGAAAGAACCGCGGGACTGTATTGTGGACGTATCAATTGTGAGAAATTCAAAAAACGGGGTGTTAACACATGTATGTACGACTTTGTTCTCGCCCGTAAATAGCGATAACGCAATATATCGATTGTTTCATTTATCTGCTAGTACACGAGAGGTAATTTAGTCCGAAGAGAATTAACAAAAATGAAAGCGTAAATGTTGTTAATGTCACACAGTTATAGCGCATGCTGGACCGTCGACAACTATACTCTGACGATTATACGATCTGAATTATTCACAATACAATCCGAGAGCGTAATTCGATTACGCATATGCTGTACGTTTTATCAAGAATTAATTTTCATTCGGAGAACCATAATTAATAGCAATCTGTTAATAATGAGCAACAATAGGGAGAAAATAGTAATGCGCTGGGCGGAATACAAGCAGCTTTATTGATTATCATTGACAATGGATAAATAGAAGAAGGGTTACGTTCATAGGATTGGGATAATGTGCTAAATCACGTGGGAGAAAGTCGTGCGATTTAATTTAGTTGAATGCCGTACATGTTTATATATAACGTTCGTCTGAATTAAATTGTCCAGCGCATATTAATGCGTGTCAATTAAATATAACAATAAAAATGATGGAATTGGAACGGTGATTCTGAGAATGCATTAGCAAAAAATGACGTTAATAAAATCGCATCAAACATTTGATGAGCAGACTGGATTAATCCTTCTCGATTTTTATTTGAGATTTCTCTTTAATTTGCAGATGGTCGCGCCAAGTGCGTGTCATGAAAGTTCTAAGTGGCAGAGAGCAATCAAACGTTTTATTACAAACGAACCGTGATATTAAACTAAGATTTCTATCTGCTTCTATCAGCGAGAAAGAGAGAGAGAGAGAGATCCGTATCTTTCTCTCTTCTCAAGTGAACCCTGTTATTCTTCCGTCCAAGTGTTTTTCTAACGCATTTTCATTCGCCGGCAGATTGGCGCGACGGATTCGCCGCTACGTGCGAATATTAAATTGCTATCCATCCTCCCTCGCCTAAATTAAAATTCCATCTACGAATTCCATCTTGTCGCGCCTGCGCGACTTTGGCGAAACTCTCGTAATCCGGTGTCTTGCAAAACTCTAGAATTTTTCTTTCCCGGTTGAAAAGGAAGACGCGTCCTCCCTACGCGGCTTCGTTATCGAACTTATAAAACCTTAGAGATTGAAGTTGCCCTCCCTCTTTCCTCTCGGTACTATTAAGTGGAATTAACCTTCGGTGAGAATCTTAAGATTCCGATTGCTCTAACTTCGCGCGTACTATCGTAGAACTTTGCCGCGGAACTTATTGCAGCATTCAATCCGCAATTTAGATTTCTCATTAAATGTTGAAAATCACCGATAGATACACGCGAATTAACCATAGACTCGCTCCTACACCCGTGCTCGTGCGCCGACTTAATTATTGGGGCTGTTAGCTTATCGTGTAACGTACATACGTAAGGTACACAGAAAGTGTACGTGAATGACACAGAACGGGGTGCCCGAGCTACCGCTGTAATCGTTAGTCACAATCCTGACAGGTACGGACGCTTTGACATATTTGGACTCGATTTTTGATTAAAATTTGATGAAGGACTCGCATTCAATCGCGTTCAATTTTTTCGATTAAATATTTCGAAAAGCATATCTGATACATATTTTCACTCCCATTACACAAATGTAAATTTTTCAACGACGACTACGCGATGATGTCGATGCTGATACCAAATCTTGTATAATATAACTAATTATATAACTAATTATCCGCGATATTATCCGCTATAAAGTCGCATAATGCAAACGGTCAAATAATGAAATTGTCCAACACCTCGTTACGAAAGAAAATGCTACAATAAGGATGTTTCGCGTATAAACGATCCGGAAAGGCTATAAGACTGTTAATAAATTCTGCTTAAGTTTGCGAAAGCTAATCGATTTCATACTGCAAATTTATAGGATCCCAAGCTGTTGCTCAAATATTTCTTTACCAGGGAGCAATGAAGGCAGTAAATGTCCGGCCGATACGATCTATACATCCACGCTTTCAGTAACAAACACGAACGCTAGAATATAGAGACATTAACCCGTGAACGTTCGCGCTATGAGCTCTCTGTGCACACATTAGAAACTATTTCCGTGCAACATAGCGGTGTACCGAATATTACGTTATATTCTCTTAGTTACCTTCATTCTCAAATATCTACACTGTACCCACATTAAAAAGTTCGTAAATTTACGTTACATATTTTTATATTCTGCTTCAACTGAAAAAAAAAAATATATATCTTGAATTACGAATAAGCGTTTTATCATAGTCAAAAATTGAATATTTCCGTTAACTCGTTAATTTTTCAACTTGTACATTCGTCATAGTTGAATAATTGAATTAAAATTGATATTGTAAATTGATGCTCTGTGAACCACAATATTGCATTGCCAATAGGTGAAAAAATCGTATTTATTTATCGTATCATTGAACGTACGATATTCGAGCGAGATTGTAACAAAATTATTCTGTATCCGCTTTTGGAATTAAATATTAAATCTTACATTCGTTATATCGAAGGTACAATTTATCGAAGTTATTGAAGATATAATGCAGAACAAGATAATAAAATCATCGGTGACAACTCGAATTTAAAATTTAAATATTGATTTCTAAATTTTCAGATTGCTCTATGAGTTAAATTTTAATTTCGTCTATACTTATCTATTACACAGTGCACATAAATTCTCGATATACAAAAGTCGAATTAATACGTGAAAAGTCGATACGTTTAAAAAAAGACATATAAAACGAAAACTAAGAAATAAGAAATACTCTTTGCGATATGTTTCGTAAATAATTTTGACAAATATGTTCGCGAGCAAGTATATTAAAATCAATGAAGGGAACTTTTGGACTGGAATCGAAAACGTTGGGTCAAAATTCTACTGCCAACCGTGATGGTCGGTCCCTAACAAAGACGAACGAGCAAAAAGCGTAATCTAAACATCTACCACCCTTTACGTTGATTCGTCGGTCGCTTTTTTTGCCGACATCAACAAATCTTCTCTCTCATTAATAGTACGTCGGCCATTAACTCGACCATTTATCATCGGCCGATGTGGCGATCTGGCAACTCTTGGACCTTGGTAGCGCCATATTTATACCACGCGTATCTGTATCGATCGCGTAAATTTCTTCGGGGGTAACGGCATTTAATTTCACCGCGTGTCACTTAACTCTCCGCCTGGCGCAGGGGTCCATTAGGCCCGCCCCTGTTTCGGGAACTACGTTCGTGTAATCAATTAGAGGAACAGCTTTCTTAACTCTATTTCATATAAACACGAATGTCGGAGCGTGCAAAATGTCGGAAAAATTGCGCGAAATTCTATTTGTATACAAAATTTATATTGTTTAAAAATGTTGAGTAATTATTGCGGAAATGTTGTATAAAATTATGTAAAATATTTCTGAAAAACGCAAATCTTCGACTTGGACTTAAAATTAGATATCACATAATAGAATATAAGATTAATTTTGATACGAGCAGACGGACGCATTACGCAAGAGGTCATGTATCAATAACTCGCATTTCGCTCGTGTCTGATCTAATGATCTTGCCGAAATTCTAGCGAAAAGTCTCGCGACGCGATGCTAAAATCGTATATCGCGACAAGTACGGAATATTGATCTCGTGAATATTTTAAGGCAAACGTATACACGCACACATGCACGCGCGCGCGCGCTACGAACGCGGGAACCGTTGTCACTGGAATCCCCATAGATTATTCTACATTGTGGCAAATGCGAGTAGCGTCGCACGCATATGTATAATATATACATGTGACGTTTACACATTTTACATTTACCGCGTTGCGAGATCAAAAGTGAGATCTCGCGATACTCGCGTTTAATTATGAAACGATGAGATTTTAAATTTACCTAAAAAAATAATAGCCGTATGCGTACAATAGTCGTACAATTCTTCATTAATTCGCGCGGTTCATTGGATGTTTAGTTTACATTTAGCAGCCACGGTACGGTAATTAAAAAGTCATTTCTCATTTGAGGTCACCTTTCAAAAAGCGTTGTACGCTGTTACAAAAGTTTCTATAAGGAGGAAAGAATCTTTTATTTCCTCGCAATTCACAGATTAGTGCATATTCATTTTTATAAAATGGGGTGGACTCATTTTTTTTTTTATATTTTTATATATATATATAAATGAGTCCATTTCACATATTTGAAACAGAAAATATTATACTCTGTAACGCAATATACAAGTTTGTAATAATCACCAAAAATATGTACGTGCTCTCTCTTTTAAACGAACGTTTCATGTGTATTTAAATTTATGTGTTTAACTGACGCGACCGAATATTTGATATTTAAAGTGCATGACATGCAATATGCACAAGTAGATTTTTAACATAAATTGATGATCTTTTAGTATAATCTATCTTCTACCTAAAACATGTATAGTCTAAATAATATATTTCTCTCGCATTATATATACATCACGATAAAGATTCGCACACGAGTAAACGTGTGCTTGTCTTTATGCTTAAATTTTCGACTTTATAAACTTCGACGCAAACGAGATATTAGCTATCGAAATAATTCCGTAATATCGTTCTCAAAACGTAAGGTATGTACCTCGTTATCGCGCATCCGGAGGATTCCCTGGCATCCCCGATAGCATCGATCGCGGATCGTTGCATCCTCCGCGCTGATTCCGGAGCGAAATCCGTATTGAGCGCGCTGGAGTATCCGGCCATCGTAGCTGCGATCCGTGCGAGCACTATAGCGACATATCCTTTAGGGATGAATCCGCCGTAACGTGCACCAAGGAGAATACACTAGTGTGTATGTGTGTATGTGTGTACATATGTGTAATCCCGCGCACGGCGCCTCCAACCACCCTTTTGCGGTCGAAGAAACGTATAATCCGCGGTGGTATCCCACGAGTAACTGTCACACGTGTTACACGTCGCACACACTTCGTATACGGGAGAATGCAGAGTACGGGTCCCGCGTACACGCGTCGCTCGTCCGTTTTCCGTCGAGATCACGAGCGGACAGAGCCGGCACAATCTCTAAAGACGTATCCCCGATCCATTCGACGAATCTGGATACACTACTGTCGGGCTTTTCCCACTCACACCAACATTATTCTACTGCACCACTAGTGTCCACTGACGCACGAGGGCTGATATCGTCAGGATGAGATCGAAGCACCCTCGGCCGCGAGTTCTCTCGGCGGCGCGCGTCGCTCACTCCGCGGCATCACGACATGTATACTCGCGCGCGTCCACCGAACGCGGTCGCTCGTCGGGGGTTGAAACGAGAATCTCCAGAAACGCGGACGTGGAGAGGTGCGAGCGACGTTCCTTCCGCACGATCGAACTCCTCGTGTGCCCGGGTCAACTCGAGGAGAAAGAATGAGAGAAGGAGAGAGAGAGAAAAATGAGCGCGCGCGATTCGACGTTGCTGACGACGTTCGTTTCGCGGAGTAAGGGTGGCTAAAGGGGTGATGAGACGAGACTACACGTCACGGATACGCCGTATCCAACCCGCACGGCAGACAGCACGGAACTACTGACGGTCCCTACGCGAGCGTAATTTCATCCCCACCGCGCCGACGGCCAGGTTACCCCCACCACAACGTCGTTGCTACACGCGCCCCTTACCCCCTCCTCAATAATGGGCACGCACCGAGAGCTATCCGGAGCGTGACACACGCTTACGCTTCTGGTGGGGGCTACAGTCGCGTGGCGGCGGCACGACTCGGAGGGGATGCGAGATGAACTTGATGGCGGTGGTGGAAACGGCGGCGGCGGCGGCAGCAGCAACGACGGCGGCGGCGGCGGCGGCGGCGGCGGCGGCGGCGGTGGTTAACGACGCATGCGCACGTCACGTGTCCTACGTCGCTGTCGCTCGTTGCTCGTCGTTCCGACGGCGGTTGCATCGCTCGTGAAAATTCACAAGTACGTGCGTATACTCGTACATACGTACGTACGTGACGACGCGTACAAACGAAGGCCGCGAGAGTGCAGGGACCTCTGCCTCCGCGCCGCGCTGCACCGCTCCGTCGTGCCTCCGCATCGCGTCGACCGCGACGAGGATGCTGGCTAAACGCAGCTACGTGACTTCTGTCCACGGACCGGAGGCGGGAGAACATTACCGAGCGAATTACATGGAGCATCGGAAAAGAATTCGCGCGACTTTCTCGGAGTTTTACTGCAAAAGAGATTATAAGTTATCGTACGGTATAAAGTGTAATAATATCGCCAACCCGCGTGGAATGCCGTCGCGATATCACGAGATTACGTATATATGAGGCGTCGTTTGCAGTTTCCTGCACGCGTTTTCGCCGGCGCCGGCGAGAATGTATCATTATCTTTTATATTCGAAAGTGGTTAAGGGTCGCGAATACTTACATCTAACAAACCATTTTAATGTCCGAATGACGTCGAAACAACGTCCGTTTATCAAACCTGCATACATTTTGTTCAAATGAAGCGTTGTAATTATAAATTAGGCACCTGTGGTATTTTCAGTCGTTCATTGATGTTGTTACATATTTGTGTAATTATATGGAATGTTAATATTAAACTCGACGTTTAAATGTTTAACATCCGGAGCATTTATCTTGAATGGAATTCCAATCTCGCGCTACGTCGGAATGTTATAAATACATCACATTTTGAGAACTCGCGAAGAATATGTCGAAAGAAAAACGGAATGAGACGCATCTATTTTCAGAGCGTCCATTCGTTTATCGCACAGGAAATACGCCAGGGATCGCGGAGGCTGCAAACTGCAGCCAGAAGGGACGACGGTGTCGACTTACATGCTCTTTGAACGGAGCATTCTGTAAAGAGCGTTTCTCTTAAAGTCATTGTGAAATTATTGTCCAATCGCGTATGGAAGTAAAATAAACTTTTGTATGCAAAGTACATTGTGCGTTTCGAGAGATAGCATTTTTGCAGCGAACCAAAATCATTTTGCCGTATTGTGGTTAGATTTATATGTATTTAAAGCACGGTACGACATACGTATCGTGTTCGGACAGAAAGAAAAATACGGTTCGCAATCCTTTGTCATGTTTTTTCGCGCAGCATAGTTTTCGCATTTCAAAATAATTATTCGCGAAATAACAAAAAGCATCCGTGCGTACTGTGATAATTGAAGAGAGACAGTAGAGAGAGGCGTAAATTTTCACTTCTGAAGTTTTTATCTTGCTCTAAATCGAGACAATCGTCCGCGTCAAGAACGAATGTTATTAAGCCAAGTTAATGGAATCTCGGGGATAGTTTCGAGTAAATCTCTTAGGCGTTTAATAAAGAATTTGGAGCACGAGGCGGTGTATAGAGCGAGAGAGGAGATGGCGTGTCCTACTCGGCGCCGCCGACAATGATAACGGAACACGACAGCTCCGGCTGTTACGTGACTCCCCGAGAAAATATCGCAGCGTAATTCCGAAGCCCTACCATTGAAATTTTAATTTTGTATATCATGTTAATGACGCGCGCGTGTTTAGGTTAGGTTTATACGTGTAGTTTGCGCTGAATAGTTGCTCATTGAATATTTTCTTACGATCGTACGTACATACGCTTCAATTATTCGTTAAGATATTACATCCGGCATCCGCGAACGTCTGATGAAGATTTTATCAGGTTAACGATATTATGCTATCGGCAATGCGATATTCATCGAAAGAAAAACGCCAACAGATCTATTCTCTTTTAACGAAGCTTACAATTGATTAAAATTTACTATAAAACCATAAACCATAAGGCAGGTTAACGTCGGCATGTTTCGCGAGTCTCCTTCAAACGCGAGCGTTGGCATGCAAATAATTAATTTATTTGATTGTGGGATTAAATTATGTGCAATTTTCGCTTCACTGCACGACGATGCGGATCAAAAGGACTCGGAGAAAGAATTATGAAAGGAAAGCGCGTATCCTACGCGCGATGAACACGCGCGTCTCGCGTTCACCAGGGAACTTCGCTAGAGAATTCGGAATATGGGGCTGTGCAGCCTCGCGCGAGAGGCATCTCATTCGACACCACAGACGGTAATAACGAGAGCCCGACGGCGCGAGGTTACGTGCTTCCTCCAGAGAATATTAATTCGTAATGCTGAACTCGGTCTGTTGAATCTTTCAGCTCCCTATATCTGACGCTACGGAGAAAAGCTCAGTGGCGAGACTCGCGAAACAGAAACTTTTGTGGCAATCCAAATATCGCTCGCCGTCCGTGGCCAACTCGATGGAATTTGCCTTGTTTAATTATTCCGTTTCCGATAATGACCATTGCATCTCAATAAAGATTATTATTATATTCGCCAAAGAAACAAGTGCGTGCAAGAATAAATTCGAAGAGAGATAGTTACGCGAGAAATGCTTCAGCGATCCCGGCGTAAACTATACAGTGCACTTGACTGCACTGACCGAACTCTCTTTGTTTGCTCGTTCCTCCGTTCGTTCGTTCGTTCGTTCGTTCGGATTGTACGGATGCGCTTTTTCATGCACCGACCATACTCGGAGCAGGTGCAGGACCGGACAGAAGGGCGAACGACCGAACGAATCCGGTTCGGGATACGCACTAGGCGAAGTCCCTTCCTCGTTCGCGTATAATGTGGGACTGGCTTAAACTGGTTGTCGTAATAAGAAGAGAGTTCATTCTTCGCTAATAAGGGCGGACGGTGGGAAACAAACTAGGATAGGGAATAAACTTTTACTTTTGATTTACTTGAGAAAAAAACTGCTCGGATGAACCGACCGGTCGGATCGTTTTCAATTATATATAAACGAGTATTACAGTAATTAAACATCAGGTAATTAAACATCAATATTGCCACATCGTGTAATAACTGGCATAATCAACATCACATGACTAATTATTCCATTAATTTGATATTAATTCATAATAATTTTGTTATTATTTATTAAGTAAGAACATGGAAGAAAAGAGACGCAATCATAGAGTATCTCTCTCTCTCTCACACACACGCGCGCGCGCACACACACACACACACACATTTATATATATCAGTGCGAAAGAATGCTATTAAAACGCTAAAAAGAAACCGAAGAAACCATATCCACCCTAAAAGTGATCAAACCACGACTGTTTGAAGAAGAAAACCAATGAACCGTGTGAAATTTCACGTAATTATCCGGAAGTAATACCGTTGAGGAGCGTAACGCCTCCGCAGTCACTGTTAGCTTAATCGAAATGACTTCCTTTTTTAATTTCGCGTAATGTCTGCTCCGGGAGCAGCCTTTTTCCGAAGTCACGAGAAAATTCGCATTAACAGAACGATGGAATGTAGACACGTTGCATACACACAACCTCTTTTGTGAAATTATCGAAATTATTGTGTCTAAATTTTTTCGTAATTTTTTGTCCGTTCTAAGTTTGAGTAAACTGGAGCGAAAAAATATCTCGCGATTCGAAATAACTAATTTCAGTAAAGAAATATATACTTCGCTCTGCGAAAATATTGACTTCCAAGTAGTTTTAAATATTTCTTGTGTATCTTACAATATATAAAACATGTAAATGCACGAAGAATATTTATTTAACTACCCACTTTATTTTATTTTATTTCAATTTATTTACTATGTAATTTTAGCATATAATTTTTGATAATAAGTTAACGTTATATCGCCCGTGATATTTAAAAGAAAGAAATATCTCAGAAAGAAAGACTTTAGATTTTCTCCGAGAAATTTTAATCAGAATTCCTTGTTCCTTTGAATTTTCTCTCAAAATATAATAAGCTTTATTGTTCTCAGGAAATTGATGTCCGCTAAAATTTGTACGCGTGTACCATGCCGAATCGAAATATAAATATTACGCTTGGATTAACCGCGCTATATTTCGAATTTTGGTCATCCATATATTTTTGACCGGTATTTGCATTGTTTCATAAATTTTGTCTGATTAACGGAACGGATTATTATATTTTCCTTGAAATAAAGTATTTGCAGAATAGTGTATGCGATATCCACGATTCAATCTCGCTGATATTCATTCATTTATAAATTTTTCGTAAACACATTCCGCAAAATTAACATAATATGCATCTCGATGTATTGGTCGCAAAAAATGTCATCGCGACGTTATATCTTCATTCGCGAGGATTTGCAAACAAAAGAATCAAGATTGAAATATGTTTCCCACATCGGCCATTCGAAGCTGACTTTAAAACAGTTTTTTATACGATTTATCTAGTATTGGAAAAACATTGGCATCTCTTACAGCTTTCTCGGATGTATGTGTTCCTGATGATCCATTTATAACTGCGAAGGCTATACCTGCTCGAAAATGCGTTCGCGTTCACGTAATTGAAAACGAAAAGATCTATCATCTGATACGTCATAAGAAAGATTAGACCTCCCCGATAAGATATCATAGATACTTTCGCAAAAATTTTCTTACTCATATTTTACGATTCTTTTCAAAATCTTCGCTATGACAAAGTAAAATAACAAGTCTTTCAATTCATCATCTTTTTTATTTTCCGACGTAAATCAAGAATCGCTCTCTTTTGTGGAAATTTTTGTGTAAAAAGTATCCTACCAAGTGGCAAGCGAGATGGGAAACTTTTTTAAAGAACATTTGAAGCAGTGGAAGTAAATTTACCGCTTAGGACTCCGACAAATTCCGGGTTACACCTCGGCGTCGCTTTATTTGAAAGGAAGACGGAACAAACGGCGAGCGTGGTGGTCAGAGAGTGGCGCACAGATTTTTGCCTGCCGCGTCGAGATAGCATCGCGACATATTTGCCTAGCAAAAGCTTCGGACCGAAAGAGGATAGGAGGAGGGAGTCAAAAACAGAATGGACATATTGCCACAGTGGCATTGCGCCAGTCCCTGTTTCTGCAAGATATCTGAGAGCGTAAATTGAATCGTGTACTGGCCGACGATAAATCCAAAAGGCGCATGCGATATTTCCATCCAATTCCGTCGGTTCTTTTAAACGCGTTTCCGTGTAGAGAGACGCGTGATATTTATACAGTTGCGTTATACTCACGCGTGCGAAATTATTGACCAAATAGAAGCACGATGACAGCGACAGCCATCTCGGCGACATAGATTGAACGTACAATAGCATGGGAAGGAGAGGGAGATGTATTGCCTGATACAGATCCGAATGCAGTGACCCAATCATACGTTCAACATGGCACATTCATGAAATAATTTCCGCCTCTTTGACCGGAATATTAGTAGCCGGATATTCAATGGCGTATGCTCATAACTCTATTTAACACGTTTCATTCAATGCGCGTATCGGGAATAATAAAATTCACGCACACGAAGTTAGGTTGGTGGCTTAATTAAGCTTGACGTGAACTTAACTGGACGAAACATCGTCGAGTATACTAAATATAATTTCCGGGAATCGATCATATTATACAGACTTGTTTAACATTCCATTTGTATGCAAAATGAACGAGTTTGGTAATGAGCCCAATGCAACTGATGCGATTCATAATGACTTTTATATATTGTTCGTTTTAGTTTGACTTTAATTGCCTGTCTCATCAATCCTCTCTTTACTTTATTATACGTCCATAGATAAGACATCTGGCCGGTAATTTGAGAACTTGGAAAGATGAACCGGTATCGATATTAGTTGCGGAGTGGCTTTTAGACACAGGAACGTTATCTGTAGATGCCCGGCCTTATTTTCGCTCGATTATTATTTTCACGACAATGTTACGACAGGAAAGGGATGAAATACCGAAAGAATAAAAATTATTTCGTAAAGAGATAGAATACAAATTTTTTTCCTTTTGTGACACGCGGATGATTACCAAGATTCTGAGTGTAGCTGTGCAGGTGAGCGCGCCAAGGACATTTTAAGCTTTTCCGTATTCCCTTGATTCCATTGCTCTCTTCTCCTCTTTTTCCTTTCATTTCTTTATTCCCGACCCCAACTGGATCTTTTTTTTTTTCAATTCTTTTTCCGCGCCGGCAATGCGCTTTCAAAGAAATATCAATTTGTTGAATTATTACGCTCAAAAGCGACGACCTCGCCGCCTCGCGGATTTTGTGCATGCACGTTCGCGAAATGTATCTCTGTGCGCAATCGATTACGAGATATATTTCGAATTAACTGTTCAAATATTTTATAATTAAAAGCTAATGTATAAGTGTTCATGTTTACGGAATCGTTATTTTATGCATATGTGCCCTGGAGTAAACGTGCTCTAGTTCCTCACGCTAATAATATAATACTTAATTACAGAATGAAATATATTTACATGCACTATTTATATATATATTCCGCACACATGTATGTAACGCAAAAGGCAAGATATTATTTTTTTCACGAAATTGTAGAAAAAAATACGAAATGAGCCGAGTATGACAGCAATGGAGAGCTAGATAACGACCATTAGATCGAGTTGAAATCGATAAAAGCGCATAAAAATTTGCCGCTCTACTCGATCACTCTATTAGTTTTGACGTTATCGCAACGCGATCGATCTTGTCGAGGAGTTTTCCGCGGCGTTTTTTAACTCGCGAATTAACAGCGGTACCGATTATACGATCCATTTACGTCCCGTTTCCACGTCGACAAAAGCGGCGGGCTGTTTCCGGCGGTGCGACCTATTTTCCACTCTTCTTCGAAGGTACGACGACGGCGTTGCCTTCGGAATATTATCATTGGGCTATACCGTCGCTTCCATTATCTACCGCGCTACAACTACTCGAAGCTGGCCGTACCATTAAACTACGGAGGTCAATTTGTCCCTGCGCGCCACTCGACTTTGTATTACGTTCGGCTTACAGTTGGAGAATAACGTCGCCCGGAATCTAATCTCTTCGTTCACGCGTATGATTACGCTAAGTTGTATTAACCTTCCATTAGCACGACAAGGTGTGATGAAAACATTTATTTAAAGGTATGATTATTCAACGACCGTTGTAACGAATTTAAATTAAAGTCGATTAAATATCTATATCGGCTTCACAGATCAGATATTTATTATTAACGTAATCTAACGTTTCGCTATAGACAATTTTGATAATATACATCAATACATGGAACATAAATGTTTGAAACGCTTTAATGTAAAGAAAAGCAATTGAGAAAAACCATTTATTTTCTATTTATCTCGTTCGTTTCAATCATTTTTATGTGGCATCACTTTTAACGTCGCTCTCGACGCACGTAGACGGGGTTTGATCCCTATTAATTTCATAGAATAATGCGCGTTACACGCGAGCGTGCCGCAGTCTCGGCAGGGTGGGAAGGGGATAAAAGGCTCGTGGAAAAGCCGAAGGCGGAAAAGAGGTGGAAACGACCTAACTCGTTCCTCTCTGTGGTCCGTTTTAATTTTCCGCGCTTTGCCTCTGAACCGTTCAACGCTTTACAACCTGCTCCACTGCCTACCCACTTTCTTGTCCCCTTCCCCATTTCCGCGGCGATCAAAGGGCCACGATGCCGTTCCCGTATATACCAAGAGATCGACCGCGCATCGATGTGTTCGATACCTCAATCGATGATAGTCTCGCGCGAGAGTTGCAGAAACGAAGCGTCAGAAACACGCTTATTACTCAACGCTGCGTCAATTTACGTGCCGATAGTCTCATTAAACAAGAAGAAAACGGAAAGTAAAATGCATTAGAGCGTCCATTTATGGAATTATAGTTACGTAATGACCAAGATATATTAAGCACTAATAAGTGGATTGCAATTTAACGCGAGAATTATATAATTTGTATTGTAACACGCTTGCATGGATTTAATACGCATCGCAATCATTAATCTTGAATTAGACGTGATGCGCGCGATTGAATTTAATTTACTCAGAATTATTATTTATATGGTGAGTTAACATTCATTTTTACTCGTGTGAAAATCCGGCTGTATACTATACTGAAAAAGTATTGAAAAAGTATTGAAAAATGATTGATTCTTATTGATTTTCACAAATTGCGTAATACATCGGGCATTAAATATAAATAATTATAAATATAAATAAATATAAATATAAATAAATATTCCTTCTTATTATATTGCCAATGCGTGCAGAATTAAATTTAATACTATAAATTAAAAATTGTTTCAGTACAACTAATTTTAATATTACTGATTATAGGTTTGAAGAATATATGTATCTTTTGCAGAAGTTACAATAAAATCTCTTATCAATTTGTACCAAGCTTTATCCGTGAAATTTTCCTTATTATTTTTATTATCCGTTTGCGAAATCGCTCTATAAATTTCAAGCGACTGGCGTATCTGGCAATTAATATTCTACTCCATATAACAAGATACTGAAATGTCAATAACTAATTCATCGACATAACGAGCTCTGTTCTGTAAGCTGCGTGTTAAATCGAAGTGAATAATTACAGGAATAATACTTCGGAATTAGATATTCTATAACCCATCCATTTTAAGGAAATGAATCGAGGAGATTTATTTATGATATATATTTTCACAACTTGATATATATGTATGAATTTACATTCATAATTTGATACTATTTTCATTACCTCAATTTAAAGTAAAATCTAATTTATTACGCACCGATACGATGCGCAGCGGAGTTATAGACTATATTGCAAACTACATTGATTTGTAATACGTAAATATAACATACAAATTATAACAACGATTAAGTAACCAATTTAAGGTAATTATTGCACGCATTGAATTCTTTCTTTGTATTTTCAAATAACTATTTACTAAAATCACTACATTTTTTTAAAAAATATTTTTTTAGCGTAAGTTTTTACAAGATTTTAAAAGATAAAAGTATTTTCCTTTAATTAAAATATCCGAGTAAAATCTCTGAATAAAATTTGATATGGATAATTGCGATGATTGGATATCGCAAGGAATAATATGCATAAAATTAATTATTCATCTTGTTACTCCGTCCGATGCCTCCCAGGCGTCCTCTCAGATTCCTTCGTTGCATTTACACATCACTCACTCCAGAAAATATTGTCAATTACAATCGTGCACAATATAATATAGAATAAGACTCCTAATATTAATTGTATATCGTATTTTACGTTGAAAGAATAAGATTTGAATAGCGAAATTGCACGAAACTATAACGTTCGTCTGATACTCGTGATATCTTGAAAATTAATGTATGAAAGTATCTCGAGGTGGAGGCAATCCGAAAATAGCGACCAACCTCACACGCCACTCGCGGCGACGCTACACCTGTTGCTAAAAAAATTATATACTCTCGTGATTGTTGAAATGATTATTATTCCACGTTGCGAGCTAAGTGAATAAACGTAAGAGGTAAAATTAAAGATAATTATGCGCGAAGTGAATCGATTGATTCTTAGGGACACGCATCTTAAGTTATAAACGTCGAATTTATGTTACGCGGACAAATGTTATACTACGATGTGCTCGAGAGATTCAGAGTTGATTCGTATTTCGAATTTATTAAAGTGCTTATGCTGACACGTTCGTAGCAAATGTTCGTAGGGAGAAATCGCACTTCGAGTACTTGTCGTTACGCGACGTCTCGAAAGCTGATAAACGCTATGGCCTCGTCGTTGCCTGCCGGTTTCGAGTCACCGTGTGAACGTAAACCTTGAAAGACAACCTTGAAATACAACTACACGTCATACGTCGCCAAGCATATTTTGTAATGGATTACTAAAATATTTATCATTGTTGGCGAATAAATTGTGAACATTGATTGATCGCGCGGTCTGGTTATGATACTCATCCGTAACAAACGATCGCGTTTCGAAGGGTACGCTGCCCGCTCGATTCTTGTCTTGTTTGAATGTAAAATGAAAATGTATACGTAATAACATGAATTATTAACGCAAAACGAGCGTCAAATGAGAGGCGTGTGCTAGAATTTACTACGCCTCGGAATACACGCTATGAAACAAATTATGAAAATTATCTAATACACTGACAATACTGACAAATTATTCAACGAAAGATTCGAAGTTGATTCATATCCTGGATTTATTATATGCTGAGAATTTTTTAATTCGTAGCAAATGTTTGCAGGGAATGATCGCGTTCTTCTTGGATGTATCTGTCACTATGATCCAGAGACAATAGATACTATGATCTCGTCGCGATTTGCCGACTCGAGTCCAGCCGCGAAGGTAAAGAACTACCCTTAAAACACAACAACGAATCATACGCCGCCGAGCCCTCTGTGACAGTTGTGTTATAAATATTTAATGTATTTACAAAATAATTCATAGATATGTGTGAATTTGTGTCATATTAATCAATATTGCGCGGATCGATATTGATTATAAATACTTATCGTAAGAAACGATTGTGTTTTAGCGACGATTCGTGGAAACAATTGCGCCGCTACTTGCTCGAGTCTCGTTTAAGTGTAACGAATATAAGAAATGCAAGCCTGAACTATTTCTGTGGTAAAACGAGCATCACAAGAATTTATTCCGCCTTTCGTTGTCTGAAATACGCGCTATGAAATAAATCGGGACAATTATCTAATCGAGCAGGAGAGACGGTACTGACAAATTATTCGTAACGAAAGATCGCGCATTTAGCGTTTCACCGTACCTGCCACTACCATGTTTCGCGGGATAATGAAACAACAGTACACGAAGCGGCTGGCGTCTCCGCTCGTCGACTCGAATCTCGGCGCTTAACCGTAAACAGAATGATCGAGTCTATGCAACGGCCTACGCCGCACATTGCAAACACGTATTATTCCTCGGCTCGCAATTGTTCCCAAATAATTGTCGATTCATCATCATATATTTGCGATCGATTAACTCTCGCAATTAGATCGTAAGTTTATCGAGGCTCTTTATCGAAGCAGATATTTAATTTCTCGAAATTGGCATTGCACGGACGCGGGAATCATAAATCTCGTTATGACATTTACAAGCGATTATTACTTCTTTGGCACATATATCCTGTATTCGATTATATCTCGCTTCGCGCGTTGAATTTTCTGCTTAATTAAACGTAATTTGCCGCATCATTGTCAGATTGGGAGCGCGGAGTAATTCACGAATCGTCGAATTATACGATTCAAGTTACAGAAAGCCTTGATAATTAACAATTATTCGTTTATTAATAATAGCTTTCTCGCGAGATTTATGCATTCCATATTTACTGCGCGTGCAATACCAAATTTCAATTGTATATTTTCGGATGATCCGTCGAGCGTAATAAAGCATCGCGCGCGATTAACTTTGGGAGTATCATGGAAAGACCCGCGCGATATGTCGTATTCTAATGATTAATGCGCAATCGTAATTAATGATATTTTCGCGAGTGAGTGTTATGAATGCGACAATGAAATCTGAAAGAAAGAGAAGACCGAGAAAACATTCAGCAACGGTGAAAGAAAAGAGAAAAATCATTTTTTTATTATTTGTGTATATTATTTGTAATTGTCAAAATCCTTTTTTTCCCTCTCAAACATTATTATTAATTTAAATTTAAATTATTTTTAATTTAAATCATTTTTATCAGTTAAATAAAAATAAAAATAAAATTTTATTTATGTCAAATCGTATAAAAGTTTTGGGATAAATAAATCATTCAAAAAATTTATAGTTATTATGTGTTTTATTGTATTAAATATTTTCTACTTTAAAAAAAAAGCAAATAGAGAATTCAATCCATGTAAAAATTTTTGAAATGTTATTATTTTACATGTTATATAATGACTTCACGTTACTCTCGTCATTTAGCACTCGTTTTTCGCGATATACATCACGCTATTGCGTTATTTTATTTTACTTCCAGCTGCAGTTATTTTACTTCCAGAACAATATATTCGGCAGAAAATTAGCAAACTATTTCGCAAATCGACGTATTATTTCTCGAAATTCTCGAATACGATTGTTCCTTACGAACGACTAATTAGTACCAGTTCGCGCGATCAATTAACATTCGCGATTTACTCGGTAATACGTTAAATATTTCGTAATGGCTGTTACGGAGCGCTATACAGTTTACGACGCGTCACTATGTTTCAACGTTTTGCTTTGTTACGTTCGCGCGACGTGATTCGAGCCGGCAGGCAACTGCAATAGCGGAGTCTTGTTTTCTCTCGAGATGTGATTGCGACAAGAACTTGGAGACGCCAAACGGTCTTTCATCGCGAATAATTTGCGAATATCATTCCGAATGATTAGATATCTCGCGAATGACATACGGTTTTCGTAATTCAACGTAACGATCGTTTTTCGCGATGTATTTCAATGCTGTATAAGCTGTATATTACAATCGAGCAGATAAATACAGCGGCACGAAACTATTACCGTGGATTGTCGCAAACATTTCTCCAGACGCGATCGTCCTTACGAATAAGTATCTATAACTAACACAATTTATTCAGTAAATACGTTAAATATTTTGTACCTGTCACAGAGCGATCGACGGCGTACAGTGTGTAATTGTATTTTTAAGGTTTTATTTACGTTTCACGAGGTCGTTACGTTAAGATTCGAGCCGGCAGGCAACGAGATCGTAAGTGTTACTACCTTTCGAGACGTCGCAGCGACAAGTACGGGGAGAAGAATGCGATCTTTTGTCATATCGAATATTCTGCGAACTCAATAATTGTCAGCATATCCGATTAATATTAGGATTATGAATCAATTCCGAATCGAATACAGTCATGATAATTCTCGTAATGTAACGTTTGTTCGCGTAAATTCGGCGTTTGCACATCGGTAATATAAGACGTGTATTCACGAGAATCAATCGATTCGGTTCGCGCAAGTTTATCTTCAACGTTGATACACTTAGCTCGCAACACGGAATAATAATTGCATTGAAAATTGCGAAAGTATATTATTTTTTTGGCAACGGATGTAGCGCGTGAAGTTGGCCACGCGGAATTCATACATTGCATTAATTTTCAACATATGATTAATATCGGGAGTGTCATTCTGTTGTGCGCGTTGTGTAATTGACAGTATTTCCGCGAGTGAGCGATGCGAGTGCAATGAAGGAATCTGAGAGAATGAGGAGGCCTGGGAGGCATCGGGCGCCGGCAGAGCAACCTTAAGGTGAATAATTTATTTTGTACTAATACGATATATTGCTCCTTTGCGATTGTCAATTGCTTGTCGCCGTTTACTTGGATCATTTATTAAGATAGTTTAAATAAGAATTAAAATAGACTTTTATATTTTGAATTCTTATAAAAGCTTAACAAAAAATTGAAAACTAAAAAGAATACTTTTCTTTGGAAACTATAGCTATTTTAGTAAATAATTCTCCGAAGGAATAAAGAATTCGTGCGTGCAATATCCATTTGTTGAAATGTTAGTATATTTATAATAATTGATTAATTATAATTGAGTGCTGCTGTAACTTGTATGTTATCTTTATGTTACAGTTCAACGTAGTTTGCAACGTAGTCTACAACTCTGCTGCTGCGCATCGTATCGGTGAATATTATATTATCTTTTATCTTAATTGACTCAATTATACCAAAGAGATGTATGTAGATATATGTATTACGCTAAAAGCAAGAAAAAATATTACCGATAAATATTTCGTAGATCCACTATCTTTAAATGGATAGGCTAATACAAGACCAGTATACATTTATATAATCATTTATATAGTCGTCAATCGACTTGTTGCCTAACGAAACAAGAGAAAAACAATTATCGATCGTTTACTGATTTCATTATTTATCGGGTTATTTTGTCATAATAATTATGATTATCTAAAATGTGTAAGACAAGTTCTTAAATATAAATTCAAAAAAATAAGGAATATTTTCCAGATAAAATATTCATTTGCATTTATTCTAATAACTTATTACATACATTTATGACAATCTTTATCTCTTTATCTTATGATAGCCTATTCATTTTTATTCATTGAAGATGTTTATTAATTGATTTTATTTGAAATTAGAGGTCCAATGAATTTTTCGCAGGCCAAAATTCTGTATATAGATTATCTTAAAACGATAGAGAGATTACATTAGTCAATTATTTAAAAATAATAATAAAAAATAATAAAAATACATATAATTTTACATTATATATTAAAAATAATTCAATATAAACATTATTCCGGTTAAAATATTATTACTTGTATTTAATATTTAATCGACTTGAAAACTATCATGATCTCGAAATCTTTATAATAAGATTTTCGACACTTTTTTAATCTTTAGAAAATTTTTAATGAAGAATTTAGAACGCTTTTAACATATGATAATTTCGATCTAAACATAATAGAGATTCGAGAGAGAAGAAGTCCCATACATTATATATTATATGCGAGAACGATTCGCGAGAAATTGTAAAAACAATTGGAACACAAGCACTTCCGACCGCATATTCCGATCGTGAAACTATCGACGTGCATATACTCCGATGCACTTCGCGCGCACCATTTGGTGGAGGAACCGTTTCTCGGGCCGTAAAGCAGAAGGAACCGAAAGCACATTGAGGACTCGTTAGGAGAATCACCGTAGTGTCGTCGAGTACTCGTACGACGTACGACGACGATCAATCACAATTTTCCACATTTCTCGTCGATGCGTGGTTGCTTACGTAGGCACGTTCCGATCCGGAGACTAAGGGTCGTTGAACCGTTTCCACGATGCGCCACATCCAAAAATACATGAGAATTGGAGTGAAGCGGCCCGTGGCCGTGCGCTTAGAAACGTAAACGGACGACGTGAAGAGATAAAGGGACTGCAGTAAGATCACAGGAGATTGGGGGAGAAACGGGGAAAAGGGATATACGCTGTTAAAGAGAAATGCAGACGGATACGGAGAGAAAGAGAGAGAAGCGACGAAAGTGAAGAAGCGGTATTCCGATGTTGACAATGGGATGGACGGGGATGTACGGGAGACGTGGCAAAATTTGGAAGCCAGAGGAAGAGGGAGAATAGAGACAGGAAGTGGAAGACGTAGGCGAGAGGAGACGCAGAAGAAAGAATACAATGCTAGAGCGAGAGAAGAACCCGGGTGACAAACAATGGACCGTAGTCAGCCGGCAGAGCGACGCGCTAGATGAATATATACCGTGATGCGACTTCTCTCTCTTTCCCTCCTTCTCGGAGCCAGGAATTACTCTTGTCTCATCTATTCTCTCCACGCGGTTATTACAGGCAGCGCGCTGCTACTTTCGGATAAAAACTAGGATGACGCAAAGAGAGATGGCTTAAAAGTTGCGAGGACCGGTAAAAAAAGGAGGATCGATCGAAAACACGCGAATAGTTTGCGCTCGGGCTTACTTCGCGTTTATATTGAATCCCACCGGTTATTTCTGAATAAAGCAATGACCGAAGTTTGAGATTTCGTTTGCTTGAAGAGCGAAATTCTTTGTTTTTTCCGCTAATTAAGATCTCTGAATTCCGCGCGTTGATAATTCAACGGAACACGCAATCTTACACAATACTCTTTTTTTTGTGTACTTTCTTACAAATATTTTTCCACTCGGGATTTCTTTATTCTAGAAAATAATCTCGCGTGTATCAATTCGAGAATATATTTTCAAACTTATGTAACGACACATTCTAATCTTTTTTTAGAATATACATCAACTTTTCTTATCAATAATCAAATACAATTGAACCATTATCAACACGCATGTTGTTTCTCAAATCATAAAAATCTTGTTTTTTGCCAAAATTAAGTATAATTACTTAAATCTAGATTTGAAAATCTTCATTAAAAAAAGAGAGTATTTATCATTCTTTGATCAATCTCATTAGACAGTAATAGTACAATGATACGTAAATTGAGTAAGATCGTTGGCTGGAAGCAATCTCAAGAGTGGTTCTTTAAATCTTTCCGCAAAAGTCTGTGCAAAGTAGAAGAGATTCTTTCAAGCTATTGTTAGAAAGTTTGCGAAAAGTCAAAGAAAGACCGTTTGCTTTGAAAACGAACAAAGAATTTGATAGTCGATTTCATTAGTTACCGCATTCGATTTTTTTCTACATCGGAAATCAAATTCAAGTAACGGAGACAGAGAAAGAGATAATATAGCGATAGAGTAATTTGCGAAGACGTACCGCGTTTTGTATACGTTCGGATTCCGCAGGTGTAATGTATCCCGAAATGCGTCAGAATATAAGCGAAGATCGAAGGGGAGAAATTACGCCCCCCGTGTCGTCGCGCGTTGCAATAACAACGTCACGTGTGAAAATGGAGTGGCGAGGTGATGCGAGGGCGGACACAGATCGTTATGCATTTGCTGCATTGAGGTGAATGTAAGGCCGACACGATACTCGCATCGTATGGACAGATGCGCAAGCCACTTTCATCGCATTTGTGCAGAACGTAACAGTAGTCCAATCCAATGTTTACGAGGAACGTAAATTAAAGTTGACATTAATAAAGTTGACATTAATTCGCTGAAATCCGGGATTTGGGTTTTACGAAATATTCAGTTGTCGACTTGAAAATTACGTCGCTACGGAAATCTTTTCTTCTTTTTTCACGCGTTCCCAGTAAATACACCCTCTGAATAATGGAGAAAAGCCGCGACATGTTGCACGAATAAACTCGGATACACAGAGATGAAGCCATAGCGTGATACTCAAAGTGGAGCACCATTGATATCAAGCAGAGTTTGGTCTACTGTAGCAGCTTGAAAATTTGCGTTTACACATCTTCGATGTAGTCGCCGGGTAATTCTGCAGCTCAAAGGAGAAAGAGACTCTGTGGATTGAGTCGAAACTTTGGTTCCTGCCGTTCCAACTTAGTCTCGATGTATCTCGAATGCATTTCGTCCCTCGATCTTCTATCTCTCCAATGGTAACGTCTGATAGTGATCGTCAACTTTTTCGATTATCGTACTTTAGAATTCACTTTGAGTCGTCAACTCGAAGTCCTGGAAAATTCAAAGCTACTATTGGAAAGATCCCTCGAAACACTTACACGCGCGTATCGCACACTAACCGTTTGCTGCAATTTGCTTTGTTCGTATTAATGCACAATCTATATTTTAGCTTCTTCACATTCGAGATGTAAAGCGCTTTGAATTAACTTCGTTAAAATTTATCATTAAGTTCAGCTTTTCGAGCTTTCGAGACGAAATTACTGTTTTATTTATATTGTTTACGTTAGCAAGTTTATTGCGAAAACCGTCGCGCAAAATAAACGCTGGCTGTTATTTCTTCCACGAAGATGGGAATTCCATGATCGGCTAACGATCGTTCTGCAACTAATGCGGTCGGGCTATAATGTCGCCGTGAAATTAGATCGCTCGCAATAAATTAAATCGTAGTGCGGGACGACGGAAGGTGCAAAATGGAGACGAAGAGCGGAAAGCGACGTAGAACGCGACGTCGCGCCGGTAAAGTTCTTAACTGCGGCTCCGTAACTAAGTTGCCACCGGGCTCGTTTGGAATTTAACCGATGAATAACTGCAAAATAATCAGCTTAAATATTCATGCTCCGCGTTTGCCATTGCTACACTTCGTCTTTTAATATCGCCAAACGATTGCTTCTCTTTTTCCATCAATCCTTTTCCGAAGTACGATAGAAATGCGCTTCCGATATATTCATGTATACAAGGTAGAACCCACATCTTAATCTATAAATGGATGTATTTCAAGAGGTACTTTGAATCGAAGGAAAATATACGAGGGTTAAGGGAGACATCGAATAAAATATTTAGGCCACAGCGGCTTTGCTATAATTTCGCTACGTAGAATGGCAGTAAAGATGATTATCTAAAGTGAGAATCGATTTCTTTTCTAATGTTTGTAGCGTGTGTCCACGGCATAACGAGTTCAACGGTATTGCCCTCTTTGACAGTTGGAGTTTGAAAAATTTGCATGATTGAACGTATCAGGTCGTATAAAACACACAATATTTCGTGATTTCTTTTGCTCCCTTTTCGACATCAAGTCCCCGTTCTGTCTCATCTTTCTCCGTATCTCGCGGCAACGCGCTTAATTTGCCGCAGGATGTAATACTACCGGCGCCGGCCAAACCGTGTAGCTCGAAGGAAGATTGCAGAGGTGGGAGCTCTGTTTCCAGTGGGATACAACAACAAAGGAGCCCCGGCTTGAATGTAGGTACGCCTTCGCCCTCGTTGATAATTACGATATCTCCTGACGTGTACAAATCATTTCGGCCCCGTTAAACTGTCACTTTAACACCGTGTAATTCATCAGTGGGATATATTGTATATTATGTAATTACGTGTGTGCTCTTGAACAGCGCAGGGAGGGATGTGGTACATTGTAATATTCTGTACGGGGAATGCGGAATAATTTACGTTTTGTCGACCGATTAGAGTCGGTGAACGATTTTTCGCCGTTTGATTTAGCATACGGTTTATAGAGCGAACTTAATGACGCCGAACAGCGGGTTCACCGTTTGTTTCGATTCCGCCAAGTTTTTGCACCTCTCGACTTCCTAGGAGGAGTCATTGACTGTGCCTCCGCCATTTAATATTGCCGCGGGAGTGTACAAACGGCTCGATGCCTCCTATCAGTGGCTCTCACGTCTTCTTCGATACTTTCGCATATTTCATCTCCCCTGCACTTATATAATTGAGAAGAATAAATTGACTTAAACTAATTAAAAATTATCTTAGAAGTTTTGCGTCTTCTTAGTGAGATAAAAAAACTATGTTCTCATATATTTTTCTTTATGTAGAATTTAAACATTTTGATTACAAAATTGAACAGAAACTTTTTTTAATCTTTATTTTTAATTTTAAGAGGATTATATATGAAAAGAATTTTAATTTAATATTTAATATTTAATATTAAACTAAATATTTATATTTGAAAAAATTCTCCGAATAGATAAAGCGTAATTAAATTTTTGTTGAATCAATTTTAAATTAATTGAAGAAATTGATAGCGTAGAACATAAGTGATGGTTTATCGATCTGTCTATATATCAGAATCGCTTTATCGTATTTAATGTCTGAAAACGTGATTAGAGTGAATTAAATCATAGTACTGACAGCACTGACACGATTGCCTTCGCCTCTACACACAACTGCAAAAGATATTCCAATCCAAGTTGAACGTTGATATTGCTCGATTTGAATCGCGCGCTTATTACATAGCCGCTATCGATCTCGTTTTTATGGAAAAATCCGGGCCGAGATAAAATCTGCAAAGTAAGTAGGGCGGAGGAACGATTTATCGTACATCAAAACCGATTAGCGATCGTAATCCGCTCCGTTTCTCCGTCTGAGATCAGGCGGTATC
Organism: Cephalotes varians; assembly: GCA_037157785.1. Taxonomy (NCBI): domain Eukaryota; kingdom Metazoa; phylum Arthropoda; class Insecta; order Hymenoptera; family Formicidae; genus Cephalotes; species Cephalotes varians. Next base: position 1,923,543 of record JANQDE010000017.1, on the reverse strand, counting down.
GCTGATGCAGCTGGATCGTTTATCACGCGAGGAGCGGTCGAGCGGATCAGTGGCTCTCATCCATGCGGTTGTTCCTGTATGATCCCCATCGTATGGGAAGCCGGGGGACCGATCCTCGTCCGGTCTCGAGGTTGATCGTTTATCAAAGGACGGTGGCGGAAGCGTTTGCGGGACTTCTCTCTCGGGCGATCCATCGAGGTAAAACCTCGTCGAGTTTTCAAAGAAGGAAGACCGGACGCGTTGCGTATATCATAAATAATTGCATAGTTCCATGCAATAATGGTCATGAGTCATTTTCATTAATGAGGATCGCATCCTCCTTCCATTTGGGAACGACAACTCGCGAAGCTAAGTTCGGCGTAGATTTATTCGCGTACGTGAGGTTTAATCAGCAAATGGATGTTACTCATGTCGTGTGACACGCCATTGGATGGTTCGAGGGATCGAATTTTTGCACGACGAAGCACTGTAAGCACGATGTGTGGGATCAACGTGAGAGCTTGAGAGTTTGAGAGCTTTACGCAGTTTATTAAATCTTATTCAACTGAAATTAAAATTATCGAGTGCGTCATCCCGCTATCGGACAAGCATGAAATTGATGTAATTTCTGTTTCCAAAATGATAAACGTCTTATTTCGCGTAAATAAATTTGCCGCGATCAGATTAAAAACGAGGAATAAAACGATGCTCGACTATAACTATCTCAATTAGAAAAGCTTCAAGTATTCTCGACAAGTATCTGCAAACTTTAAATTGCAGTTCTGTTTAAGAGCACTTTTACGCCATTGGCTTGAACGCGAGCCATTTCTCTCATCGCTAGAACGGCTAGATTTAGATTACTCATTTTTTTGTTACATAACTCGATGTTTTTTAAACATAGTATATACTTTGTACATTTAACTTACGCGTTATTGAAAGTTAAACTCATGATACATGATTTTTATCCGAAACACGAGGAAACGGTTCGTAAAAAATTAATAAATTTTGTATTACAAAGAAATCCAATTTTTTTTTTACTAGGGTAAACTTAGTTTAGCTTGCTTTAGTTCATAAATAATGTAAGCGAAAAACTCGACTTTTGTTGCAATATTCAAATTATATGCCTTATCGCGAGATACATCTCCAAGTTTCGCTGCATTGTCTGTTTTTTCTCCTTGTTTAAGATCGTTCTCTCTTTCTATAACAATTTGTTGGAAACAGTAGAAAAATAATATCGCAAAAATTCAAACTGAATATACATAATCAATTGATTAACATAAAAGACAAGTATCTTAATATTCTATGAAATAATACTCTCGTTTCTTAACAACTATTCTTTTTTTCTGTCTCCATTTACACGTGTAATCGTCGAATCTATAGAGAAAATCCGGAATAGCTGGAATTCCGAGAGATATGTAGCTTGACGACAATCGACACACGACACAACCCTCTTTCTTTTCCCACCTCGTAAATACCCAGGTGACGCGACCCCTCGTTGCACGCCGTGTTATGTGCCCTTCTTTCACGGCTCCTCCTCGCCTTTTAGGGAGTTCATTGCCGACTGTTGGAATCTGTCTTTTGTCGCCGCGCCGGCACGTCCTCCGGTAACTAAGAATAGCTCGTCGTCGCTTGCGTAGGACTCGTGGAAGTCGTGTGAAATAAAAGCCGGAGCGCACGCGACGAGCATTTCTCTCTCTCTCTCTCTTTCTCTCTTTCAAATCTCGCGCGAAGGGAGACACACGGGTGGCACACGAACCGATTTTCGTACGTGTGTGCGTGCCACGTATCCGGATTCGCGCCGGATGTGGAGGATTGGGAAAAGGAGACCAGACGAGGGCAGGTCTAAACGCGGATAGGAAGGGTGGCCTAAAATTACTTGAGACGACGATTCGACATCGTGAGGGTCGTGCCGTCGGGCCAACATTCTTCTGGCTAAACGATATCTTCGTCGACTCGCGAAGAAGCGACTGTCGTCTGCCCGAGTGATAAAATCTCCCTTTTCCTCCCTCTAGACATCCCTCTCTAAAGATATATGCGATTTTATTCCTACGGCGAATCAGTCCTTCGAACATCTTCTCTGCCTGTTGAAACGGTATTTTTCGGAAGAAGTTTAATGGCCGACTATGCCGACACGCTCCACGTTACTCGATCGAAAAAATTTAAAAGCTCGTGATTCTTCTCGTTAGGGAGCCCCTTTCAAGCGAGATTTTATTTTAGCACATCAGCGGAAGTACTTTCTCCAGGAAGGAAGTAAGTTCTAATTAATCCGAGCACGTTCTATAATTGGAGCGGTGTCGAAGCAAACGACAGTCCGTGTCGAATTTTCTTTTCAGATTCGCGTTTAAAATAAATCGCAAACATTTTACAATTGGGTATACAAAGAAAATAATTGTATAATAAATCACTGTGTAATAAATTTTTTTTCTGAAGATTCTATATTTATTATTATCACATATTTGCGCGCGAGATATTAAATGTAAATGTTTGCCGAGCAGATAAAAGGCAGACATGTTTCATAAAATATTTAATCATAAAAATTTTATTCATTTTATTCGTTCATTTGCTTTCAAGTAAAAGTAAATTTCACATTTTATACGAATAATATTTGTTTGCCTCGATTAATAAGAAACTTTTATTTCATACATACGTTGCGTTGTACTATATATAATCATGTGCATCATCTTATACATAAGCCATCACGATATAGAGAAGGGGGAAAGACGAAAGCCTTACGAAATAAATCCCTGCGCGGGACGATAAATAAACCGAATAGGAAATGTCGAAGAGGGGCAATGTGAGGCTGCGAGAGCAGATCGGAAAAGACAGGAGGGATACGTTCGTCGTCGAAGAGAATAGGGGCGACGAAAGTCGTAGTCATAAAGAACTCGCAATTCATACCGCGTGTTCGGTCTGTACGACACGCTGTCGCACGCAGACACCTCGTGCCACGTGAATTTGAAAATGTGTCTATAACTATGTACCTACTCGTACGTAACAGTGACTATAAATAACAGTCATAAATGTAGATCTGCGAGTTAATAAATTTGTATGGCTGCGACGAAGCCACGTCGTTTTTCCTTAAGATGTAACCGAACGATGAGACAGCTTGTAAAATCTGAAAAGAATTCGATGGAATTCTTGGTAGAAGAGTTCAAACCGAAAATGTTTCTTTGAAATAATTATTGCTGAAAAAGTTTGCGTTTCACGGGCATATTTTTGCAACAAACTGCTACTCGGTAAGCGCAACGTGCGTGAGATACATTCGTGCTCGCAGTTCTTAAATTCTTGCGCTATTTCGTAAGTTTTCAGCTCGTAGAAGCTTAGACAGGTACACCTGTCGATACCGCGTTATACGATTTTCGAACGCATCAGAATTGACACCGCGGCGTATAAAACCGCGGCATCAGCAACGGTTTACATCGGTCGCTCGAGTTCGATATCAATTCACATCCTCCGATAGGACTCGCGGATAATTTTCACTCGAATTGCGCAACATTAATTACCGTCAACAAATCATCGCAATTATTTCTCCGACACTTTAGCGGTCAAAACAAATTTGCCGCTACGCGTTACGCAAATCGTCCGATGCGGCGCCGCCGCCGCGTCAGCTGATCGATACACCGATTAATAGCCGTCGACAGTGGTGACCATTTAGATCGCGAGGCAGTTGCTAATAGAATTGAAAGTGAGTCGTTCTGTCAATTCCATTATTAAGCCGCCGTCGGCGGTGCTCGACGGCGCGATGCAATTTCGATCCTAGCGAGGCAGATTGAATGTGAACTAATTGCACCAAGTGACAAGTAGTCGATCTTGCGAAGGGCATTCGCCCCCCTCTCTCTCTCTCTCTCTCGTTGCATCGCGTCGCGCCGCTGCGGCTGAATCGCAAAGAACGGCATCGCGTGCTGCGGACGCTCGAAATTCCTCGGCGCGCCTCGAAATAAGACGCGGGACGATCGTCGCGTCGCCGTAGGCCGAAAAAAATGTGCGGATCGTTTGTCGAGCGCAATTACGAATCCCGCGAACATATGCAGTACGAATGAAGACCGAACCGCCTTGAGAAACGCTGTTGTACTTGCTGATTAACGGTTTGTCGTAAAAGTGTGCCTGTGAAACGCGTACACGTAGAGGATGTGTAATTTCTCCGACTATAGGAGTTGATTACATTCTTGAAACTGTATATAAAAGACGACAATGACGAACGCTATGAAGCTGCAAAAGTAGCGCATATGCGGCGTGCTTGGCTTCGACAAATTTTCGCGGCGCGGCAGCTTAATTTTGGTCTTCTCTCATGGGATGGTTGAATTTCGACGAATGACGAGAACGGGTTTCGGTCGATTTTGGGGTGGCGATCCCACAAACAGCCACGTACGGGCTACGAAGGTTCCCGCCCCCGCGGTCGAGTTATCCAATTGTTTTTGCGGCCATTGTTCCGCCATTAGCATCGAACGGTTCCGCCGGAAAGTTTCGTTTTCAGGAATTGCCGGAGTTTCGAAATGGATGGCCCGCTGCCGCCGTTCACCATTCAGCGATCATCGGCGTCCTGCGTCGAACCACGAGGTATACCGCACGGTTTTACCTCGATTCTTCCAGTTGGTCCTTTCACACAGGTCGCCCCACGAAAATCGTGAAAAAAGCTTTAATGGCATATTCAGGTGATTAATCGCGGTCGGAAATCTCAATATGTCACGATTCTGACTTGTAATCAAAGTTGCCAGTGGGCAAGTTATTGCACGCCTGCCGATTTGCCACCTATTGATTTTCATAACTCAGCTGATTTTGTCTTTTGATTTTTTATGTGTAGAACAATTGATATCGACAAGCAAATATCGGAATTTTTTTAGATGCCTCAATTGATCTTCAATAGGTTAAAATAACAATCCCTACACACAGATAAAAAACGTTTAATCCAATTACCGAAAGTATTTAGTTATGCATGAAACTATATATGAGATTTTTGCGACTGGTTTTGTTAATCTTATTATATATGCTAAAACAACATGCTTGCAATTTGAATACATTAAATCTTTTCGTTATTTTTTCGAATTCGTATATTTCTAATATAGTATTATAAATATAATATATATTCATAATAATGTTATTATAATACATCTGTAGTAATATAGTGTCATTATTAAATATTTACATATTTAATTTTATATCGATATATTTATATCCAAAACAAACTCTCCCAGCTTACTTAGTATTTATTATTCACTATAATACGATATATCACTAACGAAAATAAAATGACACGAGTCAAATTGTGGTATACTATAGTAAACGGTAATGTGGGACATTTTGTATCTTTCAAATGTATATGTTCCCTGTTCTATTTTCATGACGGTATCGCAGAGGCGTAACGTCGATATAAGACTGCGATTTTGTCGAAGCAGTCGACTTTCTTGGGATTGTATCAAGATGTTGCAGCAGCTGGCGCCGAGAATGATTTGCGCCTTTGCACGAAGGAGAATAAGAAAAAAATAAAAGGCGTGAGAGAGGAAAAAGAGAAAAGATTTGCATCGTTTGTACGCTCGAAAGTTTTACGAATATTTCGCGACCCTCCTTTCAGTATTTCTGTATGTGTCAAACCGCAATGTGACATATTTTCATTTTTCTCGGCTGCTCGCATATAAGCGTAACAAGAAATCTTTTCTTTCTCGCGCTCGGGGACCTCGCTCAATCGGCGGTTGAGAATCGATGTTCTGCGTATTACGAATATATTCTATAAAAGCGTGCCCTCGGAAATATTGTTTAGCTTGTAAAAAAACTCTACATTCTTTTAACATTGATAAAATGAGCCAGTGTCAATCACAATCGAATGTGAAGAGAATAATCGAGTATAATTGGTCAATTTCTTACGATTTAAAATCTCATTATAGACCGGCTTGGATGAATTTTTTTTTAACGAAATCTTAATTCGAGGTTTATTAAGATGTCTAAGATCGATAAGCCGCGATTAAAGACGATTTTCCGCGATTCCTTCCATCAGTTTCTAATCATCAAGTACGATTTTATTTTATTTAATAACAAAGTGAAATAATATAATTCAACAATAATATAATTATTGTATTGGCAACAATAATATAATTTGCCAATTTAATTCTCCCTTATTAATCGTATGGAAAAGATATCAATCGATAGAATAGATTTAATGTGCCGAACATCCGCTTCAATCGATGAAATATGAATAGAGAACGCGCATATACTATTAACGGAATAGGTCCATATTCCTGACGCTAAATATGACTATTTGGATTTCAGTCCACGGCAAAGTCAACGATAACGTTATACAGATATACGATCTTCATAACAGATAAATAATATTTCAGAACGGGGAACAGAGTACGTATCTAGCGTGAAATGTGAGTACAGGCTATTGAATTCATGTTTCGCATTGCTTGCCGATACACGTAATAATGTATTCATACGGAGCAAGGTTGGGTAATAACGGACAGCGGAAAGCATTGAACAGTGTCAGTTTCTGACATGGAGCGCCATGGTTCAGCACCTTTCGGTCATCTGTTACCAGTTCGATATGAGCCCGAAGCATGTAATGCCTATTTTGAAATAGCGTACTTTATCATTTTGAAAATGATCCCAAGTCACGTTCTGTCGCGTCTACGATGAGATTTACTGCATAATATTTTTCTCAATCAATTATACGTTAAGAAGCTCGTTAATTTAAATTAAGAAAGTTAATTTAAAAATATGTATAACTGTCTATTGATAACTCGACGATATAAACGAGCAACGGAATTCGATATTTTCAAATGTTTATAAAAGTAAAAGACTTAGAATCACTCGAGGAGTTTGTACCACAAAAGATACGCGAATATTGGAATATTTCTTTTTTCCGATAGATAACGTAATAAACATGCGCCATTTATATTTTTCGTAAAATAAGAAGATATCAATATCTACGTATTCAATGGTTAAATCTTACCGCGGGCTATATTTTCAGCGCGGCTGGATAACCAATTTCCAAAACCGAATCCAATTCGCAGCATCCGCGCTTCGAATGGTTTCTGATTTACCGCCGGAACCTCTTCGATTAGCGTGCATTCTGAATATTGATTACGACACGTCGCATTGACAAGCGGAACGAGAAACTCTGCGCGCGAAGACGTTACGCTGCAACGTCTATGCAGATACGCGTCAAATGGCTAAATAATTCCGGCTAAATAATAACCTCGAGGGAAAAAAATCTAAATATTACGCAATTAAAAATTTTGTAACAACGTGCAAACCGGGCAGGCATGACAGCAGTTTCAACAAACTCGATTTCGTCAGTTTTCGATGTTTCCATACAAATTGACTATTACGGCTTTAATAAATACGTAACGTAATAGAAATAAATCGTTTCGATAAACGAAACATTCAACACTATTAACTATACGTGGAAAGTTAATATTATCGTATATTACTCGGAACTGAATGACAAAAAACGTTGATATTGACTAGTCAATTTGACGTCGCCGCGTCGCCGTAGCATCATTATCGAATGATGACATCAAAATGATAGCATTTATTATGATAGTATTAATTATGATAGTTATGCGCATTTCAGCGAAATACATTATGAAACCGTAGCTATGTCATCTTCTTTGGTAATGAGGGTAAAAAACGCTGCTTATAAAGTTACTTAGGAAGAACTTGTAAGAAACTTGGCAAATTTTTTTTATAATATGAAATGGAGAGAGAGAGAGAGAGAGAGAGAAAGAGAAAAAGAGCTCGACAAACGTGTATCATGATGAATATTTTAATATTTAATGTTGGCATACGATAAAATTGTTTCTGTTCAGAGACAAAATCCGTTTTCAAACTAAAGTGATTATCCGGCGCGCGGCGTAGTCTCTTTTTGCTATGCTCGGAAAGAAACGAAGACAGATATATTATCCGGATGAGCCGAAAACATCCGATCCGACCACAACGGCGCTCCGGAGGCAGATCATTAACTTTCTCTCAAAAGACGCGATCCAGGCAATGAAACGATGAAACTCGTTATCGGCGAACTACTCTCTCGTTGCGGAAATTCGAAGGAAAATACGATCTAACGGTCGTTATTCATCCCGGTACAACGATCAAATATCGATTAAGTGAATCCCTCCCCTCCCCCATTTTAGTCTAGATTTGCCTCTCGGTACATGTAATTGGCTATGCGTGAACATGATTTAACGATGCGTAAAGTAGAATATAACGAGTATTAAATAAGCCTGCATCTGTGCGTATTCCGTTACTATTTTAACGTCTAGTAATTAATAACAAATTTCGCACAACTTTCTATTTATTATCTATCTTCTATCAACAACGAAAATATCAGTTTGTTAAAAAAAATTAAATTACATAAAACGCCATTTAGTGACTCGTCAAATTAAATTCTTTATAACAGTTACACAAAAATTTTTTTGATTAAATGTCAAAGTATCAAAAATGTTATCATCGAATTCGTTGCAAGTCCAACGAGCGAGATTTCGTTCTTTGAAACAAGCAAAGTTATTTCTCAATTAACTAATGTCGGTTCTTCCTAACGTAAATTCGTTCGTGAGTAATGTTGGTTTCCTTTTGGAGCAAGTGGTGAGAGCAGATATATTTGTTAATTTGGTTGATGGCAGTTCTCCGTACGTGTTGCGAATATGATATTGGTTTTTGGAAGTTACGGAAATTATTTCGGTCTCTGCCGGTGCTCCGTCCTAATCTCCATGGATGATACTCGATCTGCGAAAACACGTCATTTTACGTGACTTTAGGATGCATAGGTTTTCGCTATGATAATTATGCGACAACATCGGGGCGCGTGACAGTGCGAGCGACTATCCCTGAGTCACCCACCCCACGACCTGGCGCTACTTCACTTGTCGCGCTACGCTACGCTCGGACAACCCTCTGCTTCATCGGACACGATATAGCCGCGAGCGATTACGTCTAGCCACGTTGACTACACGACACATACACGTGCACGTACACGCGTACACCAAGGGCTGGGCTCCTTCTGCCCTCGGATTAATGCGCATACGTGACAGGGTAATGAGTCACAACGCGCGGGCAGTGTTTGCATCCCTTCCCTTAGAGACTTCGTCAGACACGAATATCGAATTTTTCGCAGGAAATCGTGATATCAGAACCTAAACGAACCCTTCTCTCGTTTCTCGCTTTGTTTTTTTCCTCCTTTCTCTCCTTCGTCCTTTTTCGGACGCGCCGAGAGTTGCGCGACACGCCTTTGGAGTCAGCGAGTCTCAAACGGATAATTACCGTAATTAAGCGAATTAAAGTCATCTCGTCTTACACTTCACAATCTCCCGTATCGCGAAAGTCGAGGGGATGAGAATAGCCTGACGCTCGTCTCATCCGCATTTCCTCCTCCCCATTTTGTCTTCCTCGCCCTTTCGCATATCTCACCCTTTTCCCTCCTTTTTGTTTCTATGGCAACCTTCAGCGACTCGTAATATTATCGGCATTTAATTTTCATATTATACTTTTGATCAAATTATTTACGCTGAGTCTGAAGCCACGCTTAATACTTCATGTCACGTGCATCAACAACAATTTCATCGTTACGCGCCAAGGTACACTTTATAATGCGCACTTTGTGCGCCGCGATAATGAAATATTCCATTTTGCCAGGAGCGGGAATAATCGGAAATCGGTTTCCGTGCCTTCGAAAGGTGATTTGTTTCCGAACGAGAGTAGTATGCCGCTCTATTGTTGATCAGTTCCGATGAATTATTCCGCGTTGGTATCGCACGTGAACACACACACACACACACACACACACACACACACATATATATATATATATAGATCGGGTCGTACTGTAGCTCGATTTAGTTACGAGGGACCTTATCAGATAGTCAAGTTTGCTGGAACTGACCAGTCGCAACGTGCTCTCACTGAAAACCGAGTTATCGTTAGGACGTTATACCCGAGACGTAAGTTAGCCCTGGTGCACCGAGAGAGAATCAAGTAAATTATATTGTGGCGAACAACATTGCCGCTCTCTCTCTCTCTCTCTCTCTCCTCGCTTTCTCTCTCTTTGTCTCTCTTTTTTCCTATATTCTTTGTTTGTTCGTTTTTCTCTCTTTAGTCACCGAACGCAAATAATGAGGCGATGATTAGAGACCGCCGCGTTCTTTTTTTCACCATCTCATCCAAGAACACGCACAGGTCCATATAGGCGCACACAAGCCTTGACGATTAAACAAATGAAACCGAAGCTCGTTTGGGAGGGAAGTTTAAAGGACATTTTGAAGAATGCGTCTCTCTCGAACGCTCACGTTCGCTCGGAATTACACTAGTGCTTTTTCCCGTCGTGGGAAACGAATGCAATTTTGAACAAATATACTCGTTATATCGTTTAATTGGCTCGTCGTTGGCGGTACTGTGTAATTTCATAAATACACCCGGTCGCAATTTACAGTGAAATATGTCAGTATCGTTACCACGGCTAACGGTGATCGTCGCGACAGTCAGCGTGTTATTATCGTTATTCGGCTAAAACGATAAATGCATTTTGGTATCGGCTGCCAGCCCAGCCTTGCTTCAGAAGCAAAGCGAATGAAGGTCGGTACTAGTTAGCCTTTCCCCATCCCTTCTTCTCTCCCCTTTTCGCTCAACCATTTTTTTTTATTCTTCAGTAGCCTACCCTTCCCCGTTTGCTTTGTTCCGGCCAATCTTCTTGTCGAGAGTTCTTTAGGAATTTTCACAACTACGTGAGACCGAATACGCGAAATCAAATTGCATAGGAAAGCGAAAGAGATAACTGCTTTCTCGAAATTCGCCGTTGTCGTTGTAAGACGAGACGAGCAAAGACTCTTGTTGTAATGCGATGCTGCACTGCTCGCTACGTTGCCTTCCCTGCCTCCTACGGGAGAATTCAATTAACGTAACAACTCTTTCCTATCACAAAGGAAAATGTGTTTTTCCGGACGTTCTTTGTATACTTATGAGAGAAGTCTGGAGAAATTTGGGGTGCGAAAGAAAAAGTTTTGCCGAAACAGTTCCGCCCGTATCTTTTACTCTCAATATTACTCAAATGTAGAACTTCGTTCTGTTCGACTCCCTCTGAAAGTAACCGAAAGTAAGATCGTCGTCTCAAGTTTATTTGAAATACTTCCGATGTGGCTTAGCTTACTAAACGATCGTCACAGGAAAAGGCACATACCGCTGGGCGCTTCTACGAAACTCCCAGAAACGCGAAGAGTTCGTTTCCTGCGGTTGTCGTTCGACGTTTCACAGAAACGACTGTATATCCTTCCACGACAAAGAAACGCGCGACTTGGTTATTTTCGAGCTAAAACGCGCAACCTCCTCCGTCGGTGTACGAGAAAGAAACACGAGGAAGAGGAGTCGTCGCCAAGTCAGTGCCCGAGACAGATGGAAGTAATTAGCTTTGCGAGCAAACTTTTGTACAACATTTGCGCTCGAAAATCCGTATATAATGATTTTATGCTAAAAAGAGGATAAATAAAAACGAAACGGCGGAGATAAAGCGATCTCTTGAAATATGTGTTGGATGAATATTTGACGAAGATGTTTTTGATGAAAACATTTAATATTTAGTACGAAATGCTCGAATAAAAAGAACTACGGACTGCGATTCGTTTGAACATTAATGAAGATAGAACCGCGTAATAATATTGCGATAGCAAACCAGTGTTGCGTACGAAACAGTATGTTCTCAGTATGTTCTCAGTGTTTGCAATAACGGGGTCTAGTAGTAATTTAATAGAGGCACAAAGACAAACGGAGAGAAACAGTGGCATATACCGAGATTGCACAACTGCCATGACAATTCGATAATAATCTCGGTCTCCTCTAGCGTCATATCGTGTCTCGAAAACGATGTTATGCGATTTTAAAAGTAATCAATTCCCGTCGACCTCTTTACAGAGTGATATGATACGAAACACATACCTGTATTATTAAGCTAATTTAAAAATATATTATTCACATATTTTAAATAGTTTCGAATTTTGCTTTATGTCATTTTGTGATGATTTTTTCAGTTTGTCAAATCCGACGATCCCCTTTTAGCGGCGTTTCTTTCGCGGCTTGATTTTTGTAGGGTTCTGTACCGTTGATATAACATTTAGGATAGCATAGCTGGAGTATGGGACCAGAAAAGGGCGTCATGTGGTGGTAAGTAAGGAGCAGGAACAAGGGGGGTAGACCGATGCGGGCGGGGAAGCGACGAAAAAAGTGAATGGTGATGCACAGATGCGACGGATGTGACGATGTTCCCCGGCTTGGATGGACTCGAGCGGCGGTGTCGTATATACATCTACGTATATACACCGGATACACGTGAACGAATGTAATATGTATACACGGAAGCGTCACGGGAGGGCGTAGAGAAACGTAAAAGTTAAAAACGAGCTGATTGGCGACGGGAAAACTTTCTGACGGGAAAACTAGCCGCGCATAGAGGGATAGGTCTAGGCACGTAGTGGCTTCGACCCTGAACTTATATCACTATTTCAGCATACAAATGTGGAACTTCAGTCGAAACACATAGTCGGCGAGAACTAGCATTGGTACCTCAGAGCAAATATGTCGCCGTGCGAGGGAAATGTGCTTCAAAGCTCGAGACGTGGTTTCAGATATATTCGCCGATTTTCCGCTTTTCCGAGTCCTCATTTTGATCAATATACTGTCAAAGAACAAGTTTGACCTTAGCGGTGTATTTCTCGCGTCGTGTATCTGTGCGCGATCATATTTTCGCATTTCAACTACTTTTATTTTACTCTGAGTTATTGTTGCTACGTTATATATACGGGTGTCTAACGAAAAGATAGTCATTGGTCGGCGCCAGCCGCGACGAGTTGAATATTTCAGCCCGCGATGCTCAATTATGATGTCACATTAATACAGTAATTAAACCATATGTTCGCGCGCGCAATACGATGGCCTGTGGAAAAAGTGTAGTATTAATTAACCCGCATGGCTCTCGCGCAGCATGCGCTGGTGAACTCGGCTCTTCATTCGTAATATTTCGTGCGACGTTTAATTAATAATCATAGAAAGCGGAGAAAGGACTCGTTAGAATCCCTTGGAAGAAATGCACGAAGAAGTATCGCCACGCGATAAGATGATTAATCGTCGGGCTATCTCGAGTCACATGAAAAATGTTCTTAATCCCAGCGAACGTTATCGACAACACTAAACTTAATTACACAAAAGATAACATTATTGAGATATCAAAGATATATACGCTAAAGGACGTAACGGCATTATAATATAGGAATTTAGGAGTTGGTATCAATAAAAATATGTATAGACATTTTATTATATTTTAGCTTAAATTACAATTTTTTAACAATTTTCATTTACAATATAATAATTAAATTTTTACAGTATCTTACATTTGAAAAAATTAAATATAACAGAGATTGTCATGATAAAATGTAAACGATTACCGTGACATTTCATGCATAAAAAATTATCATAAAAACGTTCAGGAAATATAGAATTTAATAACACGATGGCGAATTAAATAATGCAGATATTTTATCGTATTATCTGCACAATATTGTTTACATAAATTTATATAAATAATATGCTAATCTTCCAGAGAAAAACGGGCGGAAATTAATACGTAACTAAAAAATACTTAACAATGAAGACCTAAAGAGTTTTAGTTCAGAATACTTTCGGTCTTTCGGTGCCACGTAAAAAACCATTTTCTTTCTTTTCCCACACGTTTTTCCCAGATGTTTCCTGTAATGTTAATCTCTATGGAAATTATCACAAGTTTATCTGATTAGCATATAGATAAAAATATCGAATGAAAAAAATGATGATTTTTATGTACGGTTGTCACTGTAACTTTTCCTTTTTTTACCTGCTCAAATGTGACCTGAGCCTTACGAAGGATCGCCTCTCCAGCATTAAAATTCTAGCGCCAGTCGTAGAGGTCTTACTGCCTATCCGGTAATGTCTCCGGACTCTCACCGATGAGCAAGCGGGCGGACAGACAGCATGAGACCCTAAGATTTCGGTAATCCAACACCGTAGCAGCTGTATCCTAGCTAAGAACAAAGCCTGCCGAGACAGGCAGAGTGTCGTAAAACAGCTAAAAGATCAATAGACGCAGAAAAGTAAAATTTTTAATAAATAGCAGTATTGGAATTTTTAAAAATTGAACTTTAAATAAAATGTAAGTTTTGTGACAAATCTTTCTATTTTAAAAAATCGAAGTCTCAGAATAATCTATTTTTAAAAAGTTCATCTTTTGCATTTGTCGAGAATATTTTTATTTCTTTGATACATGATACTATATGATTAAATAACTGTTTCTTTTTATTTTCGGAATATTTTACAAATTTTTTTTTTCTTTATGTTACAGATTTGTGCTAATTTGATATAACCGTTTCTAAAAAAAGTGCCAGATGATCTCATTTAAATTCAAAACGACAATATAAAATCTGATTCGCTTACTACAACAGAAGAAAGATATTTATAAAATATGTACTCGAAAATTCTAATGCGCCTAAAAAACTCTTACAATTAAATGTCACGCTATGAAATAAAATCGAAAGGTGAGAGATCGTAGAGGATTAAATCATAGAAGCAAAGCCAAAATCGCGCTTTATCGTTAATACGCATGGCGCATTATCATTATCGCGCGTTGTGTTCTATGTGGGGTACGACAAGGTGTAAGGGCATGTCGAATGTTGCGCCCGAAATTAACACTCCACATAGGAGAACACGCACTCACGAACATTTGCCATAGACACCGATTAGCACTACTCGTGTGCATTCCGCGCAGAGTACACGTGTCCAGCTTTGAACGTCATTTCCATTCAATCGAGATCCCATTTCCCATCGGCTCGGCTCCGCCGCTCGCACGGTTTGCCGTTTGCGTCTATCGAAACTTCGGAACGAATCTCCGTACGCGACGATGAACCTGATGAAACTATCGCGGACTGGCGCGAAGGATGTCAAATCGTACGGTTTTGACTTCAACGATGACACCGTGCATGATGTATCACGATGTCAAGCGAAGTCACAGTGTATTAAACGATGCGTGTCGAATGATTTTCTTCTTCTTAATCGTACGTGGTATGATTAGGTGCGCGATGCACAAATTCTATCCATCTATCGTTCAATTATCCGAATGATAATGAGGAATCGTTAGATCCCTCTGATGGAGGGATTATTTAGCGAAACTAAATTCGCTGAGGGCTGATCAATGAATCAACAGATATTCGCGCAATATCACGATGAAATCCGTAAAGTTCGAACGGTCTAAGTTCCATGTGTACAAATACGCACGCGCTACGTAAACCAGAATAGTTTTTGAACTCGTCAAAAACAATTCCGTTCCAACTCCGTGCGAAAGTTCCCGTTCCGGCTCGCATGTGCGTGACGCGTCCGAAATTCCCGCAAGTTCGACGTTTTACGTTAGTCGGACGAAAATCCTATTGGCGCTGCACGATCAATACCACAGGTGGAGGTGCGGGCGTCTAGACAGGGTGCGAGGATCGAGTTTTCGCGGTGACTGTGCACCCCACGCTTGACATCGTGAGTCAAAGGTCTTTCTCAGCGAATTTATTAGAGGCTCTCACCCTCCACGCGTAGAAAAAAGGGGAAGCTTCGCAGGCAAGAATTGCTGGGAACAAAGCGGTTTTATATATATATATATATATATATATATATATATATATATATATATATATATATATATCAACGATCGAGCAACTTTTTAACGAATATATCGATAATTAGATTATTTTATTTCAATCTTTTTTTATAGGGCGCAGAGAGTATTAAATCTTTTAACATTTCATAAAATCTGAAAAAAAAGAGACGCCAGATTGAGAGAAAACTGCCGAAAATGGCGCGTGTACGTTGCTATTTTCATTATTTTATTTCATTTTCAAAGGAAAAAATAAAATAAAATAGAGAAAATTTGCCATGCCACCGAGGGTGGCTCAAAGGGACCTGGTTTTATATCTACTCTAATGCAGGTTACGAGATTGGAACAGCCTCTCTCCAGGACAGTATCATACGTCCAGTAAATGTCGTATGTACGTTTATCATGTCCTACCGAAATCCACTGGACTTCTGCTGGACATCTAGTGTGCCTCGAAGCTAACTCGACGTATTTGATCCTGTGACTGAATATCGCCCGGAGCATACGATATATGACACACTGGGTTGTATATGTAATAAAATGGAGCAAACGCTTTCGCTATTTATCAAATCAAAATGTTTCAAAAAGTATGAATAAAGACATTTGTGTTTCAAGTTAAGAATTATGTAAAATTACTATAAGTGTTGCGAATGAGGAAAATCGTGAATGTTGGATACTACGTAATGTGAATGTTATGACAGATTGCCGTTGTACTTGAGTGAATGAAATGACTGTTGTAGTCGAATGAATGAAATTAAATGTAGCAATTTAAAGTAATTTAAGGTAATTTAAAGTTCCTGCGGCAATATTTCTATTGATTAAAGAAAAAAACTTCGATTTATTCTTCTGTTATATTAAGATACGATCATGAAATATCACTGCAATCATGTGGAAATGCTTTACGAGAGATTGAAACCTATTTACGACGCGAATGATCGTAGATATTCCCGTATGCAGATGTACGAACGTATCTCTCTCATTCTAAACTATCCATCCGATCAACAAAGTCAGGATTGCTTTTCCCACATTGATAAACCGTGTACTAACACGCCGCAGTTATGTTATCGTCTCTGCCATTACTGGTCTTGTCGTTACACGCAATATCGAAGGAATAATTTCGTTGCTCGTTGTATTAGACTTGTTATTAGGCATACTTGAGCTTTTTCTAAAGCAAACTATTCGTAAACTGATTAAGAAAGAATTTTAATTGTATTACGTCTTTTGGCTGACATATATTTTGTAAACATCACATATTTATTATATATGTTGCATATTTTAATAGTATTTATATAATTAAATAATAATTATATATAATTTATTGTGTTAATAATTGTGGTGATCAATAACGTAACATTAATAAACGTTCTGGCTTTTGAAGTAGCAACATTAACTTGTACAGGTATCATTACGCAGGATTAAAAATTGCACAATAACAGTCACGAGTCAAAAGATGTAATATTTAGTTTGGCAATGGAAATTTACACTGAAGCTCACACGATTTACATTCAGGTATTTTGAGTTTACCCATTGCAGAAACGCGCATCGCGAAATCCCCGATAGTTCCGCGTCTGTGCCCATGACGCAACAGTCGTACCGAATAGTTACTTCAGGAAATGCGGTTATCCAGTTAAAGGAGTAATATAGAGAAGGTCGCAATTTAGATGCAAATTACAATTTTATCGATAGTTCTACATTGTCGCGCATTGCACGGACGCAGGCATGGCAGGTGCGGTTTAAAGAGAGAATTTTTCTATTGAGACACCTTTCTCTTCCCGATGTTGCTAAACCAATTGCACTATGTAGAAAAGAAAATATTGTTGAAAGAAAAGGATAAGAGGGAGAAGGTGAGAAAATACTGGTAGTTTTTCCGCTGCGTGATTTATTAACGGAACGGAATAATCGTACAAAATCAGTATATGCTTCGTGCATATTTGAGTACAGTTGCGTGACATTAATGTCGCACGATTGAACCGAGATTCATTTGTTAGATTATCTCTCGGATTTTTTACAAATATTCCGCATTCAGATGGTAGTTGCGAATCACTTTATATGAGTGGTACATTCACGAACGTGTTGCCTTGAGCAAGAAAGATCTTATACGAAGTAAGAAATGAAAAATATTTCAATTAATCGTAAATCTTGTGATATCGCGGATAAAATGAAAGAAAATTTTACGTGAAAGAAAGAAATTAATTTTACCTTCCATGTATTTCGAGTTGCATTACATATCGCATTACGTTACACATATCCTTTTAGAACGTATCTATCTCGTTGCTATCCTATCGAATTAATGAAAATTTCGATATTGCCAATCAACATTTTAATTAATTTCCGCTAAAGCAAATTTCCCGCTTATTTTGTTTGGCGCGCACTTCCTCTTTGCGTGCTCGTGTCTTCGCAATTTGGTGCACGTTGACGAGAAACGACGCGACGCAACATTTTCAGACGCACGTCGATCTTGTTCGATGACGAGCGGTCGCTCCTGAAATGACTAGTGGTGACTAGCACCACGGGGGTGCGGGTAATGTCGGAGGTGAAAGGTCTCAAAGGCTGCTAGAGGGTGCTGAAGGGCTCCAAAGAGTGGCGCGCGAGGATGTCGAGTGCCGCGGCAGCATTTCTGCTCGAGTATCGAGCGACGAGGGTAAGGAAAAGAAAAAAAGGGAGGGAAGAAGAGAGAGAGAGAGAGAGAGACACAGAGCGCGGGCAAAGAAAAAGGGAGTGCGAACTTCTGACGATTTCTTCGAAAAGCCCGAGTTTGCGCGAAGATTAATGAAAAAAAGAACAATAACTTCGCGGCGCGTTATACGGTAATGGAATCGCGAGCTGACGTAATGAGAAATCCTGCGAATTGATCGTCTCATTTCTAATTGTGGTTTCCGAGATTGCTCTGTCGAAACAATCGCGCGGAATCGTAATGTTGATTGATGCGATTCGATTGAAATATTAGATTTATTAATAATATCCGTTGCACACACACACAGAGGTTTTTGATCTGCCTTGAAGTATACACAAGTTCTGCTCGGAAAGCGTCATATTTTTGGGTAGACGTGATCGATATACTTTCCGCAATCTCTCTTTCGAGCTTTTCTCGAGCGGGCTCGAGTAACCAGCCCGACATTTCACCCGAATCTTTTCACCCGAAAAGATTTTAAGAATAATATTCTTTTATATTCTTTCGCGCCAGAGTTACTTACGATACTTTATGTAAAGCTTACAAGCTTAGGAAGTAATGTATGCCGCCGTATTGAGAAGTTTGCACGCCATCTTCCCTCTAAGTTTTATATTGAGCGGTATACAACGTAACTTAAACGAAATTTTCGTCCACACGCTTCTCTTTATTTTTGTATATCGTACGAAAATTCTCTGCGTATTAATAAATTTTTGATACGGCACGATATTCTCTCTAAATAGGAATCAGTGTATTATTCACTGATTTGCACAGTGTCATACTTATAATTGTGATTATTAGTGAGTATTCATTGTTTCTCAGCAATTTTGATTAAGAGAAGAATACTTTCACTAATCACAATCAGTGTATTATCACTGAAAGACAGTGCATATATCGCTGATTGATATAGTTATAAGTATAGCACTGAAATTAGTGAAATTTCTGATTTTGATTTAGAGAGATTCTTAAAGAGATAATCGAGATAATCGTTATCGACAATCTGCGTATTTTCCTACAAATCAGTTGGATATGTTTTTAAGGTGACACTAGGCTAAATCAAAATCTCTGTGCTACTCGCCTCCAAAATATTGGTTTCGCGGTTACGGCTTATCAACCGCGAAACCACATGTCACAACCGGAAGCCATCCGTGACTTCGCGAGTTGCGGTCGATGCCGGCATGCATTGGACCTTGACGTATGTAAAGCCGCATTCGCGTATCGACCTATTTTCGATTTAAATGATAGATCTCATTTGTTATGGCGTTTAAAGCCGTTTACTCTGCTATCATCCGGATCCCATTAAGCGCACGTGTGTTTCTGAAAATACGTTCGCATAACGATTATTCAAAACCGCAGGATGGAGCTTTGGCCGCAAATTTTGACGATTTTGTATTTGTAATTGTCGCTTTCTTATCAGAAACATCGAAGAGCGATTTTTCATTTTATTTTTTAACGTTAAACGTCTTCGCGAAGACGCGTCTTTTGCTGAATTGCGAAATTCCATCGAAGCAATATTCGCATAGAGAAAAGGCGGGATGAAGATTTGCTACATGCTTACACAACATCCTTCAAGTTTAATCTACGCTACGATCCATAGATCTTCATGGCTCAAAGAGCTACGATTAAACGAGATATTTTAATCGTGGATTGTTTCCTCGCAACAAACGCAATACATATCGCGAGTAGTGTATGTTTTAGATCAACATTTATGTCTCTCCTCCTGCCGACTGTCGTCAGCGTGATTTACTTGCGTTACGCACACTGGTGCACGCGAAACGGCAAACACGTCACGAACCAATTTTGCGCGTCGACGGTTGACGGCTGCTGTTACTCTATGCGCTTACGAAATCCTATGTAAACACGTATACCGAATACTTTACCGACACACATTGTTCAACTAATCAAATGATTATATTGTTACGTAAAAGATTGTTTTGCGATGTTGCTATTATTGGCAGTGAATCGCAAAGAAATATTCATTAACAAAGAAAAATTAGTCTCGCAGTACAGTTTAGTTTTATAAACAGTGAATATGAGAATCAAATTAGAGCTATAATTAGCTAAGGCTAAATGGCTATCGTTGTCTTGTAATTTGTTATCGTAAGATAATTCATATTTAATTAGCGATCGAATCATAGTGATTGAAGATGCATCTAATTATCTTTTAAATGCGCGTTGAATGATTTTACTATTCACTTTGATGATTCTGCTATTCACTTTGATGATTTCGCTTTGAATATAGCCACTTTGTAGAAACGTGAATCCCGAAGGGAGGAAATGCTAACGTGTTTCGGAATTGCTGCTTCCGCAAGTCGCAGTGCTTGCCGGCTTGTACAAGTAGCCTGAACAGTCACAAGTAGGCGGCAGCTTCGTCCAATTAAGTCGACGTACATTTTACAAGGTAAGGAAAGCGCTAAGGCGTGCCGTAAGGGAGGAACAATGAGAAAAGAGAAGAGGGAAGTTGAAGAGTCCGTGGAGTTTTCGTCGAGACTAGAAAGGATAAGATGACCGAGGCCCGACGAGAAATCGTTGCTTAACGAGACATTTAATATTAACTGACCTTTACGCTTGCATTGCATCTGTTTCATAATTAACGCTCTAATCTCTCTAATATTTTATCAATTGCGAAACTTCTACAGTCGATAGCTATTTCTCCGCGGCATCGCAAGTACGCAATAATTCCTTAGAAATTTAATTTTTGTAATGTGAAAAATAAGGTGTCTTGATAGGTCAAGACATTTTTTACGATCAGGTCGGCTTTAATTAGAATTTTGCTAGAGATGAGGAAGGCATTAATAAAAGATAAATGGTTTCATGCAAGGAGCGGATACAGCGATCAATTTTGTTATACGTTTTAAATGGACTTATATAGAAGATTTATATAACGAATGTTCGAACGCTTTTAACTATAAAACAGAAATCGGGCGGGAGAATAGAAAGACGTAAGAGGGGTAGAAACTGTCAGAGCAGCTAGGCGTAAAAAACGAGTGAATGAAATTACCACGGTGAGATGAAAAGTCGACGACGAAGTATTACTTAATCAAAAGACACGATGTCGATGTGACGGGTCTCGCGTAATTTGCTTGTACGAGACATTGTAAAATCTTCGCTGAATCCACGGAGCCGTGAGATGAATTATGAGAACGAGTACCCCATCTGTGAGCGTGGGAATATTATAGAATTCTAAGGAAAGTCTAGAATTGCGCGGGACATAAGGCCGCTCAAATTTTGGAGATAAATTAATCTGCCTTTTGCATATTCTTTGCGGAGACCAAGAATAAGAAAAAAGTTCTTGCATTTTGCATTAAGAGAAGCTTGTTTGAAGCGTATTGAATTTCTGTAATTCAATCATTTCGTTAACGGGATTGTTACTCTATTGTCTAAGGAGTCCGAGGGAGAAAAATATGAGACGAGTGCGTTAATTTGTTATAAAATTATTTTAGGCGAATTTTCAAATCGTAAGCTTATTGAACGGTCTCTATCTAATTAATAGTGAAGCTTATTTATGATATCTATTTAAAAAAATACAATGTAAATCCATAGCAAATTCGTAACAACGCAAATTAATAAGACTATATACAATAATTAGTTTTAATATCGCGTTTAATAAACAGATATCCTGAATAAAAATAACTGATATATAAGTCAGACATATATGCGCAGCAACACGAATAGTGTTTAATTTTTGTTCGACAGCATTGCGTTTCTAAATGAATAGCAGATTCGCAAATGGCGTCGCGTCAAAATATTACGTAATGTCATTTTGGACATAAAATCACGTATTCCGTTCGAAAACAATTCATGAAAATCGGCTGGCAGTTTTAAAATCACTACCATTTCATCGTCGAATTGTTGTGAGGCTATTAACGCCCCGCGCATGTTATTCACACTTGATTAGGCCGTTTGTTCAGAAATATCTGTCAATCGATGCGCCATGAATTGACTATCCATGAGTTTCATAAATCTCTCCGCCGCATATCGATGCAGTTTAAATTGCTTGTAATACCGGGCGCAGAAGAGATTGACGCTGGAATTTTTACCATTTAACAAATCGTACAGGACATCCCAGAATAAATCGATTCGATGATAGAGAACTTTGAAATAAGATAGAATATCATCTCTCTTATTATGGAAAGTTACGCTTGCGCATATATGTATAAGATAATGCTGCATATTTCGGGTGAGTTATTCCCTCTGATGTTAAGAGGAAAGATATAAAGTTGGTTCGGTAGTTTATTCGTCTGAAATTTCCATTACGTTTGGCGTATACGGAGGAAATTGAAGAGTTACGAAAGTTTGTCCAGCCTAGCGATGAAATAGGCGGTGTGATTGTCCCAATATCTCCTTCCCTCCCTTTCTTCTTGCATTCTAACTGTAACTTAATCCTTTTACCTAAGTCGATTAAATTTGAAAGGATTAACAAATAACTCGGCGGAAAGTTTTGCGCGCCTCGAATTTTATTTATTCTATCCTCGCTGTTTACATAATTTTTAAAGTTAGCCGCTGCCGAAGATTCTTCTAATCACGCTACGTGATAAAAAAATAAAATAATTAATTGCTTATGATAAAATTGTTTTTATTTAAATGCTATGTACTTCAATTACAAATATATTTAATAAATTTTCTTGTTAACTATTTCTCAACAAAAGGATGCAAAGTTGCGCGTGGATAACAAACTATTTAAACTGTTTATCATTGCAAAGTAATCCTTTGCCTGTTAAATAAAAATGACTTAATTACCAAGTAAAATTCTTTAATTAAACCGTTACATTAGCTCACAGCTTTCCTAGTCGAAAGAAATGTATCCAGCCGCGAAAATAAATGCATGGAGCGAAATCAGAAGCATTCAGCATAAGACTACCCCCTTTCTCTCTTACATAATTCAGCAAATATTTTAAATAGCGTTCCCGATCCAATTCACGTGAAATAGTCTATTTCAAAACAATTTCGAACGAAAACAATAACATACTGCGAGAAGATAATCGAAGCGGAATAACGAATATTCCAAAATGTGCGAAAATTGGTCTAAAAAAAAAAACATTGTTAAACT
>JANQDE010000017.1:1859591-1900168 GCA_037157785.1 Cephalotes varians | reverse complement strand
GTAACATAAAAAGAATTTTGCAAGAAATAATCTGCGCTATATGCTACGCGGAATAACGCGATGCTTTGAAAAATAAACGCAGTGTATCTTGTAACGAAGCGTATCGCGCGGCACACCATGGGCCACGGGACTAGAGAGAATGGTACGTAAAACGCGTTACTGCAAAGTGCATTGTTTGTTTCGCGGAAGGTCTTGTCGTGTCTTGTGGACCATGCGGAACGACATAAAAGAGCTTTACACGCTGCACAAAACAGCCTGATGACATAACGAAGAATACTATAAATTGTTTACCCCTAAGCGCTCCGCCAAATGTTATTTTTTTCATGAGTCTCAGAGAATGTACCCCTGTCATAGAATTTTAATTCGCATATTCCTCTCTTAATATCTTCTCCTATTTCCGCTCTTCTACATATTCTGTAATTCAGCTTACTTTTCATCATCGCAGAAAAAACGAGATTTTGCGTGCCGCATAATGTAAGAAGCGAAAATATTCAAAACGATATCAAAATCTCTTTTATGCAGTAAATATGCATAATCAACTCCGATATTACATGCGATGTCATCTGGCGAGATTTTCGTGTACTGTTTAGGCAAAATGGTTCCTATGCGAAGGGTTGCAAAGGATTGCAGCTCCCTTTGGAGGAGAACTACCGTAATTTTGATCTAAAAATATGGAGAACTTTATACGAACCCTCACAATTAGAGCAAATCGCGTGCTTATACATATAATATTTTTCTTGTATTCTCGTAGAGCAAAAAAAATTTAAATGTTGTGTGTGTGTGTGTGTGTGTGTACACATATGTGTAAACATGTACATATAAATAATATACATAGGTGGTTATACATATTTCTTTTATATATGAAATCTTACTTTAAATGTGAAAATGTATGAGAATAAATCTTTTGGGCATTATTTAGATTATTTAAAAGAAAGATAACGTCGAAATATAACACATAAAATTGTGATATAAAAGTAGCATGCGCAATATCTTCAGTAAAAAACACATTACATGCGTGTTACACAAAATTATTTCGTACGTCAAAGGGGAAGTACAGAGAAAAATGATGAGTCGCGTGCAACTGGATCAAGTTTACCTTGGGAATGCATTATGGTCATTTTTACAAAGACGGTCACCATCAATTCGTGTGGCGAGCTGGTCACGGCTGGGCACGGCACGAGAGGGATAGGATTTAAGTACGGAAAGATGAAGGGGTTGAAAATCTCGCCACCGCAGAGCGTGGCACGGATAGATCATACATCATTCCTTTGCGCGAACGAAGCTTCTTCCGTATCCTTCTGCCTACCTATCCACCGTCCGCTCTCTGTCCAACCCTCCCTCGCCGCTCCCTCTATTTTTCCTCATCCTCTTTTTCCATCGTCCATTTACCCTTGCGAGCATCTCAGGCCGGTTCGCGCAACATGCCATTCTTCAAGCAGCCCGTTCGCCGCGCGCGGTGTACGTGCGTGCTTTCTCGTCGGTTTGCGGGCCGTCCTGGAAACGTGGCATTTACGAGATTCTCCTGAAAACTCTGTTAAGCGGCTTGAGCGTCAGACTCCGGCGTGTTCCCGGACGTACTGGTACGTGTAAACGTTTCCGGTCCGTTAGGAAGGATGACGACTCGGGCGGGTTTTGCTGGAAACGGAAAAATCATTTATTGGATTGCACAATAAGGGAGAAGTCGTCGTATCCTGTGAGAGGCAATCTCGCTTCATCATCTGGACAGATTCACTGAACTGTAACCATGAAAAAAAAACAATTTGTCTCTCCATTATTAATAGTCCCGGTAAAAAGAAACTTTTAAACGCTTTTATGTAGCCCATTGTGAATATGCATAAAATTTCTTCTTTACGTAATCCCGTGACATTCTTCACTACACGCGATCACGTGTTATCGTTTGATCTTGCTACAGAGATGCACGATGATATAACGCCGATGCAATCAATGGTGTACCGTGCTACATAAAGGAGGTATCAAGATGACCAATTATAATTTCTATGTAATTATTGATATCGTACTTTTATTTCACACCCACACACGCGCGCGCGTGTATATGTATGTATATATGTATGTATATTTATTATGTAACTGACTTAACAATGGAATTAATTATAAAGCCTGCTTCGGATAACCGCATCGTAACCACCACTTGGAGTTTCCTAGCTTTGGTTACGCTCTTTAAGCAAAGCGCTTTGAACACAGAGAAGCTGGTTTCCTTCAAAACCAGCACGACATGCGAAAGTCATAACATCGGTATCAAAGTAGGTAGCTAATTACAGCTGTGGGGCATCGTAGATACAGTAGATGTGTTCACAAACTTTTTTCGTGTAATTGTTTATGAAATGATTTTGATATGCAAGTGAGAAAGTGTTTTAGAATTTACTTACTACAAAAGAAACCCACAATAAACAAGAATTATAATGTCGTTATTTTTCTACAACTTAAGATTACAATTGTAAACCCTTGTGAAATCCTCCAATATAAAAAAATAAAATTCAATTTTTTGTTTATGCATCTTTAATAAAAGTTATTAAAAAGTTATTAATAAATAAATTTTTAGGGGGTAACTCTACATTATGAAAAATGTATTTTTGGTGTGAATCAGAAGATAACAATGAACAATCGAATGAGTAATAGGAAATTTTTTTTTTCTAATGTTGGGGGCTAACTTCAATTATAATCCTCTATTTCTTAAAATATCTAATTACTTTCTAGTAATAAGAACAAATAATATTTTTTTATTGGCGAAATATAAAAAACGTCTATATTTATGTTATAATGAAGATACAATTAATTATAAAATTTGACAGTCGAAAAATGCTACAAAATTATGAAATTTATTTATGAGTATTATAGCATTATTTAATTTGCACAATTTTGCGAAATCTAATGTTAAAAATATGCCGACGATGTTGGAGCTCCGCGTCATACCAGTATTTATGCGCGCTTAATAACAATTATTCGATGTTGTGACTAAAATTATGATATGTCACTGAGCGCCAGCCAAACGGATTTAATGATTTGCAATAGCTATAATAATTATGCTCGTATTACGTTTTGACGTTTAAATATTCAAAATAACGAACGGTTCGGTCATATGATATTAGCCGCTTCGAGCGTTTATCAGATAGTATATAAAATAATTGTCGCACAGATATTTCAACACGTACTTTAAAAGCATTACAATTTAGATGAGTCTCGTTTGATTTTCAAAAAATATTCTGTATTCTTTTTTTAACAAAATTTTGACAAAAATTCCATGTGTTTAAAGATTTTTGTAATATTGCATCAACATCTTTCAACATCAATAATAAAAAAAGAAGTAAAGTTCTTTAATACATGCGCTATTCTAAATAGTATAAGATAATATATAATTAGAAATTTCCAAAGAGTATTAACGTCACTGATATTCAATGATTACATAAATCAATTTTCTGTACGTACAAATATACTTGTGTTCATCGCGTTATATTTTTTATTCACGTTACTGTCTTTTACGTGCATAAAATTGACTAAATATAAACGTAAGCGAATTATTAATTTTGACGGAAGAACATAATTTTGTACTTAACGCAGTTAAAAATTCATTTATGAATCCAGAAATACAATATACAGTTTTAATTCTTAATGTAAATAATGTTATATATCGCGAAATTATTTTTAGAAAAGCTTTTTAAAGCTTCAAGACTCTATCTTTAAACATCTTAAGTGTTTTTTTTTTTTGTCAATTTTATACGGTCGACTTAGACACGATGCCTTGGTGCAGAAACATCGCCAAGGAAAAAGCTGGACGAGGCAGAGGTCTTTGGGACTTAAAACGTTTTTCCAGCAAACTACTCTACGCTTTTCGCAAAATTACTTAAATTTGTGTTTCATTGTATTTTTTGCCACCGATTCGAGATAGGCTTTTAATTTCGCTGAGAAGAACATGTACAATCGTTACGACGTCGTTAAACCTAATTCTTCCTGAATAATTTTCCTATCTTCAAAGAGCGCACCACCAGCCGACGTCCCATATATCTCGTCGCTAGCAGATCCGGTTTCTCCTGCGCCGCATAGATACAAAGGACAAAACTCGGCTGGATCGAAACGCGCCAAAGTTAAATCGCCGGAGCTAGCGGCAGGAACGAACGATAAATCCTCCAACACCGAAAGTGCCGTGTGTACGAGCGAAACTTTTCGAAAGGGTAGAAAGGAAAACGCGCGCGGGTATGCCAATAACGAAGAATTTCGTCAGAAGATATCGCCGTCTTAAATCGGCTGGTAATCCACAAGAGTACGTGAGTCACTCTTACAAGAGGGATCAAAATCGCTCGATCCCGCTTGTTACGATTAGGGGGTTACGAGATGAGAATGTCTCCCAAAGACGGGCGATGGCGCGGGCTTTAAGAAAGTTATAATGTGAGGTCGCAAACGAGATTGGGGTAGTGTTGCAGAAGGGATGAGTTACGTCCCTCGGGAATCGCTTTCGCCCTAATCGTTCGCGTCTTTAACCTCGATCGTGTGGTATCCTACACCCGCTGGCGCCGACGTTTACACAACATCTCATAATAGGTTCAAAGAAAGGAAGCAAACTGAAAGTTTTCAACTTACATCAGTTAGCAAAAATCCAGTTAATCTACGTATCTTAAAGAAAAATATGAGCAATGCAGTGTGCAACATTTTTTGCACTAACAAATAAACTAATAGAGAAAAAAGCAGATATAACTCATTTTAAGGTGTCATTTATTTTATAAAATTTTCTTTCCGTCTTAAGTGTTAATTCGCGAGAATTGTTGGTATAAATTTTTATTAGAAAATTGATGCAGAGAAAATCGTTGGTATCGTGTATCATGTCCGGAAAGAAATCTGATCGAATAGTGGTGGCTGACATAAGGAGTACAGGAGCCATGAGTTACGAGGACTCGGCAAGAGAAAGAGCAAAGTGGAAGGGTGAGGTGGCGTTGTTTACCCTTTATTTATGACGAAAGTTTGGCCAGATTTCACGAAAGCACAACCTCGAGGTCGGTTAAAGCGTGCAGCTTCGGTCACGAGGGTCGCGTGGGGAGACGCGGCGGAGAAATTGTAGGGTCGAGGAAGTGGGACGAGGCTTGATGCTGCGGAAAGTGAGACAGAGTGCTGCAGGCCTCTCATGTGCGGTTATTTGTTAATGTCATTCCGTTGTCTGTGCCTTCTCTGTTTGCGCGCGATAACAAGCTGTATAATTCGAAGAGGCTAAATTTTCACCGTTTAGGAACGTGTCATAACCGCGCAACCATCGCATTTTTCAGATTTCAAAAGATATTTCTCCATTCTTTCTTATTTAATATTATCTTTTATATTTTATTATTTTATATAATGAACCAAAATAATAATAATAAAGTATTATTATTTCATGATAAAATATGTAGATATTATATCTTTTTCATCATCGGAATTTTGATAAGAATTTGATAAGAAATAAATTTCTCTCATAATATTGTTAAAATCATTTTTTTATATTATCCAACAACGTAAAAAAGAAAAGAAAGACATCGAAGAAATGACAGTGAATAAATGAGAGTAAACAACGTTCTGAGACTAGAGACGACTAATCTATTGATTACTGCTTATTAAGTAGATAGTTAATTCGCGGTTTAAATTCATAAGGGATAATATCGTGCTTTTATCATCATTCCTTGTAGTTCTCAGGGCATCCCATTGCATCAGCGTGTGTGCGATTATCACGTTTTCTCTCGCACAGAAATTCGTTACTGACTTTATTGCAGCGTGTAAACAGATGTTTGATTATGAGAGGAGAAAGCGACCTTAAATATAGCACGTAACGCCATCATCTCCCGAAGAGATTCGAACGTTAATAATTGGTCACGTGGGTACCAATCTGTGGTGGAGTGGTTCTTGATCGAGCGCGTGTACTAATTGGGAATGCAATTAAAACGCGTCGCGGTACGTGTTCCTCGCGAAAGCTGGCGGATACGCCGTCAAAATGAAACGCAGATCCGCACGTGCAATAGCAAAGAGAGTAGCCAGAAGGAGACGGACAGACAGACGTGCGGCTGATACGTGCGAATGGAAAAGAAAAAGAAGGAAACGGAGGAAAGCAAGGCGGGGAGCAGCCACCGACGCCGCCGTCACGTCGGTTAATTGAGTCGGCTGACACGAGAACCGAAAACAAAACGTGTCAGCGGGTCGGCGACGATTGTATGACGCCCCCCAATGTCTGTTGCACTCGAGTGCATCGCGATAACGCAGATGGTAGTCAGTCGTGTCCCCACGCGCTTTCTGCTTTCAATTATCCGTCTGTCTCGCGA
Organism: Cephalotes varians; assembly: GCA_037157785.1. NCBI lineage: Eukaryota > Metazoa > Arthropoda > Insecta > Hymenoptera > Formicidae > Cephalotes > Cephalotes varians. The sequence continues at coordinate 1,893,878 of JANQDE010000017.1, read as the reverse complement.
TAAGCGCTTTCGGTCGATTCCTCACGTACGAATATTTAATCCATCATTTTATTTTTTCTCTTTAATCCATTATTTTATTTTACAATCAATTCATGCATTAACGCGTCCCGCATCTTTCTTCTTTCTTGTTGATGCAAAAAATTGCGGAAAAATGTTGCGTTGTAAGCTGAAAGAAAGAAGTTAAGTTGAAAGAATTTAAATTGAACATCAGCTTTCAATATTAAGTAGCTTATTGACTGAATTAATATGAGAGAAGAACAGCTGTTATTTGAATGCAGATTCTATTTCCTCATAATACGATTCCGTCAAATATACAAAGTCTGTAAAGTAATATCTTATTATTGTCGTTTTTGAAGAAACCTTCGACAAGGATTTCTATCGCTCGTCGGACGTATCATCGTCCCCGTACCAGCGACTTTTCCGTTAAAACTACTCTCGTAAAAACGTTCCCGGGTAGAGGGAAAGGATAGGGAAGTTCACGGTGGAAATTGCGTTGTATTCTCGCTTCGGCACCGGGGCGGTTTCCGTGAACGAGGAAATTGCGGCGCATAGTGTGCATCCTAAATATTTACTTGCCTCTCGCCGTTACACCGCGCAAATATTCCATTTGCGACCGTGAAAACACGCGCGTCGAGTCTGCGAGCCCGTCGTTGTGATACTCGAGACGGATTCAATGATGCTGTTGATGTTAAAATGTCATAAGCGGAAACCGCTTACGTTCACCGCGGCCCCGACGAAAACGTTATTTGCCATTCCTGCAAATTACTTTTATCCTTTCACAAGAGAGCGCGGGAACTGCGGCACAAATAACATGAAAAGGCGGATGTGTACTGTACTGACATATCGCGCCGCACCGGAGAGATATACTCCGATTACCGTTACTCGGTTTAGTTCGTCCGACTTCTCTATTAAACCGAACGTGAAACGAAATCGCCGTGTGCAATGACGCACAACGGTGTAATACGTTTCTTCGCGAGAAACTCTAAAATCTAGAGATTTTACGAAAATTGTCGATTCACGCGAAAATAATTTCCATCGATACGTGTCGTCGGCTTGGCCAACGAGCTAAAGCGCCCATCCGCTCCTAATGAAAGCCTTTTGCCCACAATAGTGCGACGCCAGCGAGTTTCTAAGGCAGGAGAGGAGGGAGATTCGTACGGTTACTTTGAAGAATATCTCAAGTCGGGCAAAGTTTGGAGAAGCCCGGGCCAACGGTCGAATTAATGTGCAAACTTCAACGTAATAGTTGTTTCTCCGAGATCTTAACTATCGAGTGGGGTGGATCGCCAAACTCCACCCTCGGCAAGTTCATTAACCGTCGGGTATATATGTTATGGGCTTCTTTGTTCGCCATGATCTCCCGGAAGCGGGATTCTAAGCAGGCGGATTTTGTCGAACGGCGTCGTTTTGCGAAACCGAGGACCCGCTAATTTTCGCGCTAATTTCCCAGGCGAAACCTTAGATCACGTGCGGGGAAGGGTGAAGGTGACAGACGTGTGTGGAAAGGATAATGGCGTGAAGGTGGTGGTGTGGGGAAATCTCTCCGACCCGGATATATGTGGAGACGTACGATACATGAGTATAATCCGAGACTAGATGCGCGATGTTGTTTCGATGTAAATAAGTGCTCAGAGCGTAATTTACATTCTCTGTGACACATATATCTAATTTACACATTTACTTATACTCTGGTTATCGTTAATAATATATCGCACAAGCAAAATCAGCTTTGCTCTTCAAATACCGAAAAGACGCAAAAGCGATTAGCTGCAATTATTTCTGCAAGCTAAAGACTTAATAGTACTTATCGTATACAGCGCGCGACATTAAAGGCAAAAAGGAGACATAAAAAAATATATGATTATATAGAAATATGTGTGATGCAGTTTAAAAAGCTCGATATAGTATTACATTACTATAATATTAATTATTCGCTGCAATTAAATTTAATAGAGCCTTTATACCGCGACGAGCTCTGGCAAGGTATCGCTTTTGCTACTGGGCTACATAATGTCCAGAGTAACCTGATCACGAAGGAGAATGTTCTACTGTGTTCGTGTTCACTCGAGACAGCGACTCCCAACTGATGTTTCACGTTTACGGGTCCACGAGCATTCTGAATGATCCGCGTTCGAAATTCGGAAGAAAAGTTCAGCGTTCAGATTCGAAGCTATTTTTATCGATGCACGCGAAAGTTTTTAAGTGCTAGACGAATGAGATTGGTCGTGATGCCGCACGTTTGTAAAATAGAATATAGAAGAGAACATAACATGAAAGTATTTTTTTTTTTTTTAACTGATGAATGATTTATTTATACTGGTGGATAAAAACAGACATTTATAGTTTATGCAAGATATTGAAAATGTTTTATTTCGAGTTTTTATAGGCTATGTTTAATCTTAATTAGTTAGTCTTAAATCTTATTTGTTTAACATATGATTAACATTAACATATGAATAAAAGATCGAATCACTTATTCGTCATTTATTAAGTGACGAGTTTCAGATTGCAAATCATCTTTCTCGTCCTAACTTTTTGATAGTTGTGAATAGGTGGACAATTAAACTTAAACCGTTAAAACTTCAATTTCGATTTTAAAAGAATTCTATAAAGTCTTTCTTCGTCTTTTGCAACGTATATATGTAAGTGGTTTTAAAGAGACTTCAATACGATACGCAATAAAAATATCATGTAAAGGGAAGTTGGAAACCGCTGGTATAAAGCAAGAGGAATAGATCAGAAAGAGGTGGGTATAGACAAGAAGCGAGCACTGTGTTGCCTGAAGGCAAGCAGGTGCGCAGCATCCTATCGCTTCTCTTCAGCGGCGACGCTTGTTCAACTAGCGAATCCGTTCGCTTCGTGTGTGCATGCCGTCTCTGTAAGAAGATATATATCCACGACCGGGAGCATATTATAGCTGAGGCCCTTATGAACAGGGACGTCCAGGTTTAGGGAAATCGGGTCGGATGAGACGTAAAAGACGTACTCTTCGATAATTCAAAAGGCAATTTATTTTACGTAGATAATTGGCGTTTTAACTAATAGTAAGTGTCTGGTGGCTTCTGATAAAAAGATGAAATTACATTATAACAAAAGCCGTTTTACGTAAAGAGGAAAACGATGGTTACGGGGAGTTACGCAGTTTCTCAAAGCGCTACTTTATAAGTATTATTATGTGCAGTTTAGCTCAAACTTCAATTGCCCGTTGTGAAGGCATTCGCTTAAACGAAACAACGTAATGTGTGAACTTACTATGGTCAATCCAAACCTGTAAAACCGGCTAAGACGGCTTAGCAGAAGCGTAATGGCGACTTGTTGCCGAGAAACTCGCTCGTCGAAAGGTTTCAATAGTAATAGTATGATCACGGTATTTTCCGCAAAATGTGGATTTCTGTCGTGGACAGATCGCGATTTTACAAGCGCATATTGTCGAGAACTGAACTTGGAAGTTATTGTATCTCGTGTCTCAGTTAAAGGGACAATTTTTTCATCTATCTCGATGTTTAATTCGCAAAAGCATTTTTTTGCACTTTGCTTTATAGCTCGATATCCTTGCTGAAAGCAAAGTTGATTTCGAATTCATCAAGGAATTCGTCATTAAAATTTAAAAAATACAACTCGGCGAGTCGTTGTCGCTCTTTGCTCCATACAAATACTCGCGTCGCGAGGAATATGGAACGATGATAAATCCTGCGACGAATTATTTTTCGATCCGTAAAAGAGAAATGACCTCTCTCTTTCTCGTTCCCCTTTGCCTCTTACGCCTCTTTCTATAGTCGTGAAGGAATCCGAGCACAACCGACAAACGGCGTCGATTGTACCTTGGAGAAGTCGGCGCAAGTCGGTCCAGGTGTATTCTCCGCTGCGGGGCTGCGGGAAACCGCAAACACCCGATGCAGCAGCTTTACCGCGCGCATCCGAAAGAAAGAACGAAGGAGCGCAAGGGCATTAAGAAGGCGGACGGAGTGAAAGAGAGAAAGACGGTGAGCGAGAAAGGAGAGATCTTGTACCTGCGTCGTGCAGAAAACAAAAGTGTAATGTCCTACCGGATAAAAAGGCCTGCCGAGATAAATATCTAAAGTGTGTTACACAAACTTTTAATGAATTAGGGAGACAAGTTAATCCATCGTCGCGGGCGTCGCGGGTGACGCATTAAAAATGCTTATTCGGCACTTCTGAAAATTCGTGATGTGGTCCAACATAACAATGGCGACATTTTGCTCCTTATCTCTTCGTTTTTGCCCGCGTTTTCGTGAACTCGAAATCCTAAACGCTCGTTTTAAATTCTTTGCGCGTCGATATTTTCATCGACTCGCGCGAGATAAAGATATTGACGCATCACGCGTTAACGGAGCCCGGTAATTGCCGATGGGGGGGACCATGTAAAAAAAACCGATAAATACATACTAAACCGGCGGATTAATAAATCGTACAAGCGATGGAGAACGTCGTTGTAGGAACGACAGAAAATAATCTCGTTCTATTAATCGGCTATATTTTTGCCGGCTATTGTGGACGGATTGTTTATCTTCGAACCGCCTCTTTCTCGGCTGTATCTTCGCGCTGATTTCGCTGCGCTAACAGGTTCCACGGTCAGTCGGAGACGGCAAATTAGCCGCCGGACGAAGCGGGATTGGGAAGAGAGAGAAAGAGCAGAGGCAGATGCGGGATTCTTGGCAGGGTCAAACCCCCCGGCCATCTTCTGGTGCCGCTTATACCTCGCTCCGAACTCCTCCCCGCTTCCGTTGCCGGCTGCTCCCAGTTCTCTTTCTCTCTTTCCTCCCTTCCCTTCCCCTCTCGTGGCAAAAAATCAACGTGTATGCGCACACGGTGGATCCGTGGAATGAGAGGGCGAGGTAGATTGAGGAGGTTGAAAGGGTGGGGTTTACATACGCAGGTCGACAGGTAGGAAAGATACGCGGCAACCGGTTCTCCCCTTTTGCGCCTCCGCAGACTCCGAAGGGTACAGGTTCCCCGAACCGGTCCAGGCCAGATCGCGTGTTGCTCGCGTGGCCGGACGCAGCCGAGGACCGGCGGAAGCGTCCGAGTTTCACCATTACACACAAATTGCACCATTACGTGTAATGGGACTAGAAAAAAATGGGCGGATAGATCGTGCCGGATGATGATGGCCAAGGGAACTGGTCGCGCGGTACGCCGCGCGGAAGATCGCGGGAACGAAGTCGCGCGCGCGCACATTACACTGGATTCGACTCCGAATATCGACTTCGATATGATAGAAGGATGTAGGAGAGTTCCTTTGTACCGTGTTTTCTCAATTCCACGCTCGGATGCTCAGATGAAGCGATTTCAATTATCTCTCGGCGCGAACGATTGGATCCGCCATCAATCCGATCCTCTGGCCATTTTACAGATTACAAATCGTGCAAATCTCGTACTTATCGATTTTAGAACACGCGCGTCTCCACCTAACTTGCGCGGAATTTAAAAAAAATTATCTCATCGAATCTTCTTTCTCAAGTATAATGCGAGATACGGCGATGACGGCGGCGGCGATGGTGGCAGCATCATTTCGCCAGTGTACCATCCGCGGCGCCTCATAATTTTCTGCAATATAGTGCTATATCCTCTCGCTGATGTATTGTAACCGGTATCCTATCGAATCAAGCAGGTGGCTCGACGGGCTCCCTTATATTTTGACGATTAGTTCTGGACCCAGCTTCTTCTCGAAGGACGAACTCCGCTCACAACACCTTTCTCTCAGCCAGGGCCGCACTCTGCTTCTTAATTCCTCGCAATAAATACCGCGACATTCTGTACTCGGGAGAATTTTGCGAAATGAATCACGAAGAAAATGCTAGCTTGTCTTTTTTCGTTAAACTTCAAGGTTTTCTTGACTTTATTTTAATGTTAGAACTTTTTGTAGCCCGCATCGATCGCGCTCCTCGTCTCTTCGGCCCGCGCCAGTAATAAAATATACCGCTCGCAGCAATTAAGATGCCGCATCGATGAATAATTCCGTAGCTTATACGAAATACCAGGTAATAAAAAGTTGAAATTCCACACCTCATACGAAGCAGTCGATGGAAAAAATATCTACAGTGTTATAGCTTCAAAATAATAGAAGAAGCGATTCCCTAATTATCTTGAGCAGTATACTTTGCCATTATTTTTCGGTGATGAACTTTTTCTATTCGCAATATTGTACTCGTACAAAATTACTGAAATTTAAACAATACTAAATTAAGTACTAAATCAAGTGTTGCTATCAAGTGTTTGCTTTTAGATACAACGAGTATATACTCAATGAGTATTATATATTTATGATCTTTAAAATTAAATGAATATTATATAGTCTTTGACAGCGATGTATAATGGAAATGTTGTATAACCTGCTCTGGCACTGAAGATAGCGTCGTGTCTTCTTTAAAACATCTTCGCGAATCTTTTTAAAGTATCTCAGCTTTCTAATTTTCTTCATAATTTATCATCCCTCGAATTAACTATGGAAAAAAAGGTAATTGCAATCCGTGCAAAAGAATCATTAATAGAACTAATGTCTCGTAAAAATATCTTGTTTTCACAAAAGTTTTACAATTGTTACACGGAACAATGAGTCTCAGGAGTCTCTGCAGAAAGAACGCAAAGAAATTGAATTAAGCTAATGGATAATGAATAAGATTCTTGCTCGTGATGTTGATCGAGAAGATCATCGGACTGTTCTTCGTGGAACCCTTTGTACCGCCGGCTGCGTCCCTGGGGACCGAGACAGCCGGTCATCCTGGTTGGCCGCCGGGTCGGCTGGACCCCGACGTCGACGGCGTAGCCTACGCGTGCACTTGCCGTGAGGGAAAGGTGGATGGCCGCGACCTTGATGCGCGTGGTTCTCGCGTGCCCGAAGCTTCACGAGCCTCCGCGAGGACGACCGAAGCGGGCACAACCGGCCGACCAACGCCTGTACACGGTTGTTAAATTATCTCTCCGTGCTCTCCCGGCCTCTCATTCTTTCTCTCTTCCCCCTTCGGACCGTTTCTTCGACGTCCCATCTCTGCAGCTTCCTATCCCCTTTTCTACGCGTCGCGCGCCTCATCTCCTTTTTCTTGGCTCTTCACGCACTCGCACACTCATGCATTCGCGCGCTCGCGCATGAGATCTCACGGAAGCTGGAATGACTATCGCTACACTCGACTCTCGAGCCCCAGCTAGTTCTATGAGGACCGGTATCTCGACTTAACCGACCAGTCATCCGAGGCAGCCAGTGTCTCTCAACGCGTCACTGATGCGATTGAATATTATGAATTACGCCTGCGGTTTATCCTGAAGATTATCCGAAAACGTGACGCTTCTCTAGGTCCCTCAATCACTATGCTGATACAATTCACTTTATAATCATGATGCTTCCCATAAAACCGCATCACGTTGTTGGCGGATGTTTTGCATCTTCGCGAATATTTTGTATGTATTAAAAAACTTGAATACATAAATATCTTCCAGAGTTATCACATGACTTCTTAAGATATGTTTAGAAATAAAGAAGAAACGGAAAGATGCTTAATACTATTTAATAAATATATGTATTTAAAGAATCTTTAGTATTAGTCACAGAATATTATGTAGACGCCGATAAATTATCTTTTACTTAAGAATAATTGCCAATTTATTATTAAAATATAATAATGACAGTTAATGCAAGTCATTTTTGTTAGATTTCTACACAAAATTTTGAATTGTTTTAAAGTTTAAATTATAATTTTTCAATAAAATGCCATGGCTTGATGTGTCAATAGTGTCTTATAGTTCCCTAATGAAATTTCCTTCCAGAAAGATAAATGAATCCAACCAGCATGGCTCGGTTGTATTGTGGGTTGCCGAGGAGTCAGGGGTCTATAAAACTTTTTTAACCTCTGTAGAATGGAAAACAAAAGTTTTCTGATCGAAGATCCCTATCTGAAATAAGCTAAAAATATGTTATCCGAATGATATAATTTTTTAAAAATCTTCGAAATAAATAAAAATTTAGAAACTTGATTTAAATAATTCTCGACGATATTTAGAGCCGAGTACAAAAGCACAAAATGTTTGTTTGCGTAAAAAAAACTGATTGAAATCAGCGTAGTGTATTAAGTGTATTTTTAGAAGCAAGTATTTTCTCTGCAGAAGCGCTAGAGCAAAGGACGATGCAAAAACTTGCCGTCCTTGAATTCCATCAGAACGCATATGCATTACTGCAGCTGTACATATTTTGATGTAGAGTTGACATATAGATGTCAAGAAGTATCTCTAAAATAGTATCGAATAAAACGTACACAGTTTAAAGATGCTATAAATATAATGCAAATAGAAAGTAACAAAATATATTTTTTTATTTCTTTTCCCTTGTTAATATATATATATTTCACAATAATTATAAATTACTTAAAACTAACTTTGTAAAATTTATTTTTATATTACACAGACTAATTACGTTTCTAATAAATATAAACATAATAAATTATTTAACCAAAGCGCTACTCGATGACTCAGCAATTAATGTGGAAATTTCCTGGATATAGCTCGGTTTTCTCGTAACAGGTTTTTCTCCCTCTATGCCTTTCTCCTCACTTTTGAGGTCTGTTACGGATAATGTATCTTCCTGGGATGATGTATCTGACACTTTAAAGGATGATTTTCTTATCCTGATGCATCAAATCATACGTCAAAATGAATTTAATACATTATGAAATAACTTACAATCGTTCTTAAGGTCCTCTATCTCGCCCTTTTCATAACTGAAATTTTCGTCCGTATTTTCCTCCTCAGTTCCAAAGTGTATGTAAGACAATGTGCATATAAGCATTATGAAAAACAAATTTGTACCAATGCCAATACAAGCTGATAAAATTGGCCAATAAAACATCCAGTAACGTAATCCTGATAAGTGAGCATTTATCATAAGATTAGCAGAATAGAACTCTACATGCCGTGATTGAATCTCGATAAAAATAATTGTTACTGGATGGCTCTGAAATATTTGAAATTACATCTTGTTATTAAAGTATCTCTTATAAAATTATAAACTAAATTGTATTAAAAAATCCTATTAAGATCCTTACCTGATCCTCTTCAAAGTTACTAAACAATTCCAGAACAATATTTTGTTTCTCTTCGACGTTCCCAAAAATCATCATGGGTGAAAACGTGAGAGTTGTAAGTGCATGCAATAACGTGCTGCGATAATGTAACATAGCTGATTTACACGTATGGTCCACAAGATATCCATCGCGGCTCCGCAGTTGCGCGCAAACCATAAACATACCTTGAGAGAAAAATAATTGCTATAGAACATTCACAGAACACAGAACAGCAACCAACATTGAAAATTTTACCAAGCTCTTTGTTCGTTGGCGATTCTGGCATTTCTAGATGTAGATTTACTTTGTATGGCTGCCCTACCATCAAAAGCTGCTGCTTCTTGGTCAATTCCACACGAGCTTGCGGAAAGCTACAAATTCCTTTTTTCTCGTTGCATGATCTAAATAAATATCAGTAACAAAGTTTAAATTCCATTAAATTCAATTATTATTTAATATAATGTGACGTGATGGATATAATACATATTCAATTGCTATTTTAATCTTCTATAAACAATATTATAGCTGTACATTCTACTATTATTTTTATGAATATCATTGTCATGAAAATTCAGTAGTGAACTTTACCCACTACTTAGACTTTGACATCGAAACATATAATACATCTAAGTATTACTGAGCATTGTCGTTATACTTTTTAACTAATGCATAAAATATAGAACCATAAGTAGAACTTACTTGAATTGTAAATGTACAGGGCGCACATATGACATGCTAGGCATGTAGGAATAGTAAAAAACAGTATAAAGAAATATGGATAGCCAGATTATGAAGATAGTGCTAACGACAACGACACCACCGCGGAAAACCGTGTCTCTGGCAGACTGCACGCTCCGTCTGGTGGTTTTCCGTACGTTAAACCACTTTCTATTAATCTCACGTAGTAATTTCGAAATTAACATTTTTTCAACAATAATTCCTTAAACTGCACAATGAAATTTAAGAATAGAAATTGAAAGAGTATCGAACGTCAATTGTGTTCGATAGCCGACGTTATATAATAACGATGAATTAAACGTCTATTGAAATTGCTAAAATCTTTTCATAATTTCACTTGTTGTTTTAACGCATCAGTCGACGTTGTCTAAAATCAAAAAATTTTCAGGTGCGAGAAACGAGACCGAAGAGAGCGAATGATATCGACTCATGTATCCAGCATCGCTAGACGATAACGAGCCGACTGTCTCCGAAGAATACCTCTGAAGCAAAGTCGATATCACCTAGGTGTTTTCATCTCTATTCTGCTCGAAAGAAAGGTTATGTATAAATGAATGTAAACACGATACGAGCACGTGAACCCCCTTTGCATACAGTGTGATTCTAGTGTAGATCCTAGTGTAGATGTCGAGAATTCTCATCGAGCTGTCTAACTCTTCCTTTTTGAGAAGAAATGGTCTGTATAGATGGCGTCAATACTCTATTATATCTCGATACAATGCTAGCTAATATAACAAAAAAATTGCGATAGAACCTGTGAAATTACGACGTTCGGAATTTTGCCTTTCATCATTATTTCTCCTGATATCTTATCAATTTATTTCGATTTTTGTAATCAAAATTTTGAAGTATAAAATTCTGGGAATTCTTAGAATCATCAATCTTGAGACATTAGTTGCCTCCTTTATATTTATCTAATTACGTTCTGCTGATGCTTTGTCGATATTTTGAGAATATTTTAAATTTTATTAGATTTTTCGGTCGGTAATTATGAATTCTGTCGATAATTTATGTATAGTCGATATATTATCATCATTCCTGTCTACTTTATCGACCATAGATAATTATTGACATTATTTATAGTTACCGACGTTGAGAAATTTTCCAGCAAAATGTGATCTTTACGGAACTTTTATGTTAACTTTGTCGATAAATAAATTAATATCTATTATACATTTGCGAAGGAAATTTTTTTGGAGTAAAGAATAGCTACAGATTTCGAAAAATATATATCCATCAATTCATTTCGCTATCGAAAATTTAGCCATAGAATTTATAAGATATTAAATTCGCGACTCACTTCAGTTCGGTAACTGAACGTTTAACAAAATATATTTCTGTAGCTTTGATAAGATTTTTCAAGTGACTTATTTATACGAGTTTGGTTTCGAAGGTACTTTTATCGATATTTGAAGTCATTTTATAGAAGAAAAATTGTAATAAAATGCAATTTACTTTATAATATCGGTACTCGTGTATTATTTGTTAAAAAAAGGTTAAAAAGAGGAGTTTGTCTCGCAGAGTTGCGTTTGAGAAAATCTTACGTTTATTAATTCTTCTATATCTTACAAAACCCGTCACATATTAACTTAAAATTCAAGACAAAATTAATTTTTTTATTGAGAATTAAGACACACATTCGGAATGAAATAACGCATCCTGACCTTTTCCTGATGATGTGATCCTATTTTTAAAAGATCTTTAAGAAATTTTAAAAAATTATTTAATGTACATATTTAATTTCAGACAAAGATATAAAAAGGAATGTGAAGAATACATGACAACTTCTTTGAAGTTAAGGATGCAATTATCTATAAGAAATCAAGCATAAGGATTAGAAAGTAATGACGCCATAGGAGTGAGTCTTTATCTAATAGTACATTACGTGGTAAATAAACTTGCTATTTATTACATCTATATTATGCATTGACTAACCAACACTATCTTTTTAAATGTAAGATCTTGCATCAGCTATTGCCATTGTGATCTTTTAAATCCTCGGTAGTATCTGGCCTAATTTTTTGACTCACTGTCGTTATGTTGTCAGGGGAATAATTGTGAAACAGAACTTCCTCCTTCCGAAAATAATTTTGCAGTTGATCCAACTTCATGCAATGCGCTTCTGAAAATTAAAACGCTCAATATTAACGTATGACATGGATAGTTTGCGATCAGCAAGGTTATTTTAATAATTTTTTTATAAAATTTTTTTATAAAGCTTTGAAGTCTCAATGTTGCAAATATCTCGCTATTGCCATTATGCAATATACTTACTATGAAGATTTGCAACACAATCCAATTTCCCACCAAAATCCATTGGCAGACATTCAGGTGGTATATGAGGATACACGTCGGAGACGTCACCTGTATAAAAGTGGAACTGTGGAATGACAAAAAAAGTCATTTGTAAATTCAGACGCACTCGGATGTGTAAGATCAGAAATGTCAATTAATCTTTGTAACATCAATGCGCAGAAATGCATATTTATGAGACGTACATAAACGCACATATAAATCGCACAAATAATTGTATGAAGCAATGTTTTTGCTTCATACAATCTCAATCGGTTCGATCAAAGTCAATTTACAGAGTTAAATAAAAAATTGACGATCGGAAAAAAGAATCTAACGATTATTTTGTGAAGAATATGTTCATAATGGAATAAGATATTTCTTTTATCAATATTCGCTTTTGGTTGGCGAATTAGAAGTCAATTTACCATTTCGTAAACCTCTTTCTTCACGTAGGGTCTGATGAGCGCAAGTATCTTGTCTATGAACCAGACTGCGTTCAGCACGTGGATAGCTTTGAGTCTCATCGGCATGCCTTCTTGAAGGTATTCGAAGAACCTGCGGATGCTGTTTATCGACAATTTGGTCAAGTGACTGAGTCGCATGTTATGCTGGTCGAAAAGAAATACGTATCCCGCCGAACAACCATTCGTATAGAGGCTCGCGTCGATGGACATCAGCAGTAGCTTGATCGCGTCGTTGAACATATACTGGGACGGCCGTGAATCCGCCAGTCGATGAAAAATTATTCGATTACCGTTTTGATCAGGCTTGGGAAGTATCGCGAACTCCCTATAGCATAATTAAAATTAAATTTTTTGTCACAGTTTAATATATTACATAAAAAAACAAAACAGGAAGAAATGGAGTTCATAGTCGTAGGCAAATGGGACAAAATTTCTCTACTTTTGTAGGAATTTTAGGATAGAAGAGACGAGAAGTAAAAAATAATTAAGTTAGGATAATCGCAATCGTTATAATTCCTGTGGAATCGAGGAAAATAAAGAGATCTTTTTCGATTATATCAGGGCGCGCTTGTGAGTTGCGCCAGTTGCACGACGCGGAAAAATTGCAGCGATAAAGATACCTAATGCGGACGTATTAACCACAAAGTACTTATTGGCAGGTGTACAATTTGTATGCACAGTATGGAATAAAGGGCGAGACAGATTGAAAGAGAAAAAGAAGAATCAAAACGCATCCATGTAGCAATCATTACCTCGGAGTAAAGGCATATCGAATATGTTTTTGTTAAGAAGATCGCGTCGAATCAACGAGATCGACTCGCGTAAATGAATATTAAAGATTTTTTTGGCACGACTTCCTATATCTGTGATGTGAGGGTAGTACATACGTAACATAAGAGATAAAATTATCCTTTTATTTGTTTTGCAAATAAAAGGAGAATTTTATCTCTTACGTTTTTCCTTTCATGTTACTGTTTAGTTGAAGAAGATTATTTAAGAGATGCTGATTAATGCGTACAAAGTTTTCAAAGAGTGTTGCAGGTAGTCGAGGCTGGAATCCCTGTCGCTAAAAAATTCCGGGACTGTGCTTCGCATTCTGTAATAAACGTTCATGCATCGTTTCGTGGCTTCCAAGTCGAAATAACAACTGTGCGCGAACAATGCTAATTGCTGCTCGGGAATTTTAGGAAGGCCTCGATCTTTCGCCCATTTTTGTAGATTATCCAAAAGCTCGTCCGTGATTTCTGGATGTTTCTTCCGCGAGTCGTCAAGTGTGTGCCCGAAGTTCATCCTATGAAAAATCATATAATAATATCTGTATAATAATCTTGTTGAATCCTGTTTTTTGTTGGAGCAATCTATCAAAATTAATAGCGTCTTTTTCTCAACGTAGACACGCGAGATAGCAAAACGAAGAAAAGTTCGCAAAATCCAGAGCGTTAAATCAAATGGTTGAAATGCGGTCCATAGGTAATGGTCCCGCGTAATGGAACTTTCACCGCAAACGTAAGAAGAATCGTCGCTTGGAAATAGCTGGTATATAATCTCGCTCGAGTGGCGTCACAGTAATTACTGTTGCGCATTCTCAACTTTTGAATCAAAATTGAGATTGTTTCTAGCACTCTCAAAATTAAATCTTCTATTTCAAAAATTGTACTGAATTCAGCGTTAAGAGATTAAAATATTCTTTGCACAATTTGTATACATACGAAATGATGAACGTTTTTTCGAAGGTTTCGTTTTACATGAATAAAAATTTCATTAATAGACATTTTAAGACATTTTAACGCATATACAAGGCACTTTTGTGCATCAAGTAAGACGATTTTAATTCTAATCACAAGTTACAAAAATGATGTTTTTTTAATACCTGAAAAAATCAAGAAAGAACGTCGAAGATCGTGCTTGAAATCGATTTCTTCTTCTTGATTAATCACAATTTTTGCCGTATAGAATTTAATTTTTTTTATTTTTCAAGAAAAACAATATTGTATAATATTCGATTTATATTCCATAATTAGTTTTCTTGTCTTCTAATGCATATTATTTTAAGTTTAAAATGCACTCAATGTATTTATGCGTAAGAATATATGCGTTTTTTTTTTTAAGATAATACTGTATGTTTTATTTGCGTAATTTAATTGTTGATCGCACTCGACAAAAATACACGTATTCGGAATATACAGCGGAATACACGTTCACAGTTAGATACACCGCGACCGCAGTTCGCGCTCTAACTCGCATTGAGTGGTTGCATCGGATATTATAGTGGTCCGCGCAAAGAAAAAGATTTTACTTATATATGTATTGAAAACCGGTTGGGTTACGAACCGATGTTGTTACGTAATGAAAAAAAAACATAAGAACAGTGGCATTAACATGTAAAAATGGCCGCCGTTTATAAATAATTTATATGATGAGATATAGAAATATTTCTTTAATTAAAGATGTTTCTTTTTGCCAAAGAAAATGATTTACAATATATCTTGTTAATACAATATTTATTTTTAAAAAATAATAAAGAAACAGTTGAAACTTACACCTAAAAAGTTTCTTAGATTGAAAATAGCTTTATTTCTGGCAAATGAATATTGAAAAATCATTTTATTTACAGACTGTTTACTGTGGTTCGAGAAAAAATGTATGTGATGCAACTCGCATGCTGGAGTTTACGATCGTGATAACTAAGATCACCGAGGAGAGTGAAAAATGTGAAAGGGAAAGCGTGCGTCAAAGAATCGGATATCCTCGAACGTGCAAATTTCTCTTCTGTTAAAAGTTCGATCAGTAGGCAGAGCAGGAGTTTTTCTCACCCGTAAATTGTAAGCGATTTCTTAGTATTGTGATAATCATTGAATTCTTATTTAATTTTTATTTTTATGAATCACAAGAATCGCTATATTCATTTATTAAATTCGGCAGAACCATCTTCAGTAACATCTCATTATAGATATAATATATTTCATGAAGTTTCCAAATGTTGATTATCAGTGAATGTTCGAAGCGACTGATGCATTTGATTGAGAACGAATCGCGTATTCTGACGATCGATTCGAGCTTCAAATTACTCAATGGAGAAGCAAATATGCATCGAGCGGCGACTAACTAAAAAAAAACAAGAGAGTTTCGCTGTGTGGAAGTTGCACAGTTTTGTAGAACAAAAACATACAAATGTAAAACTAACGTTCAACTCGGTATATAAAATCTCAATATCAATTATTAACACTATTATATAATCGAAAGAATTTAGAAGACGATCTTTAGAATTCGGAGATGTTTCCATTTTAATTTTAAGACGAGATTTTAATTTGCATCAATTATAATTCTTATTAAAAAATTTAAAGAAATGGATAAAATATTTCCATCCATTTACATTTCGATCAGATTTCGTATTATACGTTGGTGAAAAAATGGCTCGTGGGATATTGCAGCATCGACTTTCATCTCTTGCTCTCGTACACCTGGCCGATGAACGGCGATCAGGTAGCGCAAAGGCTACTGGCGAGAATGAACACGTAGGGCACGCGGTCGCAAGGGCGGCGAGTAAGGGAGGATCGGCGGAGGGTGTGTTCGCCGGTGTTGGCTGGAGAACAGGTACTCGCCGTAGGCGTCGTACGTTCATTGATAAGCGTATAACACCCCGTGCCTTAGACCCAATGACGTCAACAGACGCCTGCGCAGCGACGCACCGAATCTTGAATCGCACTAGCGACCATCAGCGTCGTAACGCGTCCGGTTTCTTCGCTGTAACGTTTACACAGCGAAACTCTTCTCTCGTATGGCTTATACGAATTTATCAAATTGTGATATAAGTAGTTGAAACCATAAACTGTTGACTGCAACTATTATTTACTTGAGTATACATAATTCTTTTAACGATGCAGCAATATAACTGCCGAAAATTACATTCTAATTAGTCTTCGTGGCGATGTGCCAATGTCCCAATAATATTTGATTATTTCTCCACTATTAACTGCGTGCCATCATTGAATTACGATATTTTTTTATGAATTGATTAAAATATATTTTTATGAATTAATTAAAATGTCTAAAACTATTATATCTGTTGTAGATTATCAAAATAAACGAGGCATGATGCAGATCTTCACATTTATTTATTAATTGAGGCAATCGGTACGTCATGTAATTGTCATACGGACTTTTCGATTGACAAAAAAAGACTTGGAATTTCTACAAGGGCGAAGTTGATACGTTCCTGATGATACGGCAAGTTTTAGACCGCAAGGGAGGTACTGTCTCTCCTGCACGGAGAAATTTTGGACAGGCGTGCGTACGACGCTGCGTTAAAATTAGACTATTTCTCCGCATCTTCACAGATCCCCTCTTCTCTCTGTACCATTTTACATTGGTTATTCGAGAGAAAAATCGCGTGAGAGGAGAAAATGAGATGGGTTGAAATAAAACGAATAGAAGAGAGTCGAGGAACAGAGCTAGATAAATGAAATAGATGTAGGTGGTGGAAGAAGGAGGCGAATGAGAAGAAAAGCAGACGGGGAGGGAGAATGAGTGGTGGGAGAGCTTGGAAAAGAGGGAATGAGAAAGGGAGAAATAGAAAGAGGAAAGAAAGGAAGTGACAATGAGAGGGAGAGAGAGTAGAGATATCGTAGGATCACCTCTTGCGTATAACTATTGATTGGTCTTTTGTGAAAGCTACACCCCCATGTAGCCGCGACGCGAATCATTTCGCCAAGTCACTAGACTTCCAGGGTATCGGTCACCAGGGTGGAGATGCCGCCATGTTTAGCACGGTCGATCGAACCCTTTTAAGCCGCACGCGAATCATCGCGGATAGTCGCCCCCCATCGCCGATGATAATGTCGCAAGCGCGCGAACGCGCCAGCGAGCTGACGCGCGTCCCCGCGATGAGGATAAGGGGGGACCACTTTCCATTCCCCCAGGTCGACGAGAGCGAGCGAGAAGTGATGTAAAGGAAGCTCATGCAACGGACTCCAGCGATACAGCGACTCTATATCGGCATCGATCGCCGAGTGACCCATATCTGGCGGGAGCTCCTACCCTCACCCTCTCAGCCCCGTCGTCTTTCCAACCGCCCCTTCGACGCTTCTCGCATCCTGGCGCGCGCGTCTACCCTCTCCTCGATCCCCCGTTCGTTTGCCATTTCTTGTATACCATACGGGGGTACACCTCCACCCCACACGGGCCGTTGTACCCCCACCCGTCACCCCTCCTCCCGATGGTGGCGAGCGACCACTACCACCCCCTACCCCCGACTCCAGCAGCCCTGCCTGCCTTCCACAGCCGAGCAGATCTTGGGGGTTGTACGGGATGATAGCCGAGTGAAAAAGCTTGGCGAGTACCGAGGAGAGTTCGCTCATTAGCAGCAGCAGCCCTGGCCTGCCACAATCCCTTCGACTCGGTCATCGTAAGTGTCGCGTTGACGAGGAGGTAGAGTGGAAGCTGGTGCGAGGGTGAACGCGAAAGAGAGAAAGAGAGTGAGAGCGAGGAAACGAGCGACAGAGAGGAGTGGCTGATGAAGAGTGTGAACGGGAGTGAAAGGAAACTCAATTAACCATTTGATACTGGTTCAACGTCTGATCGAGACACGAGGAGGCAATAAGCGAGTGAGTGCCATAAACGTGAGCGCAACGCAGGTGGCACGTCCAAACGTATAATTCGCGCGAGATGTATTCCCGGGAGTGAACCTTTTTTCTGTTTGATTTAATTGACCCACAAGCTCGCAATGTGTCGAGGCTCACAGTGATAATTCGTCGCGGAAGAATGTCAGTGATAGAGATGAGGATGACAGCGACGGCAGCGGCGGTAGCGGCACCGGGACGGCGGATCAGTATGGCGGACGATAATCGTGGAGTGTCGGTGGTGTCGCCGTCGCCGCCGGCGCCGCTGCCGCCGCCACCATCGTCGTCGCTGCCGTCATCGCCGCTGCTCGCGACAGTGATTGCACTACGTGCCCGTCGTGCAGTGGTGTCCGGTGCGCACCGGGTGCACATGTACGCTACCTATCTTTCGCCCTTTAGTGAGATCAATAAGCAGTGCCGTGGCCACTTAAGTCGTGCCCCCGCCAAGAAAGTTATTCTGTGTCTGGTGTTCCTCATTCTCCGTTCTGATTCTTTTCTCCAATCCTGTCGCTCGTCTTGACGTTGTCTTGATTGCCGGTTACACGAGGTTTGATTTCGAGCCGCACATCAAACGTTAAAGTGTCGAAGTGTCCCGGAAGTGGACAATTTTCCGAATATCGTCACTGACTTTCAGTTATTGGAAGTGCAGTGTTTTATCGGAACCTCTCTTTTTCTCTCTCTCTCTCTCTTTCTGTTTCTTCTTGTCTCTCCTTTGAAGTACGATTAAACGAAACTTCTTCAGACTGCTCCACTTTCGAATTTGGCGAGAGTGAAGCTTCTTTTCACTCGTTTATCTCCATGTATCAGTCACTATCTCGTTCACCATCGAGGTGTTTCTCGATATCGCCCGACTCGTCTGCTCACATAGCACTTCTCATTCGCATCTTGGATCGAATCCAGCCAGCACCCGGTAAGATTTCTTGCCGTCTTCTTATCGCTGTCTCCGTCTCTTTTCATCTAACTTGCTCTGAACTTCTTTGTCCGCTCGTCTTCTATCGTATCTTGCAAATTTTTTTTTTATTCATATCTTCGTTGCGGCGTTCACATTTCGTTGCAACGAGGTTGTCTTTATCTATTTCTATAACTTCGTTTCGTGTTGTTATCAGACACAAAATTTTGTAATATCGATTTTCCGTACGTGCTTTTCATGATTACATTAAGCATCCAAAAGTATCAAAGAACTTATTTCAAAGAAATAAATTACCGTTTTAGCTCCAAGATTAACCTGTGATTAATGTTTTATCTTGCAAAAGAATTATGTAAAACTTATGTTTTTCAAATGAATTTAAAGAATGAATATTTATTCGAATGTTAGATATCCTAACAAGTATAAATGACAATTAACAGATTATTCTTCTTGCAAGTCTCGCTAATCTAAAATCTTTTTCAAAAATAGTAAAAGCTTTTCTCTTTTATTGCTGATGTATATTGTTTATATAATTTCATTATTTAGACTCGACATGTCGATTGTCCAATTAATTTCACTGGTTTACATTCGCTTCGAAATATATCAGCAAAAGATTGACAAGTGACAAGAGTTCCGCACCGCGAGGAACAAAGTAGCCACGAAGCGATAAGATGTATTTACCTAAGTCGCGAGAGCTGAACCGCGTGCGGAAGAATAAAATCGATAATTCGGCACTAATATAGGAGTCTGGCATTAACTCGCGATGCGTGGATGGAGGGGTCAGAAGCGTTTTCTATCGGAAAAAAAATTGATATTTTTTCTCAATGGCATTACATACTCAATCGTAATGACGAACATTCACATAATACACACGAACATGTTTTTTTTTTTTTAATTCTTTATGCACGCGCCAGAAAGTTCTGTTTTTACTACTCGGTTATTTCAGGATACTATATCGATTCTTGAGTCGTATCGCAGCCCGTTTTATCGCATTTTGTTCCTCTATGTACATTGTAACGGCGCTGATTGTTCGTCAACGCGTTCATGAACTTGGCAGAAAAGCGGATAATTTCCTGATCGTCACTTTCACTGTATTTGTTAGTGTCGGGAGAAAGAGAAACAGAGCGAGTGCAAGCACAGCAATTAAATAGTATCAGGGGTTGGAAGCGTACTCGAGAGAGTTGCTATTAAATCGTATTAACAGATAGGTGAAAGAAAAGGAAACTGAGAGGCAGCGAGATGTTTTCTCTTTGCTCTTCATTGTCAATTATACAGTATGCACGAGTGATTTTTGCGCTCTTACATCAATTATCGTCATTTAATTCTATCAATAACGAATGTTTGAACTTATATAGCACAGATAATTTAACTTTTCTTACATACTAATTTATTTTATATCGATTCAATATACTTTTGCTGATACGCATTTCTCTAACTACACGAATTCAATTAAAAATGTATGTAAAAAGTCCTTATTCTATTCTTTTGCAAGATAAAAACGGACCAATCGTACTTCTTCGAACCGATCACTTCCGCGTTCGTACGTCAAGCGTAGATGACTGATGACAATTGAATATTGCAATAAAAAGAGCCACGTTTGATCTATGGTGATTGGAGAGAGGAGGCAAGAAAGAAAAGGGGAAAGTTAGCCGCATGCACTTTTATCTCGGTGCATAGACGCAGAGATAACGGAACAAGGGCGTGAAACTCTGCGATGCGCGTAAATCACTGAAGCTCGCTTCGAACAAGGCACGTGTCGCTCGTCGTAACGTACATGGTAACGAGATTCTGTGACAAGTGTGGCTTGAGTGTGTGTTTTGTGTGAGTGTTTGTTTGTGTGTGTTATGTGTTTATGTATAGGTCTCAATCGCGTCAATTTTTTCGCGTGAAAACCGCGAGCACTTGGCTGCACGCGACGTTTTAACACGAAATATTGCGCGAGCAATACAACTCACATGGTGTAGTTAAATACTCCCTAGCTGTAACGCCGGTGTTAAAATACGTATTCGCAGTTAGTCAGGCACATTGTGGGCACCAATGACGATCGTTGACCATAAAGTTGCAAATCAGAACGAAGATTTCTACAGGCGGATTACAAATTTGATCGAATTTTTCGCGTTGCCAAAAACCTGTTGCCAATAATCGCTCTCATTAACTCACTCTCATTTAACAAGAAATTCCCGCAGCAAATTTAGCGGCCAGAATAGTCTTTAATGCGTGATGGTTGAATTGTTATTCTTTGAAACAGAGAGGAAGAAAGTTTCTCTGATTAAGATATAGTCTTTAACTATTTTTTTTGTTCATTTTTTAATTAGACGAAAAGATTGCAAAGAGTTTACAGCTCATCAAAAAAATATCTCTTTAAAGATTGTATGTAGAATAGATAAGAAAATCAGGCTGCTTGAAAGTACCTTTATCAAATGAAGAGCCAAATCAATGCAATCTAATTCGCGCTACATTTGGTTACGACATATGTTCCTGCATTCTATTTTATGATGAACACGTAATTTTATTCATTAAATATTTATCTCATTTTTTTCAATTTCAAAATATATAAGATCGTGGCGAAAGAGCCATTCATTAACGAAAATAAGAAATATTTTGCACACGTGCGTTTTCTCCTAGGATGATATCATACCTAACTACGAATCAGCCGATCCGATGCAAAAGAACGCTGGTTCTCCTTAAACGCGAGGTCCCCCCGTTTCCCGAGAAAGCCACGAAAACAAGTTCCGGCTCGTTCCCAAGGCGGAGTACGCACGTGACAGGAGAAATAAGAATTTCCCTTTGCACTGCAATAGAATCGTACTGTGTGTTAGACGTGTGTGGGATCGTCGTGCGGTGCGCGGCGCGGCTCGGCGAGCCGCGCAAAAGCCGCCCAATTAATTAAGATAGCTCCTAGACACACACGCTAGATCGATAGGGACCGGCCGCGATAAAGACTGGCTAGGGTCTCAGACTTCAGGGATGTTGCAGTGCTGTGGTGTTGGAGGTGGCGCTTCCACGGCACCTCAGGCTCCGCAGCTGCACGGTACCGGATCCGCTGTCGGGGCTACCACCTCCACGAGAACCACTATCATGCAGGACGCAGTTCTCGAATCCATCCTGGAGGTGAGCATTATTCAACTGTGTCAACGATGCATATAAAATAATTTTGCAGACACATGTCTTTCTATTTTCTAAATTTTATTTTTAGAATTTATTATCTGGTTTATTTTAAGAATTTATTCTCTTAATTTATTTCCTTTATTTATTTTGGAAAATATTACTACTAACCGCGTTTGTGCGTTATCGACAATAATTCTTAGTTTTTGATCAATCTCTGAAATAATAAAAAATATTTTAAGGACAGTTTTTATTTTTCCTTTTTTTCAGGTGAGGCTGAGTATTACTTTTTATGTTAGAGAAAACTGAATTATTTTAAATATGCGGAAAAATATCTTCGATGAGGCAGTGGGATGTTATTTTGCAGTTACCAAAAATTAAAGATTTTGCGTGACGATGTTAACATGAAACGCGTGCGTGTGCTTTGTCACGAATCGAAAGTCCTTGAAATTAAACAGATTACGTGGAAAGGTAATATGCATGTAATCAATATGCACACACATACACATACATGTGTGCGTGTATGAAAGTTACGTGTAAATCATCGACAATGAACTGCGGCTCGTGAAGAGCACTCTTTTTCACTCTCGGCTGCTGCGCTCACTGGTTCTCGATAAAGCACATGTAATATGAAAAACAAAAGTTTTTATTAATGCGTTCCGGTAATAATTGCTCGTTCTCAAGGGAACTTTAATTCGCCGCGCGTAAAAATAAACCGTTTAAAACTTTGTTAACGACTGAAATTTATGTCCTGTACACCGCGATCGTGCCTCAAAGCGAATCTCAGAAATCTATACTTACAGAAGTTTAATCTATTGCAATTGAGATAATTGAGTATTATTAATTTCGCGAAGTGGTAAGCAATTTTTAGATTATAAAGCGATCGGTGTCACATCATAATTGTTAATTATAATTGTTAAGCTAATTATAAAAAAGCTGTTAAAGAGGAAATGTCAGGGAAGACGTGATCCATCGGTATTGTCCTCTTAATTTTTTTTGATACCTTTTTTTGACAGATCTCTGCAGCTAGATAATATATAGCGAGATCAATTCCGCGCACCTTCGGGCAATCGCATAAAAACCCTCCTTCATTACAAACGTGACATTCTTGTCACGTATTCAACTACACGCTCCAAGTCATTAAAAACGAAGTCTCGCAACGACAAAAATCGAACCAATTTTTTTCTTTAGTCGTTATCTCCACCATAAAAGAAACGTTAAATAACTCTATCTGAAATTATAAAGTATTAAGTATTTATTTCAGTACAATATATAAAGTGCATATGTTACAATTAAATTTTTTTCTTAATATCAAACATTTATAAAATATATAAACCCTCTATCTCATATGTCACTGCGTGAGTCGGACCAATAAATCTGTAAATAGCTGTTAAATAGTTATTAATTGAAATGTCGGTACAATCTACAATCTTAGTAAATCGCTGTCGTGTTTATATAATGTTTACTATAATGTCGATCAAACGTCGAAGAGTATGTCTCGTCTATTAAATTGACGAATTTATTTATGATGCTAATTACGATCGATTCTTTCAGCAAATGCGAGAGACGGAAGCCCGGCGAGCGGAGCTGGAAAGGCAGCATGCGGATGCCCAGAATCAGCTACGGGAGAAGATAGCAGGACGCTATCAGGGCCCGGAATCGGTTGAGGCGTTGCAGTCGAAGATCCGAGAGCTCGAGAAGAAAACCGAGTTGCAGATGGTGAAGCATGAAGAGCTGTCGTTGGAACTGACCAGTCTGAGACGTGCACGCAGCAGAGGACCGATCGTGGGCCATGTCACATCCACAAGCGTCCCGACGTCCACTTGGCCACCGGCCGGCTCCGAGATCGATAGAATCATCGCCAAGATCGAGCAGGACAATAGGTATGCGGATTGACAAAATGGATTCTTTTAATCGAGAGAAATCGGCTGGGCTTTTACACTTTAAATGTACAGAGCATACTCTTAGTTTGTGTTATTTGTAAAGCGTGACTTGTTTTAACTGTGTACGGCTTGTGAATTGCATGGACTCTTGTTAATTAAAATAAATTTAGCGCCGGCAGAATATTGCACGAATTGGACCACACGCGGAGCGCGATAACCACACAACAACCCTCAGCCACGCAGGGCATCCTTAGGTCCAGCTCGGAGAATCTTCCCAACCTCGGCCAACATCAGCATCCACCTCATCCACACGCCCTCAACCTCGGGATGCCTACCCAGATAGGTCACGTACGTAATCCATTTTCATAATATACAATATTTCATAATCTTTCTTCCTCATCTTTATTAATACAAAAATTTGAGAGAAATTTAAGATCAATTTCAATAAGAATAATATTTTAAATAACTAACTTTTTTATCGTGAACTTTTTATCTAAGCTAATACTTTCTTTCCGGCATATTTACTGATTATTGATAAGACCTATTCGAACAGTACGCAGGTTCACCAATGCCATTAACGCCGATGATGCCTGGTTGTCCTCCACTGACACCGAATGGACCACCATATCACTACAGCGAGCCAATACCACCGGCACCGTCACTTTCTAGCAGTCAATCGCAGCCCGCTTTCCAGCAGAAAATTCAACAGTACCAGCAGTCGCAGCACGAGTTGTCGAGTTCCCATTCTCAAAGCGCTCTACCATCCCAACAGAAACAGCAGCAACAAACGCACACCTCACACTTTACAAGCAATCAGTATCAGGAGAGCTATCCGCATACGCAAACGTATCAGCAACCGCTTCAACAACAGCAACAACAGTCACAGCAACAGCAACATCCGACCTCGACCACGTACCTGACATCGGCCAGCCAGAGCGTGATGCCTCACTATACGCAACCTGTCCAGACCGCCCAAAATTATCAGTTGAATGGGAGTCAACAGGTGTGTCATCAATTATTCAATTATGATTATTTTTTTCTTTCTTATAAACAAGTAAACAAGTAATGGATTCTGGGGTCCTATAAATAGAACGGATGGCACTGTTTTTAATATTCAATTTAGAAAATATCTAGAATAGATCCCAACAGTTACAAATTAATGTTCTCTAAAATATTGTAGTTTTTATAACAAATACGAAAAATTATGACTATAAATTTCATAACAATTTGTCTCGCGGGCAGGCAACGACATATCCTAGTTTGTCCATGGCCTCGCATCCAAATGGGACATACAGCACGGGCGCAAGCAGTTACAACACTCAATTGCCGCATCATAACTATACCGTGCCGCAGACGAACATTCCGCAAACAACGTTATCTTCGCTGCCTCTGTATTCCACCACGTCCTTTCATTCCACCCTCGGGGGACTCACGAGCGTACCCCAATCTGTTCTTCCTTTTTCCACCGGTCAGAGCACCTTTGCCTCCAGTGGATCAACATACTCCACTACCGTCGGGACCAACGCTTTCGGGACATCGGGCGTAAGCTCAGGTTAGAATCGCATTAATGCACATTGAAAGCTTAAATCTCCTGAATATTTTCAAGAGGCTAAAGAACAATTTAAATTTAATTTTTTTTGCTTTCAAAAAAATAAGTCGTATCATTATTAAATTAAATTTTTGATATAATATTTTCAGTGTAAAACATTTAAATAGCATGATCAACTTGCAGCATTAGTTGATTGTCCATTCTAATAATAACACGTGTCTGTGCAGGTACTAGTTCGGGAGGTCTGTTACAAGCAATAGGCGATCCTCTACAAGCGATGCAGCAACTCTCCGCCCAGTCGCAGGCAAATCAGCTTCAGCAGCAAGCGATTATCCAACAGATCCAGCAGAGCTTGCGCGCCAGTTCGCCGACCGCGCCCGGTACCGCGACCGGCCATCATTTTCTGGGTCCTAGACAAATGCCGAAGATCCCCACCAGTATACTGACAAATCCCCTGGACCGACTGACCAACACCGAGGATATTGTATCGGAAGGTCAAGTGGACATGTTGGACGTACCTGGCAAGGGCAGATGTTATGTTTATATAGCTCGCTTCAGCTACGAACCGTTCCAACACTCGCCAAACGCAAATCCGGAAGCGGAACTACCAGTCCAGGGTGGCGATTACCTCTTAGTCTGGGGTCAGCCCGACGAAGATGGCTTTCTGGATGCGGAGACACTTGATGGTAGGCGTGGTCTGGTGCCGGCCAATTTCGTGCAGAAATTGATCGGTGACGATCTGTTGGAATTTCATCAAGCCGTTCTCGGCCTCAGGGACGTAGATGATTCCGGAACGACGAATATCCCTCAAGTGAGCAATATGAAAACTAACGAGGTAATTGGCCTAACGAGCCAATGTTCGTTTATATTTGTGTTCTACTTGCATTTATCTCCGCGATAAAGGATTGACATTATATTGCTGATATATGAAAATAATAAGAATATTATCAAAACTTTATTTAGAGAATATATTAATTGGATTGTAATAATAATTATAATTTTGATCTATTTTAGTGCTATCTTCAAGATATTGATTTAGAATTAGCCGCATTGGAAGAAGGAAACCGGAATCGACAAGCAGAATTATCCGCGTACGCGGAACTTGACAATATCGCGGAAGAAGATGAGCAGGAACCGCCTGGTTAGTACTCTTTATCAATTCGTTGTGATGCAAAATGTTGCATGATGCATGTCCTCAATGCTGAATTAAACGATTTAATGTATATCAAATCTATATCCGCAATCCAGTAAATATGTAGATATATGGTACTTGGATCATCCTTAGAAAAATCGACTTTTAGCAATGTGTTTGAAACATTTTTCCAACAACGGTTCACGTTTCCAAAATAACATGATCCATGACGCAACTATTAAAATTTTTCTCTAGAGAAAATCTTATTTGATATATATGCATGTAGTTGCAATTCGATGTTGAATATATCAAGAGAAAATATCAAACCCCTAGGTGTATTCCTACAACTTCTTCCCTTGCCCTTTTTGTTGCATGTTAATAATTTGGAGTAAGAAATTGATACACGTCACACGGTAAACGTCCACGCCTGAATCCTGAACTGGTTTTCACGGAGTGAATAGTCACAAAATAAAATGGGGAACACAGAAAACCGAAAATCGCACTGTGTTAAGTGTTGGCTGGATTTAGGCTGGCTTAGAGAGATAGACGATAGTGAGAGATCCTTAGCTACAGCTAGGCTTTGTCTTTGTCTTTTCCTCCTGAAGAAGTCTACATGTTTTCGGACCTAG
Organism: Cephalotes varians; assembly: GCA_037157785.1. Lineage (NCBI taxonomy): Eukaryota > Metazoa > Arthropoda > Insecta > Hymenoptera > Formicidae > Cephalotes > Cephalotes varians. The sequence goes on along the minus strand of JANQDE010000017.1, from coordinate 1,866,487 downwards.
TTCCGGCGCCGCAGCACCTCACCCTCGAGCGACAACTCAACAAAAGCGTGCTGATCGGATGGACCGCGCCCGACAACACACATCAACTAGAGTCCTATCACGTCTATGTGGACGGCGTGCTGAAAGTCACTGTGAAGGCCACCGAGAGAACCAGGGCCTTGGTGGAGGGAGTAGATTCTACGCGGGTTCGTAATAAAAACTGTTATTCATTAGACTCCTTAAAAAAATTTACAAAAGAAAATACAAAGAAAAAATTTTTAAGTTATAATTATTAATTAATACGATTTATATAATTATTGTAATGTAATAAGAGAAAGAATTATCTATATACGACGTAAGGTGCTTTATAAGAAAATTAATCTTAAATTTTTTAGACTGACACACGAAGTTTGAGTAACTCTAAGATTTCAGGGCATATAACAGAATGAGAGATTGACTTGTATAAAAATATCAATGTATCTTTATTTGTGTAATCTATTTTAATTGTTTCGAAATTGTTCTTTCGCTGATGCAGCCGCACAGAATAAGTGTGCGCTCAGTCACGCATTCAAGGAGGACGTCGCGTGATGCTGCTTGCACGATGGTGATCGGTAAGGATGTCGCACTGGGCCCGACCGCTGTCAAAGCGTCGAATGTCACGGCGACTAGTGCCGTGATATCCTGGCTACCCAGTAACAGCAATCATCAGCATGTCGTATGCGTAAACAACGTGGAAGTGAGAACTGTGAAGCCAGGCGTCTACAGACACACCATCACCGGCCTGGCTCCGTCGACGATATACAGGGTGACCGTCAAGGCGAAGAACCTACGGGCGACGCATTTTGAGGACCAAAATGCCCAGGCAGCCAACAACTTGGCCTGCCATGTCCACTTTAAGACATTGCCCAAAGGACTGCCGGATCCTCCGGTCGATATCCAGGTTAATAAATATAATCATTTTGTATCTTATATCTTTGAATCTTACAATTCTAAAATTTCCTATAGAGTTAGAATATAAAGATTTTGAGAACAACATTAAATTTCGATATTCCTAGAAATGGAATAAAAATTCGGTGACCAGAGTTAGAGGTACTAGATTGTCTGGAATTTCACGATTCTCAAAACAAATTTTCTAAGAATTAATAATATGTACTGTTCAATTTCCAGGTGGAGGCTGGACCGCAGGACGGCACTTTGCTAGTGACCTGGCAGCCTGTTGCCCTAAACGGTTCGGCCGTCACCGGTTACGCGGTGTATGCCGATGGTAAGAAGGTCACCGACGTTGACAGCCCCACCGGGGATCATGCACTTGTCGACATACACAAGCTTATGGGTCTTAATCCGAAACACATCACCGTCAGAACTAAGAGCAGGGAGAGTCAGTCGGGCGATAGTTGTGCAACAGCGATACCCTGCAGTGTGCTTCGAGGTGGTGCCTCCACTCATATGCCGCCGTCTCATGGTGGACTCCCACACATGGATCAACGGCAGCCTCAACAGTCCACTATGGGCCCGCAGCAGGATGATTCCAGTCGTCATCGTATGACCGGCGGCGTGAGTCAACGATATCCGAACGCGCCCGTGCCCTCGCATATGCGACGACACGTGGGCAACAGGGTAGACGCTCACGGTCAAGTTATCATCGAGACAGACGAGAATCTTTCAGACAAGGAGATTTATCCCGGACAGAGCATTCCTCAAATGGGTAAATATCTACAAATATAAAGCAACAAGGGAATCTGGGTTTGACAATGAATAACTTCCGTACGACCCAAGCTCTCCTGCGCGATTTATTATTTTTGCTTAATTGCGATTTTTAATTATCTCGTCTAGGAATTCCGGAAATCACAAAAGATTCTGCGAGCGAAGCAAATTATAGCGAGGAGGACGATCCCACGCGAAGATCGCGGGGAATGCCACCACAGCATCACGGCTCGCATCATCGATATGGCTCACAAATGGATCCTCAGGGCCCGCCTGGAGCACATAGGTCTCCTAGCATGGGTGGTCCCAGCAATAGACCACAAGATCCTTATTATGACCAAACGGGTAGATATAATGGTCACTGTGTTGCTGTGATGGAATTCTTTGCGTTCTTTGCATCAATTTCTAATTTAACAATAATTTTGTTTTTCTTCTAATTATTTTGAAGAATTGCTGTTTATATGTTATGCTGTTTACAACTCTGAAGATAAATCTTTAATTATATGTACTTACATGACATTCTTCTCTTCTTTCGGACTCTCTTCTCTCGCTGAAGTGTTTGATGTAAAATAAGAATCATGCTGTATAATTGTCTGTCAACTTTAAGTGTACAAAATGAATCCATAAGTCACATGTTATTATGTTCAAATCTTCGAATATTTTTCAGGATCTCAAAGAGGAAGGGGACCGGTTTATCGTGGCGGACAAGTACCACAGGCTCAAGGAGGACCGAGTTACCCACCGAATGTAGCTCAACAAATGAACAAAAGGCAACGGTGGTTCGTGGCGCTATTCGACTACGATCCTACAACTATGTCACCGAATCCAGATGCGTGCGAAGAGGAATTACCGTTTTCCGAAGGCGATAACATCAAGGTTCTCATTCCTATATCTTATCCCACATTATTTTTATTTAATATTTATGTAATATTATTAACTGTTTTAATTAAGTTTAAATTAAATTTAAATTATATTGAAACTATTTTAATTAAATTTAAAATAAATAGCTTTCGTAAAAAAATATTAATTTTTTTATTAAAATTTTAAATTGATATCTACACTTCATATTTCTTGATTCATATATTCTGTAAATGTGTGATAACTATTTCATTACATGAAAGAGAAAAATTTTATACATTTTTATCCCTTAGGTATATGGTGAAAAAGATGCTGATGGTTTTTACTGGGGCGAATGTCGCGGTAGGCGAGGATATGTACCTTATAACATGGTGGAGGAGCTTAAAGATCTACCAGGTCAAGGACAACCTGGTAGGAGGGGACCTACTCAGAGCGAAAGATGGGGAGACATTTATGCAAGCATGCCTGTGAAGAAGATGATAGCTCTCTACGACTACGATCCTCATGAATTATCTCCTAATGTTGATGCTGTAAGATTTCATAATACTTCAAATTAAAAAAGTCAGCTATACATTTTATATAGATATATGTGCAATCGGATTCTTAAACATCCGCTAACTACATATAGTTAATTGATTGTCACGTTTTAATGACTTATATAATAGTTTACATGTTTTCATTATTTGCTATTAATTGTTTTAATTTTGTAGCAAGTCGAATTAACATTCCAAACTGGAAACGAAATATACGTCTATGGTGATATGGACGATGATGGATTTTACATGGGCGAATTGAATGGCGTGCGTGGTTTAGTGCCGAGTAATTTCCTTACCGAGGCACCTGGACAAAATCAGGGGCAACCGCCGCAAGGTAGCAGGCGACCCGGTGGTCAAAGCCAAGGACCGGGCACGAGGGGGCCACCGCCACCTCCTCGGGAACCTCCCTCGGCCGGTCACCGACGTGGCAAAGGTAAACGCAATCAGATACATCAAATTCATATACATCAAATATCCTCCTTATAGTGCCAATTATCAAGGCATGAATAGCTCCTCAAGCCAAGACGACATCGGAATTAATTGTACGGAGAAAAAAGTTTGCTGTTCTAGCATATTTTTTATTGTTAAATACAATTATTAGATGAACAGTGAAAAGATTCATTAATAATATTAATTTTATATGCTGCATTTACTTGTATTTTTTATTTTGCAAATATTTGTATTTTCGCAAATTTAATCAGCGAAATTTTTCCATTTCATCAAGAAAATAAATTGCTATAATGTCAATTATCAAATCAATTGCTTTTGTGATAATTTAAATATTTGTGCATCATATGCAAGTGATAACAACGGTTTTGCTTCAACAGTAAAATTCTTTTTCTCCGTGTATATATCGATATTGTTTTGACGTTCCCAATCATAAGTGTTTGATGTAAAAACGCAGCATCTGCAATGCAATGCAAGAAGCGCAAACTGCCAAATTGTTAAAAGCCAGAAGCAATTGGTTTCCGCTTTAGAGATTGCCATGTGTCGTATGAGATTTTTCGCGGATGTTGGAAATGGCTCGAGGGGTTATTGATGTTTTCACACCGACGCGATGCATCGTTTTAATGTTTTTTTGAACGGTTGAATATATGATCGGGTCAGATATGCGTGCCCGTATTGTTCCTTATGAAGTACAATCAATTAGCGATCGCGTCGGTGTATGCAAAAAACGGAAATGCAAGCGTCAAGCAACACAAGACACGAAACCAGATGTGTGCCAGACAACAGGCAGAATGGCCACACTGATATATTGCTGCGTTGCGCAATCTGGCAAGTTCGAATCGATATACAATTCGAGCCGAATGAGCATGCGGCGTATAATTAGATGGAATTATTTTGGAGCAAGGTGTGCAAATCACGTGTCCGACACGCCCTACACGTTGCCTCTCGACGCGAGAGAGGACTCGTTGTGTCGCTTCACACGCACCACGGTCAACACCGGTTTTTCTAGCAATGTACATCGATACTCACGCTCTCGTAGGCATTTAATTTCATGTTATTCTGTTACCACGATCGTCAACGTTACACAAGTATTACACCGATAGGAATTCTCCGCGTCACATGTATATAAAGAGAATTTGGTAAACGTCCGAGAAATGGAAACACGTGCTGTCATACACACGACGATAGATTATATATATATGCAATAAAACACTAAGCTGCTTTCAGTGTCTTCTATTATATAAGTATATATATCTAACATATATATACATATATGTCATACGTATATATGATTATATATGTGTATACGTATATTTATATATATTTTTTTTCTCTCCGGGCACTATCTGCCTCTGTTACTATTACTCTACGTATCTGTCCTATTCTCTCTGTCTATATTATATACATACGTATATATTATATATTTACATTATATATATATTTTTTTATCTGACTGATTATATACACACGATCATGTCGCTGTGATATATAACAGTTTATTTTATATCGACATGATCTGTTTCTGTGTGCCTGAACTGATCGATGGTCGTCGTGTCACATGATTGTCGTTCATGTCGTGTTGTCATGCTGGCCATTTACGATTACATTGATCTTCCGTTTATTCATTGAACGATATAAGTCAACGATAGACATCGCGATTTTCGTCCAAGAATATCAGAGAAATAGAGACATTGTGCTCGCTGAAACTCGCATGATTTACAAGATTTCGCCAAATATTTCCGAAATAACTCTTCATGCGATCATTCGAATGATCTATCGATCTTATCGGGATCTGTTTGTTGCTCGCGACTCTTCAGATAGTATATACCGGCATGCTCGATCGACTCGAAAAAAAAGAGAAAAAGAAAAAATGAAAAAAATAAAAAAAATAAAAGAAAAGCCCAGAAAAGTAAGAGATAAATGCGCCATGAATGACAACACGGTTCTGTTCTCTTCTCTGTTGCTAGATGCCTGCATTGTGCCTGTGTCTGTCCCTGTCTGTCACTTAGACTCTAGACAACTACAACAACCACCACCATCACTAATGAACAACCAACAACATCAACTACAACATCAAAACAATCCACCGCATCTAGCCTATCAACAAGCGAATCACCACAGCTACACGACCGTAACCACGTCCAATCAGCATGGGCCCAGTCACTTGCCACCCGGCGGCGGTGTCATGGGTGCCCATCAGCAAGGTCCTGTACTGCCCCATCTTCAGCAACAGGTGAGCCCGCTTCTCTTCCGAGAATTTCTTTGTGCGCTTTCTCCTTTCTTTTTCTCTCTCTCTCTCTCTCTTTCTCCCGTGTGCTTTTTGTCGAACGTGTGTGCTTTTTATCCATACTTTTTGTGCGCTTGTTCTTCAGGTACATCGGAGCTTCCGCAATCAACAACGATTGAACAATAAGTCGTTGTTCCATCACTATATATAAGTTGCCAATTTCTTTTCGAAGAGAAATGGAGAGAGGAAAACTTGAAGTTTTTATTACCAAGGCTGCAAAATTCTAGAACTAATTAATATTTTCGTATTTGCATTTCATTAGATTTTTGTTTAAGATAGGATCAATTGACAGAATATTCTTTCAAATTCTTTATTTGATTTGCTTTTGCATATAGGTAAAATATAGATATCGATTGAGTTATAAAGACTGGAATTTTCACAAAAATTATATAGCATCGTATTTTTATACATTTTTCATGCATTTACGTCATTCCTTGTGTTTTGCTGTCAGTTCTAATTCGCGATTCTAGCTAAAAATAATTATATAGAAATAATAATAATTATTAAATAATCCTCAATTCTTTTGCATGAAGGCGAAATATATTGCAAAGTATAGATATATAAAAAAATATTTTTATTCGTAAAATAAATTTTTTTTTAATTCCAATTTTTCAAATGTAATGTGGACTCAGAAGAATTCACAAAGTTATTTTTTATTAGAAAAATCTGACGGTTGTTTTAGTCAGCATTAGTCGTATGTGTTCTTTTTGTAAATATGAGTCGCGCTTTATTGCGAAACATGCGTGCTGAAGGTTGCACGTGAGCTATGTGTGTCTCGTTTCAATGTATTTTCGTATATGCCATGTGAAACGCTTTAAATCGTGCAGCATGCTGTAACTTCTTCTTATTTGATCTTTTGTTTTAATAAAGATCATCACATTTGTGTGAAAAAAAGAAACAAAATCTTCGCGCTTCGATAAATCGTCATGACATGAATATTTTATACCAACACATTCTACAAGAGAGCGAATACACAAATCTTTAAAATTTCGTCCTTATGTAATCTTTCTCTTATCTCGAAATATAGACTCACAGTATTTTTTTTCTCGTTAATTATTTTTTATCATTACATAAAACAGAAATCA